>VYZX01015351.1:13470-38510 GCA_013401335.1 Brachypteracias leptosomus
AAAAGACTAGGAGGTAGAGGATTGAATTTTGCACTTTTTATGTCTTCATCTTGTGGGACTCATAACTTTTTATTGGCATGTCAAATGTGGTCACAAAAAAACAAACTGAAAGCAGGCTACCATTAATGATGGCTAACAAAACCCACAGCTTAACATATTGTATTATGGGGTGAGGATGGATGGTGAAAGTACAGGGAAAAAAACACCATATATGCAAACTATATCATAAAAACTTCAACAATGCAAACACACCATAATTGGATATTGTAATAAAATGCCTCAGCTGAGTTGCGGGCCTGAAGTTAAGGGAAATGGGAACAGTGAAAGCAGACCTAAGTTTCTTTGAAAGTTTCATACATCTTCTAGTGCCAACATTTCAGCCACTTAAAAAAAAAAACCAGAATATTCTCTGGCTATTTAATGAGCCTCATATATACCTGAGGGTTTTTTTCAATAAATGGGTTAAAGAATAGAAATCCCCATCTTTGTGACCTTAGTCACAGTAAACTGTTGAAATTTCCCTTTCATAGAAAGATCACAAGTGTGTTAAGACTAGCACAGATTTGTCCCTGCAACAAGAGGGTAAAATCAAACAAATGATACCCCTGATCCCTGAAGTTTCAATCCGTATCAACAAACTTTCACAACCAAGTTAATTCAATATTACGTTCCTAAGTAACAGACTGTTCCCAATAAATGAACTGAGAAAAAGGAAAAGAAGATTTCTATCACTGTAGAGCATAGGAATTCACCATAATCTCCATACTTCTACACAGCATTTCTAGAATATTCTTACCTGAGGACTTTTATCACTGAAGAAAGGAAACCTTCAGATAAGCACGGTTACACTTTTCTATCTTCCATCACATGTAAGTTCCATAAATCAACTACTGTGCAATTTTTCAGTAATGAGCTTGGAAAGGTATATCTTGATTGGAAAAAAAAATTATACTCTAAATAGGGAAATTCAAAATAAACCTTATATATTATATATAATTTCTATTTTCCTCTGCTTTGTATGGCCACTAGTAGAAATGGTAAATTTATATACTGATAGCCATGCATTCACTCCCACAGACCTCAAAATAGAAGTCATGACTTCTCTGCCTCACATTCACAGCGCTGTTATAAATGCTCTGATGTTCACCTGAAAGGAAGAATGCTATCTGGATTTATTCTGGAAATGAATGCGATGTGAGTTATAACAAGTATTTGTCTGATTTAATAATGTGATCCTGTATCTTAGCGGTAAGTGCTTCTANTGATCCTTCTAAGGCCTTAGACTTGATTATCATGGGAGAAGAGGGAAGAATCTCTTCTGGCTTAATAACTGGTTCGCAGATAGGAACTACTGCAAACTACTGCATATGCAAGGCAAGAAGGGACAGTCCTAACCGCAGATAAACAATCATGGACTCCTATAACTTTCATTAGTATTAATAGTCAATTTAAATCCTTTGATTATCGTTCTTTCTAGATGCCCAGTAGCAGCTAAAAGAAAAAAAAAAAGGCAATTTTAGGAATTATTAATTAACAGAAAGCAAGACCAAAATAGAAAATTATTTTAATATATAACCTTATGATGCACAACATCTGCAAAACAATTTCAACAGGATGGTATGTATACTTAACAAAGGTATAGAAAAGGAAGACCACAATGAATCAACATAAGGAAAAGCTCCTGTACTTAATCTCTGAGAAGAATAAACAGATTAAGAAACTTTAATTTGAAAAAAACAAGTATGTTTAGATTTTATTTTAGGAATACTTTCTGCTTCATTCATTTCTTGGAGCAGACCATGTAGTTCTGTCTGATTTAGTCATGCCTTTTCAGGATGATGATGCAGACTCTGCCTATATCCAGTTAAATGTGATTGTAGGGACTGAGGATGCAAATTAAATAGGAGAAAAACATATTAGGGTAGGGATTTTTTATTTTGTTTTGCTTTGTTTGTTTGTTTGGGGTTTTGCCTCTATTATGCNGGCTGAAATAATAATAGGGAAAAAAATTCTCAAGGCAGATACGTGAAACAGGAAAAGTGGTAATCTGATGGCACAGGAGAGGCTTGTACTGAGTGAAATGCATTGGATGAGGGGTACCATAATATGGTATGCCTCCTAAACCTTGCCACTCGCTCATCTCATGTAAATCAATCGTAGCCGTAACCTCACTAACCAGAGAGGAGCAGAAGATAAGCCAGGCCTCTCTCTCTCTCTCTCTCTCATGAACTTCTCAGGGAGGTTCTGAACTTTGTGATACAATATCCAAAGTAACTCTCAAAAGGAAACAGAAACAATAATAAACTACTCAATAGTAAATGAAGACTCTGGTCTACTAAAAGTAAATCATTCTAAGAGAAACATTTAAAATAAATGAATGCTTTAGCTTTCAACTTTGAAGAATGGTTCTCATTTTTGTGGAGTGTTTAAAATAAGTCTGAATCCTGTATGAACCTGGCACTTCAATACGCTTAGAGCAGTACAAACTGGTTTTTCCCTCTCTGGAAGAGCTCAGGCACAAACCAAACATTCATTCTTCAACTGTGCCTTCCCCAGCCTTTCTACTGACAAGTCTGCTCCACTTGCAAAATCTGTTTTCTCATTAGTTGTCTCTTGGATCCCCAGTGACGAACAGTCTTGCAGCAGAATAGGCTTCACAAAGAAGAGAATCTGTGGGTCAAATCCCAAACCACCCTCTTCATGCTGGTATGGACCTGAATCCCACTCAATTGCTCAAAAGAATCAAAATGTACACTGCCTGTTGGGGTTTTTTTTCCCCTCTAAAAGTCCTTCTAAATTCCTCCTAACCTTGCTAAGGCAAGAGTGCTGTAGTGTATTCACTACTGCTGTTTCGGGTACCATTTGAAGCAAACCTCCCAATCTTATCAACCAGTCTAAGTCACAGAATNCAAACTTTAGCATCATGAAAAAGTGTTCCCCAGACCTATGAAAACAATATCCTCACAAGGCTGAAATAATAATAGGGAAAAAAATTCTCAAGGCAGATACGTGNCAGAATACTTAAGTGTGCATCAGATCTCACATTTTTCAATGAATGTCATCGTATTTGCTGTCCATTTTAACACAATTCTTGCTATGCTACTACTATATGAGTACCAGGTTATTACTACATGAATATCGGGAAAATTTATCACAATACAAAGGTTCAATAAAGGACCCTTCTTTAATGAACCAAGATGTGACTTGAGCAGAACAGAGACCACAGGGAGACAGATGTGGAGTGAATTTTATACAGAAAGATTGCATGGCAATAAGAAAGTCTAAATTCAGGCAACTTTTACAGGCATCTAAAGAGTCCTGTTTAAAGATCATTATGAAAGTTAGGAAATTAAACATTAAAACAATGAAATCATACCTTCTGTCCTGCTTGCATATGCATCATAACGATGAACAGTGTAAGACTAAAATGGTTTTAGAATGATTAAGTTTGGGTATTATGCAGTCTGTAGGACAAAAGCGTTTTTTCTCCTCAAACTTGGAAAGTGTTCAATCAATGGAGATGGGAGTTGCAGCTAGAGAAACGATAATCTCGTGAGTATGATGGCAAGAGCATTTCCATGGAGAACTGCATTGTATGTACCATTCTTCTTACTACAGTTTCCCTTATCTCAGCCAAACTTTCACAAATCATCCTCCATTTATATTAATCATTTTCTGGTGTCCAAAACCAGACTCAATGGAGCCTGATACACAGAAGATCTACTGGGAGACCGCAGCTGCAGTAAGTGTTAGTGAAGTTTTGAAAATAGAAAGTGCTAAGTACTCTTACAATAGAGGCTGAGCATCTGAAACTTTAAAAATGTGTTTCTTCCTCACCTGTAAAAGGAAAGTAACATCTCAGGAAGTATTGTGAAAATAAAGGTGTTTGGTTAAATTTTCAGCTATGGTAGCTATAAGACAAGAGGCTATGAGAATATTTATAGACTGGTCTTCAGAACAAAATTTTAATAAAACCTAATATAAGACAAAGAAAGTAATTGTGTATATCCAACTGATCAGGTATGAGGAATTGTGTATGATTATACTGGTAGAACTATCTTTACTCATACATACAAAGGAGCTAAATGGAAGCTCCTATGTAACAGTCTTCATTATATAAACTTTTAATGCTTGATGTTACAGTTCTAACTTTCTAATAATATGCTAGCATATTGCCTTTTTTTTTGGTCCTACATATGAGCTAATGTGGTATTTCTAAGTGTTTTATGTAGAAATATATGCTACAAAGGCTATGAAAACCATTAAGTTCTAGAAAAGTACATCACTAAAGCCTGCGCTTTATTTATTATGGTCTTGACATGAGAAATGTGTATCGGTAAACTATTCTTTGAATGAATTGAGAGGTCTGTGTTTTCTGGGAGGGAGGAACAATATCTAAATTGACAGTGAAACAAGATTTACCAAATAGCTTTTGAGAGAACAAGCTAGGAAACAGGAGTTAACGCTAGTAACAATTTAGGTAGTTTACTTGATAGTCCTAGTACAAGATCAAACTATTTGTTTTGTGCCAGCCAAATGATTATGAACAGCTGAATGTGAGTGTGGAGAAAGAGTTTTTGTCTCAAACAAAAAAAGGGGGTTTTTGGCCTTTTTTCTGTTGGTTCATATTTTCTGTAACATTATCATGTCTCTCTAAAATAACAGTGAAGATCTAGATTAACACAGATAGGGTGCAATCCCCAATTGCATTCTGCCCCAGGAGAATAACTCACTGCAGGGGACTGAAGTAAGAAGTGACACACAGCTGTTTGCACTGCCTTGCTCTATTTTATTATACAAATACTATGAACTGTATTTATTTCACCTACTTTTAGATAGCTAATGTGAGCATTTCAGTGCCTCAGATTTAGGTACCTCACTGCAGCAGTGTGATTCATACAGCCTGTGCTGAGGACTCAGACTTGCCCTGTGCTAAAAGAGAGAAAGCTTCGAAGAAATCTGTGCTTGTATCTACATCAGCAAGCAGTGCAGTGCAAAAGGAGCAAATCTGTAGGGTAAAATACTGGTGATGAGAACCTGACACCTACACTATAAGTATTAAAAGCTTTGGACCTATTCTGATCTGGGCCTGTGGATTTGAATATCTGGCAATGGTTGGAGCACATGTTCTGGTTAGCTAGAAAAAAAGTCCATCTTGTGTTCTCCAAGACCCCTCTGAGATGTGAACCCAAGCATAGCAGGCAGAGAAAATGGGGAGCTTTACTTCAAAAGCACCTTCCTAATTCATACCAAAATGCTAATGCAGATACATTCTCTGAATGCTTCCAGGGAATGATGCAGAATATCTTAAATAGAAGCCTTTCCTTCTCCACTGACTATGAATAACTACAATGGAACAAAAGACATATATTTCATATTTTCTTTTCAAGTACTATGAAAAATAAAAATGAAAACATACAGATCACAGAAACCTATATACTTCCAAGAGAAACCACAGGGTATCCATACACCGGAACAGGAGTGCTCACAAGGAGTGCTCATAAACCTGATTACACAGATCCCTAAATCCTGTCGGGATTCAAACTGTCGAACAGTTCTTTCCAGGTTATAAATATACACAGGAGAATAGTACTCCTCTGTCTCAGTAGCCTAATGGCTAGCAAACTGAAGTTTCTGCCCCGAAACATACAATGTAATTGTTTGGGGTACGGAAGCTGATTTTTGCATTTTTACAGAGATCATGGGGTTCTTGAGAAGATGCTACCTCAACTACTACTTAAGATTTTAGTACTTAAATTCTGTATAAAGTCCTTTAAAGTTCCAGTTTAGGAGGTCTACATATTAATTGACCCTGCATAAGTGGACTATAGGATTTGCATGCAATAAAACACTTGTAATATAGCCTCCACTCCAGCCTTCATTTCCAGGTGGAACAACATCTTTTGTTTTTCTTGCTTTTCTGCTTGCTAGGTTGGACTTGATGATCTTATAGGCCTTTTCCAGCCTTAATGATTATATTATTATAGGATTCCATATGCTGAGAGTCTCTGATCTCACACATATAGTAAAAACATGTTGTTTCACAAATGTCAGCAAATGAACAGCTTTGCTTTAATCAGAGGACGTTAAACCGCTCCAGAAGAGGTTAACCTGTGAGGTTAACCACCTCACAAATACAACAGAGAATTCCATTTTTAATAAATGAATCCCAGGATTTTGCAAGTATTTGGAAACTGACATTCTAAAACACTAAGAATGTATTAAAAAAAAAAAAAAAAATCCCCTAACTATCCTTAAATGAACAGTATACTATCCTTAAATTGAAAATACCCTGGAATATGATTCTTTGTTCTATTTTTTTTAAGTAGTCATGTTCTCTTCATAACAGGAAGATATATTGAGAATCAAAACCTTTAAAATCGTCTTTTCTTTATGAGATCATTAACAACTAATACTTAACAATTTCAGTCTTTGAAAAGTGTACTTGGCTGAGCCAGAGTCATTCATCATGAGAATCAAAGCAACTTTTTGGAAGATTTGTTGCAAGAACTAATCACAACTATAAAGTTCAGAGATTAGGAATACTGTCAAAAATACTGCAACAAACACTTGTTGCTGATGAGATTCTGAAAGCAAATACAATTCTACAGAATTAATGTGCAAAACACACAAAACCAAATTAAGGTCTCACATCCAAAGGGAATGTGCCACATGCCACTTCCTTCATCTCCACTTCCCTCCATGAGCTGCTGTATATTGTTGAAGAGAGCCTCTTCTTCCCCACCCTCTTTAGTTCCTATATGCTTTCCTTTTGGTCCTATTGCCAGTGGGCCTCCAAGTATCCTCTTTGGATTCACCTCATTTACTTGTCCCTAGCATCATACAGACATACAAATTCAACCATCATCTCAGTTCAATTCACAGACTTCTCTCTCCAATTTTTTTTCCACCTCTATTTCTGTTCAGAGTAAAGCTGATTATGATGAATTGCAGCATAAGAAATAGTTTCAAACAACAGTGATCACAATGCCCAGTTCAGTATTGTATCGTTTGTGCCCAGAACTGAATCAGTAATAACTACCAACTTTCTGCAAGGAATGAGTTAGTGGACTTTTCGTTTTTAAATAAACTATTCCCTTGCTCTACAGATATATAGCATAGGCTGTTCTGCCTATCTGAGTTAGTATAATAGCTGTACCCTGAGTTAGTATAATAGCTGTACCCTAACCATGTGGGTTTTACGTCATGATTATAAAGGCAGACTAGTCAAAGATGCAAGGTGATGCAGAGTACCACCACTATTTAATGTTAACTCCAGAATATAATGTAAGAACAATTTTGCTGATGCAATACTTTCCACATCACATAGGTTCATCTTATAATCACAATATGCTACCATGTTAAATTATTTTTTTTTAACACAATTAAAAAACTTGTGGTGTTTCCCTCCTAAAATTTTGATTTATTTGCTAAAAACACATGTCAACAAAGTTAATCCTTGTTGTCCATGTGCAGGCCAGTATGGGAGATTAAAGTAGCAGTAAACAGATCAGTTATCTCTGTGGTGTCACACACTACATGTTTGCACTGTCCTGACCGAGACCAAGGTTGCATCTGCCTTTGGTGTTCCATACTTTCAGGTAGCAACAGCTTATTTCATGCATTATTCTGAAACTGTCTCCTTTGGGTCAAAACCTCCACTTTTTCCTTTTGGTAATAAAAAGAGAGAATTTATACCTTTTTTTTTTTTTCTCTAAATGAAGCTATTTTCAAAGCTCATGTGTCTATTTAAAACAAAACAAAATAAAAGCCAAAGCTTTGGCAATTTCATATTAATTTTACATTTAGATTTGATTATGTTGATTATTTTTCAATGTTATTCAACAGGATGAAAAAGCTATTGGCAATGCTAAACGTCTCTGCTCCAAACTTGGTGGAGTAATTATGAAATAATGCTATTAAAAAATGCCATGCTAATGAAAAAATTAATTTTCTACTCTGTAAATACAGTATTGAACTTTTTATCTCAAAAATCAACATCATCATAAATGGTAGATGAGCAGTGCTTTGCTTGAGGCTAGCTTATTTTCATGGCAATTTTGTCAGGCTTCAGTCTAGCAGACTGTCATTTTTCATTCCTGTATTCTGAAGTGGATTTTGACTTTTCTGACTACAGCAGAATGGCAAAGACAGTGCCTTTTCAACACATTCTGCCACTTCTGTCTTGCTATTGCTTTTTTTTGCTTTGTCCTTCATCTATATTCTTCTCAAAGTGCTGATGATTGAGAAGTAAAAATACATCTGTACCGCTGTTTCCTATTAATACTTCTCCCTCCTTCAAACATGAGGAAAAGAAAATGTAATAAACCTCTCATTCCTAACATCTTCATTTGATGTCATATCCAAATCCAGACCAATCCTAACACCCTCTTCTATTGTTCTCCAAGCAGTATCTTACACTACCTGTGTAACACAAGAGGTGCTGTTACTCAACATAAGTAAATATATTCTGCACAAGAGTGGTTAAGTGCATTTTTAAGGTTAAATTCATGATATTCTGTGAAGTTTAGAAATACACTATATGTATGTATGCCAGGACAGCTAGCCTGGGGCTCCTGAGCTCCAGGTTAGGTGGGACATCCCTGCCTGGGCCACATCACATCATTTACACATCGGCTGCACGGCACGGGTGCCTGGAGTAGAGCCACCTGGGCATGAGGAGCCAGGGAAGCTTGTTGCAGCCGCAACTCATCTCACTGGGTTTAAGTGTCATAGAGTAAGAATAAAATACAGGGACTAATTATAGATGGGTCCTAAAATCAGAGTTTGTAAACAAGATTCCAGTACTGTTAAAATTTAAGCAAAACTGCTATAGTAACACCCACTAAAATTACAAAATACGACTTTAGTTACTGCTCCTTCTGTTCTGGCAGATAATTGCTGGACTTGGACTATGTTCCTCTACTTTCACATAGCTCTGCAGAAGCAAATTTGTGTGCCTCATGCTTCTGCTCCTCAACACTTTGTTCCTTCACAAAGACTGAAGGGACTCCTCCTCATATACCCAAGGGTAAAAATTTTCTTACATATTGGTTTAACTATGGAACAAAATTAAAATCTCCCAAAATAAATAGCTCAGGAAAGAAAACTTTGGGCAAAGAAAGAAGTCCTGGCCCTACTAAAATCCAACAGAGTTTTGACAGACTTCAGTAAAAATCAGTACTGTATCCACCAGTCAGGAGGAGCTTCAATGACAGACTGTACCCTCATGTGATTTCTGAAACACAGATAAAACCAAGCTTCTGTCTGACAATGTAAGAAAGCACTCCCAAAAGAGGCTGACAGAAAATGTACAGAAAGGAGGCTAAATCATGAATATAAGAAGACCATTCTCATGAGATCTCTTTCGGAGTAATTGGCAGATAAAACTAGTCGAGTTGCAGATGCAGAATAGTTAGATAATTTGAAAAAAGGGGGTGCGTGGGAATGGGATGGGACATGAGACAGGACATACAACCAAAAACCAACAAACTTTAGTAAAAGACTGAGCAACTAGAAAAAAGGGACATGGAGTGAAGCTGTAGGATATTTACTGTCAGATTATCTTTGCAATAAACACAATACTAAATACTAACTCCTGGCAAGGACCAAGGAAACAATGTAGGTGGAGGAACTCTAGCAATCTAGTCAGTGAAAACCAGAAGACACTGAGTCAGCTACTCCTGACTGTCCAAAGAGAATGATTTCTTGATGAGATTACTGTATCCAATATGAAACCAAAAATAAGCAAAAGAAAAACTCTTTCACCCAAATGCTGTGAATATGAACAGGGTAATTGTCTATAGAGATAAAAGACCTCTATAGGGTGTATGCAGAGGGAAGAGAATTTGAGACTGTATCTATTTTTTTGAGATGTGCTAAGGGGGCTGCGGAGATGCTGAAAACTTATGGGATGCTTAGGAAAGGACCAAAGGAAGAGAAAGGGAAGAGACTAAGGGGAGGGATATTCAGAAAGACATAACACGGGATTGATGCAGTTGTTAGTCACTCAGCAACACCTAGACAAAGACATGTGATAAATGTGTCACATTCATTTTTTAGTTTAGTGTTAACTAAGCTCCTATCAAATTGCTACCAAATTCTTCATAAGGGAGGTTTGATCCCAGTGTTATTCTGGGGATTGATGGCAATAAGAAGAGAATTCTCTAAGTACTCTTTATCCTCTAAGTAAAAGCAAAAAACCAAAACATCTCAGAAGCCTTATAAGTCCACCCATCAGCACTTCCCCAAATATTGAACTCCTCAGTCATGGTCATGTCTATGTAAATGCACAAGAAATGCTTCCTTAGTTCCTACATCTGCCTACATCACAGTTATGCAGCAAGCTGAACGTAGACATACCCCAGTCCTCCCAGCCCACTCTTCATCCTGCTTTCTCTGAATATCAAATGTATTCTTAGTTCTATTTATTTTATTGGTTTTCTCATTTTGTTGTTACAAAGCTCCTCTGAAAATTACTATGTAAGTCCTGAATGAATATAATGTCCACAATGAATATAATGTCCTGAATGAATGAGAATATAATGGTGTTAATCACAAGGGAAAGTTGTAATTTATTTCAACTGTTTCATGAAATAATTTCACAAAATGTCTTTGGCCTTGTTAAAGTTTCATTTAACATAAAGTACTTATTTCCGTTCATATTTACATACTGCTTAAATTGATGTTTATGTTGTTTTTCACAGAAGACATCTGAAGATGTAGAACTCACTAGTGAAGGTCAGCAGTGTACAATTGATAGATTCATCACATCAGATATATAGAATTCATCACAACTTAATTTCCTTAAACTTTATGATATTTGGAACACCTCTTGCTTTTTAATGAGCAGCCCCTGGATCTCTTGAAAAGCAGCTCAATTAAAACATAATGAACCTATTTTTTTCTGAAACTAACTCATTATCCTGGTGGTTTCCAACAGCAACTTAGAGCTCAGTTTTATACCAAATTATTTTGTGCCTGTTGGCCAGCAATACCTCTGCAACCTTCTAAGGTGCTTCTGAAGTCAAGCAATTTACCCAGGAGAAAATATTAAAGCTGCTGTTATTCCCACTGCTGAGTTTGTATCTAGGCTCAGAAAGCAAATAAACGTTCTAGTGGAAACAGACAGAACCCACAGGATATTCAAGATCTCTCTCTTCTACGTTAATCTTAGTGGAACACCTTAGAAGAATAGCTTCATCTTCAACAGACAACTCTAAGATTTCTGCTGCTGACTCTCCATTGAATATTCCGTTCGTTTATTTTTATAGTACTATTCTTAAAAAAACATATTTATAGGATGCAAAATGTTAAACCCTTTAGGGGTCTATGAGGAGTTGCTCTGCACCACCACCCACTCCCACTAACAGAAAAATAAATATATTTTCTGAGAATGCTTTCTGTTTCGTGCACATGCCTGAGGAAGACTCAACCCATTTTTGGAGCTACCACCTACTAAAAACTCACCTTTAACATCATTCATGTGCACTTCCAATAGTTACACCTACTGCTTTTTCACAAAAGACTCACTCTTACAGAAAATAGGCTGTGTAGGCTCTCATGCCAACTCGGCATCACTTTCTGGGGATCCTGCCCAGATGCAGCAGGCAATTCATACTTTTTGATGTTGTGCACTTGCTTGGAGCAAAACTGATATATCAAAAGGGATTGGGTCACCTGGTTGCCTGAGCCAAAAGGCCAGCAGCCACCTACACCAGGAACCACTTTAATCCAAATTGGCCCCTACAGAACTTCACATTTCAAGGTTCAAGGGGAGATGCTGTTTTCAGTGTGGTTTGTTCCTTTAGAGTACTTAAAGAAAAAGAACCTGCTACAACTACTGACAAATTATAATGAGGTGACAGGAACATATAATTCTTTTTTTTTTCTTCTAGTTTAGGATATAATGACTCAAGCAACGAGTTTCCCATCAAATCCCTTGGAAGATTATGCTATAAATCAAAGGGTTTGTCAAACTTCTTTTAGATTATTGCTGACTGCTTGCAATCTAGTATTTGATTACTAATAATTTAAGTAACATTTTTGGCTCAGGAAAAAAATTAGAATTGTTTAAATATTCTTCAAGAGGGCAAAAATAAAGGAAAAAAATCCTTCTATGCTGACCAATTTTCAAGTTGATGAATTTTTTAAGAAAAGCTTTAAGATCAAATAGCAATGGTAGTCTACTTCAAAGCTACCTTAGGTTTAAATAGATCTACTATAGGCAGAGTTCTCCCAGAGAAAGAAAAATAATTTTGACAACCTGCTCTCAATCTGCTCTATTACAATATTTTCACTTTGCATGTAACAATTATTCCTCAGGCAAAAACAGTGAAGAAACTATCTAGCTGACTGCAGCCTGCCCTCACCTCATACAGAGGTTGCAGATCCAGGATGTTGGTTTCAGTCTGTTTTCCAGTAGCTACCTTACACAAAAAAAAATTATGCATTTGTTGGACTGGAGCTGGAGAGCTCTTTCAAAACAGTGTCCTCCAATATGCAAACAGGCACAAAACCAAACACCCTCTCTGGCTTAGTGAACGTTATTATTTATGCACAGTGAAGGAAAGAGTGCATGCATCCCTTCAAAAAGGGCCTTGAAGATGTTCTCCCAGAAGGTGAGGAGTGAGGACTCAACTTTTTCACTCATCAGCATTACTCACAGGACTTTTCTACTACATTAGATTCACTGGCTGATTACTCAGCCTTGTGACTAACTCTCCCTGTGCACTGGATCCTGTAGCCTTAGCACCTATATGAAAAGTTTATTCTGCAAGACAGGAAGCTGCCTAAAAATCAGCAAGTACGGTGATGGCCTAACTCTGTGTGGAAGCAATAAGTATTCCAGCAAATACAAGTAATGTTAAAAAATGAATTATCTGTTATTTTTTCTTCTTTTGAAATGTTGAAGTATGTATGTATCTGTGTAACATAGAATTATAGAATATTTTAGGCTGGAAGGGACCTCTAGAGGTCATCTTGTCCAACCTCCCTACACAAGTAGGGACATCTCAACCTACGTCAGGATTCTCAGAGCCCCATCAAGCCTGACCTTGAATGACTCCAGGGATGGGGCCTCCATAAACATAAACACGAAATATGCTGGATAGCATAAAAAAGAATGATTTTGAAAGAAAAGGAGTCCCCCACAAGCAACTGAGAAAATACTCAGAATATATTCTTTAGCTTGCCTTTGCAAATTAACTGTTTGAAAGGCATGCATACGGCTCTCTTGTAAAATTAGACCAACCAAGACATTTTTTCAACAAAAAAGTTTTTGAATATTGAGTTGCTGGTATATCTAACACAATTTAGTAAGTACCTTTGCTCCAAAGGGGGACAAATGATTAGCACTTGTAGATCACTGCAGGGTGAAATAAAACTGAGACAAATATTTGCCAAATAAATATTAGTAATGTTAAAAAATTTGTCTTTCATATGAGAGTGTCAAAAATACAAGTATCTATTAGCCTGAAAAACTGGCTGCTAGCTGTTACTATCATCTTCCCAACACACTTATTGTCGAAAATTGTAAATAATTCATCTCATATTTGCTGATTTAAACTAATTAAGATTGTGCCTCTGTATCTCTATATTGAATTAACACAAAGGTATAGAAACTCTAGGTACTGTTTTGAGAAGTTTTATTGTGCTACATCAGTCCCTTCCACATGACTTATCCAAACAGTCATTGCATGCAACAGCTTGATCAGCTCCCAAAGTCAGGCATCAGGCAAGCCAAAGAATGGAACAAAAAGATTAGAGCTTACATATCAGTCATTAAAATGATGATGATCCTAATTTACCAACTCTATCAGTCTTTGTAGAAAGGTTTATTGTCTGTGCTGTACAATAACTGTAATAATAACATTGAAAGGACTATAAAAAATAAAGTGGAAGTATGTAAATCAATAGCAAAGTAACATGTACGATTCTTCAGCCCAATTGAAGTTTATGATCCTGCATCAGATTTGTTCATCATTACAGACTAAAATCTGGATGAACCTGCTCTTAACTATAGAATTGTCTTTATCTTGAGTTTGAGTTTTGCTGCTGTTTCAGCTAAAAAGGACGGGGAAATTCTGTAGAGTTTCCTCTTCTGTCAAAAGCAGATTTAGCTTGAGAGGTCCCTTAGGCATAAAGGTAAAGGCAATGAACATACTGTCACCAGAAAAATGGAAATTACTCTAGAATACTCAAAGAAGCTAAAACTAATAACAAAAGGAAAATTATGCAAATATTAAAAGGAAAATTGGATGTCACTTATAATCCAAAAGCTATCCACAGCGTTATAATATACCCCAGAAAAAAGCTGTCTGGCATATAATACATTTTCAGCAGACTTTTTCAAAGTAAGGATTGTTCAGGTACATGGGTTTATGAATGTATGTACATATGTTCACACACTGTGGACATAATAGTTCTGTGCATTCTTCTCAGCTGGAGAGAAGGCAAGTCTTGAGCAAGTCTTGGGCAAATCATGAGAGAAGAGCAATTTAAATCCATTCCATCAGACACAGAAAAGCTTCACGTGAGCAATGACCTGTATTTATGTGTTTAGGTGTTCACTGGCAACCAGATTTTGGTATACAAGGTGCAAGGACTTTGTGGTTTGGCCAGTTTCTGTACTGAGCTTAGGTTGTGCTCTGGGCAATGATTTACAGTGACCAGCTGGAGCTGCTTTAAAAAGCAAACTCAGACTCTAAATTACTAATTAACAAGGTACTAAGATACTTCCACAAAGGATCCATCAATTATTCTAGTATTCTCAGTGGGATATGAAGCTGATGTCCTTTAAAAGGACAATTAAAAAAATTAAGCAGCATAATTATTTGTACTACATTTGTTGTTTAAGTAATAAAAAAAAGCTTTAAACAGTATATACATAACTATGACATTACGATTGTCTAAGTATTATAAAGAAGTACTGGCATAAATATAAAATGGAAACTCTTTGCAGACAAGACTGTCCCTTCTTTTGCCTCACACAATTAAGTTGTAATTCTGAATTCTGGTCATTTACTGCTTTACTTTAGTAAAAAACCCTACCATTAATTCTCAATCAAATTCTGCCATCAGCTACATTCAATGGAGATAGACAAGCAGAAATCAGGTTTGGGGGTCTTTAACTCAAAAAACTGGCAAAAGAAGTGTGCACGTTCCCCACAATCAATCTGATCACAGTCAATTTATACATGGCTTTTAGTATGCTGTCTCGGTAATTAGAGAAGAAAGAGGCTTTGGAGTTCTCACTCAAAGAACAGTATGGTACTTCTGATGATCGGCTTTAAGAACAAGCTAATCACTGTTTCAGCATTCAATTTCAGGAAGCAGTTTCTGGAAGTCCTTTCATTTCATCAACCATGCTACATTGCAAAGACAGGTGTTTGTATTTAATCAATGCATTTCTGTTATGTTCCAGGTATTCAATTAACAGTGCTCATTGCCAGCCCATAGCCAGCACGACAGACCATCTTAGAATAGCAGCAGTCAAGGAATATTGCTTCTGGCTTTTCACCAATTCAATAAATAAACCTCCCCTGCACCATTCTTTTAAATACCTTCATTTTAAAATTAGATTTTGATTTTCTGCTCAGAAACACCTAAGCCACTGTTAAGCCAACAAAACCTATTTTGCAATTTTGATTAGCATGACCAGTCTTGGGGTTTTTTTTTCCAGCTGGACTGCCAACAGTGGATAGACTACCTCACAAAACAAACAAAAAAGATTTTATTAAGGAAGTTTTTATTTTGAGTCAGCTTTGGCATCTTCTTTTACATTTCTGAAGCTTCTTTAAATACATGGCTGTTACTCAAAGTTTGGATTGAATAAGAATAGTATAAATTGCAATGACTCTGATTAAAGAGAATATGGTCTGAGACACAAACTGTTCAAGAGGTATTTCCATATTTCTCTACAATGCAGAAAATGCTGACAGACAAAATAATATATATAGATATTTTCATGCAAGGAATCTAAATTGCTCATATGCAGTATTATCCTATATGTTAAAGTTGCAAAGCTAAAAGCTAATATCGGAGAAATAATTACTTATGTGTTTATGCTGTGAATCAATGTTGTGTAACTAAATAAGATGCAGTCACTGTTTGTACTTTAGAGCTCCTTTCACGGTGAAACATTATGTCAGTTTAAGAAAAAAGACAAAAAACACATCAGGTTTAGCCACTGGACATTGGGTGCTCATCATCCCTTGTCACTCTGTTGATTAAGCTACTTAGGGACTAACACGCATTTAAAACAAGGGTACTCAGAAATTAAAAGACATTTCAAAATGATGCAACAGCTTCTCAAGTCTGCTGATTGACAACTGAATACTTGTGGCACGCAAAGAAGTGTTCTGTCAATGCTTTTAACAATTTAAATTTCAGCACTACTATGAGTGCAATTTTAATTTATATGTCAAAGCTGCATATAGCTGGGAATGGGTACCCTCAGGTGTAGAAAAGATTTAAAACATGAAAACAACAATAAATAGCAGTATATAAACCTGCAGTCTAATAATCCAATCCATGTGTCTCATAAACCCCAAATTTCAACATGCCTCAAAATCGGCAGAGGCCCACTAAACTGACCACATGAACTATCACACATCAACATGGTAACAAGCAGAGAGTTTCCCTAAGGCAGTGAAGCACTCTCAGTATGATCCCTCATCCCAGGCAGACGTTCATCACCTTCAGTTTTGGAGAACAGATGACTTCACTAGTATGGCTTGTCAAATGTTGGTGATGCAGTTAGAAAGTCAAGGGCAGAAGTGGAGATAATAGCCAAGAATGCTCAGCTGCTGTTAGTTTCTTCTCAATTATACTGTAACAGTACTATGCTACTGCTGCACTGCATTTTGCTGCCACGTAACAAAAGATCGACAGTCTTCCTTTTGCAGTTTCATAATAACTGTAAGTCATCTACCTAAAAGCCACCATCAAATGGTGAGCCCCACTTTCTTATCATGACTTCAGGCACATGTTCCCACATACTCCCTTGAATAACTTCAAAATCTTTTTGGGTGGGTTGGCTATCAGACCAGCTTGCTAGTCCAGGTCAGCATGTCAGCTAGGCCAGATCTGATGCATGGGAAGCTAGTCAGAAGCAAGAACACGGAACACACAACGTTGCTGACAGCCAGCTCCCATGCAGTGGGGCGAGGTGTAAATGAAAACATGCTTCAATAGTTTGGACCCAAGCCTTTTACAACTTTTTTTAGGTTAAAAGGAAGTATAAGACAGAAACTTATAGTATACTCTCTCAGGTTACGGAGCACAGTTATGTAAAATTATGAGATACAGAACCATGCAAAAGCTGCACTATTGTCTCTGCAATGAGACAACTATATATTAGATATTGAGCTTGACTTATTGAGAACTGCCCACTTAGCAGAGCAACAGGCTCTGAAAGAACCACTTGACAACAGAAACGCCAATACATCTTGATTAGAACTTTATCCATTCTGGATCATGATCAGCCAGATCATCACAATCTCTTTGAGATTGAGATGTTTAACCAGTTAGATGGTGCGAAAAAGGAGGAATTTGCAGACTACATGGACCAAGACCAGGTAAGACATAAAAAAAAACCCCAAAACCAAACAAAAAAGTAATGTAGTTGCTCTGCTCCCTTTCTTTTTCTTTGTATCCTACTAATCCAATTCCTTGCAATAAAGCATTTTTCCAGTCTTCTTCCCTTCTCCTAGGGCTTTAACTGCATGAAAGGCCTTAGTACCTAACACAATGAATGCAAAGTGACTCAAGCAATGACAGAAAGAAGTCTTCTCATTCATGTTGAATTCACCTTCCATTAACAGTCTCTTCTCCAACAATTCATCCTACCCTGTATTCTCTCTCTCCTTGGTTCTCTGTGTCAGGCTTCTGCTAGTCTCACTACCTCCATCTACAGCTGTGTATTTGAACTCCAAAGCCACATATTGCTACCTTCACAAAAGACTATCCAAAACCAAAACACAGATTAAACGTGGCACCTATTGGACAAGAGAAATGGTTGTTACGGATTGACATGCTACCATAAATACCAACAATTTATCCAAAATGTTACCTCTATTAGACAAGAGCAACTCAAAGAGAGACATTTCCTGAAGATAGGAAACTGAAACAGGAACTGAGAAGAACCTACAGGAAACATACAAAGGACCTGACGGGAGCATCCCTGGCCATGACCACCACTGGACTTTTGGTAGGGTAACTGTGCATAAAGATCCTTTCCCTAATATTATGTAAAAACCAATTCTGTTTAAGAAAGCCATTTTAGTTTCCTGTATTAATTACTGTTTATAGGCTCTCGAAGGAAAACTCCAAGGTCATAAGGGATATCATAACTCAAAAGCCAGCCACAGGCATATGACATGAGAATTGTAGCAAGGCATTCACAGACTATATTTTGCCAGATCTAGATTACTTCTAGAGACCTCCATAGTTCTCACAACCATAGCAGTCCTCACACTACACCACACTACAGTCTGATACCCAGACACACAAAAGCCCCATCCCATGCATTGACTTCCCTCCAAGAGAAATTCAGATAAAAGCCAGATGGTTGTTCCTGTAGTCTCTAATATGTTAGAAACTCAATGCACAATGTGGCCAAAAATATCAGAGAAATATGTGGCTACCATCACAGACATGGCAAGAGCTGTAACTATTGAGACTGACAAAGAATTGTTTCTGGCAACAGAGAGGTCTAGTTTTTGGCTTACAGGGCAGGTTATATTACCTACTGCCTAGCCAAGCATCAGACTAGAACTAATTGGACTCCCCAAACAGTAGGATTAGTGTGGCTGACTCAGCCTTTGATCTTCCTGACATATATGAACCAAACCTTATCTAGATTTTATTGTGCATGTGTTTATATTCATGTGTGTTTGTACACGTGTTTTTCAGATAGGGCCAATAAAACGAAGTTTCAACCTCCTTTGCAATTGTCTCTCCTGGTAATGTGCAGCTTCTCCAGCTCTTTCAGTGCTTAAATGTGACTTTGAGGCCACTCCAGGTAAAAGCCATGATTTTACCTTTGCATGCACACACGTACATACACACACACACTGTGTTACTCTGTAAGCATATCTAATTTAATGTAACAGCCCTACAAGGCACCTGTTAAAAAGAGTTGAGACTTCCACTTATTTTGGGAGATCCGCCCTGCTATTTTAAACCCAACAGGTCAGCGAGCATGTCCAAGGCTCCATTGTCAGACAAGCACCTGTAGAAAGGCTTTTCAGAAGTTAAAAAAAACCCAGCTCAGGATGCTCCGTACCCTTTACATCTGCTGCTCAGCTGGAGATGTGGTTAAAAGGCCATTAGTAGCACAAGGTGACAGACCTCACAGGCTAGGCGAGCTGGAGGGCAATTTGCTGTTTGCTTTAGGAATATCAGCTCTCGCCGCTTCTTTTTGATGGACTGAAAGCAGCTTCTATCCCTAGCCCTGAAATTCAAGGCTGGCAGGTCTCCATGTCGGGGCTGGCGCTGCGATGTAGAGCCTCCTCCTGGGCACCCTGGTTTCCACAGCAGGCTGGTGGGACGCGAGCCTGCCCGGCATTATTAATAACCCCTGATTTCGCTTTCCAGAGACTTGCTCTGCCGGGTGTAGCGGTGAGGCCTGAATTTCTCTCGCCCTTGGAGTCAGAAGGAGCAGAGACACTTCTTTTGTGGCACCTGCCTTCAAATGCCGTGTGTCTTCGGTGCTTTGCAACCGCTCAACAGAATAAAGTGCCACTGTTTTGCTTTGCTGGAAGGAAAAAGTCACGTTAGCCAACAGAAGCTCATCAGAGAGAGCTGGTGGGCTTTGTGACAGCCTCCTATAACGAGAGCTAAAAAAATTTCTTAATGGGGAAGCTTATATTTTGGATGTACGCAGGAGCTCTGGAACAGTTAAGTAATGAAGAAAGCGAATTTTAGTTTCAGCAGGTTTTAGGCTGGTTTTACATAGAGAGGGATAAAGTGTTAAAAATTTTACCAGGCATATGTTTTCCTGCCATCTGCAACACATTTTAAATTCCTTTTGCATCTTGTAATGTATTCTCTCTGTTTAGCATAATAACTATTCTGCCTTTAAACACCAACCTTTATATGCTGTTCTTAGGAATTGGTGGAGAAGTGTTAATTCATTTACACATATCTAAGCTACTAAAATAATTACGCCTGGTAGTATGAATGGTTAAAAATACAGAATGAAGGTTCCCTTCCCAGGGAGATAGCACCCATTAACCAGGTATGAAGGGGACCATACAGTCATAGTTCACTGAAAATGTAATTTCATTTTGCTAGTAATGGGACTGCTGATACTTTGATACTGTAATGGAGTTTTAAGCACCAAGCTTGTTATTTCAACTAGAAACTTTAATGTAATTATGCATTTTTACTTTACTAAGCAGAAAGGAAGATTAGTATGCATAGTTTTCTTACATGTATCGTGGGGAATAAGACAGAGATCTCTGAGTGATTCTGCAAGATGCTCAAGTCATTCAAAAGAAATGGCAGGTGGTAATTTTAAAGACAAATTATCCAGAAAAGCTTTTATTGTTGATCACTTGTTATAAGATTTGCCATTTGCAAGTAATTGTACATTCAGCTGAAACTGACCTTTTATGAGAGCCAAGTGGTAATATAAATGAAATGAATATATTCTTTATTGCAGTAATATAAAAAGAATGGCCTGAGCTTTTAACATAGTGCTTGACCTCTCTGGTGTCTGAACACCACCTAATCTCAGGAGTATTTCACAATAGCATATGATGAAATAAGCACTAATACAGCATTAGAACCATATAACACATTAATATTTAGAAGTGTAGAAAATATTATAGCTTTAGATATGCTTTTTGATTATAAATCAGAGTGATGACAGAAAGAAAAAAGATGATTAGAGTACAATACACTGAAATTCATCACTACAGTAATTATTAAAGTAGTGTCTTTTCTATTTTAAAGTCCCTCTTTCTAGGATACTCTACCACAAAGTCACATCGGGAAACTCCAGATGCTGAGACTTAAAATTCTCAGTCAAAAATGAATTATTTATAAGCATTAAAAACATGCTATTTCTACTCCCAAGCCTTGATCTTAAGAACAGCACCTTTATGTTTAGATGCGCATATATAATTTGCATTCCCTTTAATGGCATCAGTCACATACAAACCAATAAATATGTACAGAGGTGATTGTAAAGCCAGGTCTTAGCAAAGCTGTACTTCCCTCTAGCTAAATGCACACACTGGTTTATTAGCATGGATCCCACGCTCACAATGGGAAAATAAGGGAGGCCATACAGGGAGGTGACCAGAGAGTCTCCTGAAGATGCAGTTACTGAAATCACACACAGAGGTGAGGAGCAGTCACACACAATGTGGAGGATACTACTACAACAGGGCTAAAACAAGAGAAGTATGAAGTTTACCTGAAATTCCAAATCCATCTTCACTGTCATCACTGAGATCAGGAGTAAATTAATCCCTAATGGCCCAATTCAGATTTCACAAATTTTCATTGATTATATTATTGATTTCAGTAAGGCTATTCCTCTTTTTACACTCCTGAGACAATCACACAAGGTGCCTGTGAATCCCCATTTGCCAAGTGGTCTATAGGCACTTTCTTCACACAAGTAACAGCAGTAGAGAAACTATAGAAGCCGGCACTGATTAACAAGGGCTTTGATACACACTCGGTCAGAAGGATTTTCCACTGTTCTGTCAATCTATCATTACATTTTAGAGCTACTTAAAGGAAAGCAAAACAATCAGAAGGAGTATCTTGGGAACATCTGACATGGACTAATAGCTCAATTGCATGAGTGACTACTGAGTTTCTTTTTTATTATTATTATTACCAGTTTAAAGCTACAAGCAACTGTATTGTTTGCTAGCTTTCTTCAGTCAACACCTCTGTATTATGCCAGTATGAAGCCCATTCATCAAAGCACAATTTCAAGTGATTCCTGACCTTCAAAATGAAGGGTTTGCTTCTGCTTTCATTTCAGCTACTTTCACTACAGTGTCTCTGTGTTGCCAGAATCTCACCTCGTTCATCATCTGCACAGGAGAACAAAGCTCGCTAACTTCTTACACAGTATTTAGAATTCAACATCTTTACAGTTGGATGCTTTACCAGAACACTTCTCATCTTCCTCTAAACACACTATTATTCAGCATCTAATAAAACCCAAACAGACAAAACCACAAAAAACCCAAACCTAAACAAAACGACAACCCACAAAAAACTCCACACCTTCACCTTTCAGAGTCTCTAGATCAACTGGAAGTGAAAAAGCACAAATCAGGCACATCCATCACTTTTAAACAGTCAGACATTCTCTTTCATTCAGAGAAGTTTGATGCACTCCACCTTTAACTTTGATATTTTATTTTCCTGGCTTCCCCTAAGATGCTGTAAGTTACTGAAATCATGGCTGAAGTTAAACAACTACTGCAAATAAATATGTGTTGCTATTTTTCTCTTTTGTATTGACTTTCAAGTGACAGATTTTCCTACAGCAAAATATTTCCTGCACAGCTCTCAGGAGCTCCACTTAGTGCTCGTGAATGCTAGGTCACAGCAGCATGAGTCTGACTGTTCAACTTCTTCCTCACATGCAGGATACTCCACAGCAGCTGTACAAGAGGGCAGATTTTACAAGGGTAGCCCAGCATACACCACAAGCTACTGCTACCCACCCTGCATGTGACCGATGCACAGGATCAAGCCCACAGCAGCATATTATGTACACTTCAAATTTTCTTCCTCCCCCCATTCCCAGGCAAAGTTCCTTTATCGAGGACTTACTTTGACAACCTATGTTGGAAACCCCCTTTATATGCTGTACTCCAATGTAGGTCACAGCACTAGAATTTGGTGATCAGACAAGACGTTGGGCGCACCAGGTTGATTGCAAATAAGATCTATACAATTACATTGAACAATTTCAGCATTGTTGTAAAAGTATAGCAGACAATCGGAATCACATTATTACCAACTTCAACACATTTCACATGCAACAAAATACGACAGGAAAACCTTGCCTTACAGTTCACAAACTGACAGCTTCTTAAATCTGTAATTTCTAGCTCCTCCATTCAAAAGGGAGCACTGGTATAAAAGATTTTACAGAAGTTATCTAACCAGTCTTGCTTTGCAGCTCCATTCAACAGAGGGGTACCTCTGTGCATGTGGTCTCTCTGATTTAAACAGATGCTTCAGCTCTTTGCACCAGTACATACACACTACATGTCCAGTTTATCAGAAGTCCTAGCTAGAAAGTAGCTTTTGAACAAATAACAAATGAAAACATATGACTACTGTTAATCAAAGCACATAAACCATGCTGGGTATTACTATTTTCCATCATATTGTCAAGCCATAGATGCAAAATCTTTTGAAAACACTACGTTTGTTCAGAAATATGACTGTAATTAAAGTTCTTTGAACTCTTTAAAAAATGAGGTATTTGACAGACTACACTTCTTTCATTACAGTAACAAATTGTTTCCTTAACCAAGTCAGTACAATGGAAAAAGACAGAATGGAAAAAAAAAAAATTCTGAAACCTGTACATTGATTGCTTTAATTAAACTTCCAACGTTGCACCAGGTTGCAAATACGTAGCTTTCACACCAACAAAAGCACATGCTGCACGAACAGTTAACGCAACTCCTGCACCGTACAAGACCATACTCAGAAACACACCTTAAAGCAATCCCAATCTTCCAACAACTCAGTGACTTGAAGAGCTACACACAGAACTGCACCAAAGTTGATATACCAAGTAGCAACAAGGCAGATAAATGACAAACAAAACAAACTTGTAATAGGAAGCTCGGAAAAAAATAGCTGCATAAATCAACTACTTCTTAGCCATAAAAGTAGCTAGTAGATATGAAGCTTAGCAGGAAACCAAAGAGTAATTTTGGATTGAACTACTATTAAATATTTAACTACCATGAGTCTTTCTGTACTGATACATGTTAACAGAAATTTGAAAATACTGGGATTACTTAAAAGTTATACAGCAACTTTGTAGTGTACATTCAGAAAATAAATGAGACAATAAAACTTCTCTGTGAACCAAAAGCAACAAGTGTTTATCCAAAGTTACCAGAAGTCTGAAATTCACTGGAAACTACTTTTTTTATATACGGGACAGGGCTTATCCTACCACCCTGTCTCAAAGCAGACAGAGTAACAGTGAGCAGAGGGAAAACATGACTGTATATTCAAAGTATCTGTGGCTCAGAGAAGAGGTTTCATCATTTCATATAACTGATAAGCAAGCTGAAGAGAAATTTTTTTAAAAGACCACAAAAAGACCAGAGAATTGTGAACCTGAGGGATGAACAGTTACACCCATAGACCCTTCACTCTCCTGCCTTGTCCTAAAGCTCGTCAGTGGGTCAGATCCACGTATCTGAAGGAACCAACATGGCTATGTAGGGATCTGCTCTGTTCTGCATTGACAACGTGGAACAACCTTCCCTGTATTTTTGTGAACTACATCCTTGCTGCCCTGAGATTTTCCACATTTATCATTCCTCATATAAAGTGCTAAATACTGCACAGTGAATAACTGTAGCTTTATTTCACCTCAAGGAAGATAAATCTACTGCTTCCAACTTTAAAAAGGAAGCAAGCAAACCGAGGGGCATCTAATTCACTCCACTAACAGCAGAGCCTAACAGCAAAGTGCCAGCAGCAAAGCAGAAATCTTTCTAGAGGGCTCAAGCAGTCCAATTTAAGCAGTCCAAGCTTATGTTTTCCCATATCATTTCTCTCTTTTTGTCGTGCTCTCTGATTGCTAAGGGATTATCTGCCCGGCACACATTTTTATTCATTCAGTCCCAAAGATGCAATAGGGATAAGGTTGTAGGGAGAAGCAAGAAAATAAAATTACAACAAAAAAATAACCCAAACATCTTCGCGGGCAGATTGAGACATAACCTGTTGTAGGCATGTTTCGGCAGAAGGAAGAGCTCAGTAACAGGCTGCCCGGGGTCTCAGGGTGTGCATGTGTGGGTGGG
>VYZX01015351.1:47208-66956 GCA_013401335.1 Brachypteracias leptosomus
AAGTCCAAGCTTAGGGAAAAAAGGGGGTTTTACATGAGAAGTTTACCCCGCCTCCTTCAGAACATTTTTTGCAGATGATTATGAAAGAAAGGACTGTATTCTTTCAACAATACTCATGTTCAGGGGGTGCTGTTGATTTACAATTTTGATCCAGAAAAATCAGATGCGAGTACTGACCTGTCCTTATTAAATTCTTCATTGGTTAATTTAGTGGCAGTTAGCTTTTCCTGTACTGCTTCGTTACTGCTTTGTAGTTCCCAGCATCACCTTTAACTTTTTTTTTGTGAGAGCTGGGTATCATATTCAACCTCGCTCTTTCTTCAGATAGTATCTGGCTTTAATTATAAAATGTGTATTTGTTAAGTAGCTCAGATGCTTTATTTTTATTTCCAGGCTCGCAGGTTTTAGGAGAATGCCTCATTCTCTGAAGATTATTTTCATTACCCCCACATGAACCCTTCATCAAGATGCTTCAGTGTATCTTTCTTTGATACTTTTTACCTCTGTCAGCAAAATTATTATTAGTACAATCATATCACCATCTTTATTTCTTTCTCCCCAAAGCTCTGTGTCTTAATGTCAGGAATTTAAAAAAAGTTCTAGGAGTGGGAAGGACAGGAGTTTATTTGCAGAAAGCAAGAAAAAAAAATAAGCGGGACACTTTCTTTTCCCACTGCATTTATTGTTTTACATTTTCCTCTGCAGCAACTACAAAATTGTGGCACTTAACAATAAATCAGTTCTAAAGCAGATAAAACACAGTGGAGAGACTGTGGGAACCCAACAAGTAAAGAAGTGCATATTTGTATAGGATCTCACAGCCTACCTGCTCCTTATGCATGGCTGGTTCCCCAGTGATACCTAAGGAGTGTATGACCCCATGGGCATTTAAGGCAGCATGGCAGGTGGCCAGCTGCCTCCAGGCAACCTTTGAAAGACCATTTGCTTAACCTGACAAGCTGCAGATCACTGACAAAAACATTTCTGTTAACTGATAAAGTCTTAGAGTGGTGTCTTTGTGAAGACTGCCAGCTTGTGCCCTGCCTTCCCTCGAAGAAGAGAGAAGGTGCTAAGGTAAGAGAGACTAGAAATCAGTGGCCAGAGAGTCACTTTCATCCTCAGATCTTTGAAGACAAGCTTCTCTGCAAAGTTGGAATATCAAGTCAGATATCAATTCCTTCAGAATAAACAGAAGAAATGTAAAAGACATTTTTCTGTATTATCTGTGATTCCACTCAGGAGTTTTGTGTATGAAGATTGCTGAATATGCAAAAGGACAGTTATAAGCCTATTTGTACTATTCTCTGTGATTACTAAACAAAAACATGGAATTCTTGCACTTGATATTGTTCTTTTCAGCAGTGGTGGGACCAGATGATTTTCCGAGTCCCTTCTAACATTAATTATTCTATGACTTCATGACCTCAGTGTGATATGCTGATTTTTGTGTGAGAAAAAGGTATACAAAGAAAAACCAAAAAGATTTCTGAAAAAAAGCTGACACCACGCTCTATCATTCTTTGTGATTCTACAGGACGGATCTCAGCTGTAGGAGTCATGAGCATGACTCTATTGACAGCAGTGACTCTTTTTTTGCTTCTTCTCAAAATGGAATGATGAAGCTGGCTGAGGAGGACTGAAACTGGGACATACTTCTTTGAGGCTGAGCAGAACAGCTGTTCTGAAATGCCTATGCTTAGAATACAATCTTCTGTATCCTTTTCTTCCCGGACATTGTAATTAGCTCCTGTTGTCTTTCAGTGCATGTATAGCGACTGGACTCCTCTCAGCTCAAGAATAAGCATAGCTCATACCCTTTCTATGTTTCTTTAATAAGCACGTTCCTCTGTTTAGCTAAAATGGCTTCCTGCTGCTTGTTTTCAAGCTGAAACATGTATAAATCCTATCACCAAAAAATGTTTACAAAATATGCATCTGCAAAGCTCACAATTCTTAGAGTGCCTTTGGAGACCTTCTTAGAAACCACAGATATCTTAATGTCAATTTAAGTGAGCTTTGGTATCTTGGCACATACACTATGCAAATCCTTTGGTAAATCTGATTCCCTGCTTTTCCAGGGCAAAACAGTCTCTTGATGCTTTTCCTACATCATGTACTTATTTTTCAGTGCAAATCTCAAAAAACTAAGCACAGCTCTTCCAAAATCCATGAGTTTAAAAAAAAAAAAAGAAAGTATTACATTACTCTGATCTCAGTAGAACTATTGCAACTGGTTTCTTCACACATACTCTCCCTGCTTGTATCTTACTAGATGTATGCACATTGCATATGTTTAAATGGGCCTGCTAAATGTTTTATAGTCAGTCTAATCCTGTGCAGTAGGCTGCATTTAGACACACATAGTCATCTCAATGTCCAGAGTCCTTTTGTCTGGATTTCAGGTTAGATTTACTGGAGTTTCATGAACCTAGCTGCTAAAAAATTCCAAATCAACAGCTAGAAAAAATCAACTCAGATAACTGTTAACATGCAAAAACATATTGCCAGACAATAGATAGTAACAACTGGAACAATTGACAGATATAGAATGGACTCATGCACCTTAGTTATCTAACCAGACCATTGAATAAAATGTGAAGAAAAAAAGTGAAGAGAAACCCAAAAAATTCCTTGCTATTGCTAGAATTTGCACATTCCTCTTACTACTAAGCCTGTGTACTATTTCATATTATTTAAGATTAGCATTGCAAACCAGTCCAAAAGGAAGCCCTTGTTTCTGGTAGGGAAGAACAGTCATTTCCCAAGTACCCAGCCTTCATACCAGAGCTTCAAGGAGCTCCTGAAGTTGTATTCGTGTGATTCTTCTCTGTGTATCTACCCAAGGGCTTAATCTGCATGCAATCTAAAAACTTCAGACAATCTTATCAGAGAAGTTTGGGGCAGAGCTGTGCTGCATCATATCTGTAAACTACAAGTCTTGAACATCACTTGAATACTAAGCCACACACATCTTGCAAAAATACAAGGATTAAGCAGGACACTCAATAATTTAAGTCTTAATGCAGAGGGCATGTGAGGCACATGCAAATACTTAGCTTAAGAGCATATTTCCATACTCCATATGCAATCTGTACATCACATGATGTCTCATTTTTGTCAGTTTGTAATAAAGTGAACACTGGCATTTTGAAATACAGTGTGATTACTGAAGTGAAAGAGAGCAGGATGAATACCACTTAGTGTACATTTTCTGCTGCGGTGGGTAAGAAAGATTTCACTCACTAACTCCATTGTCATCTTGAATTCAGCCCTGAAATACCTTTGTAAAGCTTCTAGAAATATGTTTATGTGCTCTCATAAAGGTGGCAGATCATCTGAATTTGAAAGGCACAACTTATTTCATATTTTTCAAAGTATATGTGGAAGTAGGCACAGGTAACATGAGAAAGGAATCTGTTTTACACTTGTAGAGATGGTGCAAGTTTTTCAAATATTAAAATAGGGAATGGTTTTAAAGATAATTAATGGCAAGGTACCGAACACTGCAAATAGGCATATAAGTGACTTTATTGAAGCTATGCTCATCCCTGAGGAGTTTATGCTCAAGCTGATAGCTTAAATTTATCAATGATAAATTGTTTTTGGAAAAGAATGACAGTTTATCATGAATTTATGGGATAGTAGGCATATTTATCAGACGTTTATCCTATTGATCAAGAAAATATTGGATCTGTTCCCTGACCATCAAAAGCAATGGTGCCATTCCTTACTTTGAAAAGACATTTGAATGATAAACTTACTTCTTTAAAATGCTTAGAGTTTTCAAACATGTATTCTATATATAATGCACATATACTTTGTATCATGACCTAAGTTTAGGTATTTGTTGCATAGAGAGATTTATTACTAAATTTATGGCTAATAAACAAGTCAAACTTAAGACAAGTATCTTTTTTCTTTCCCTGAAAATCCTTGACAGTTGTGTACAACTTCTACAAAAAGAAACAAAAGTGTTGTAACTCAAAATCTCATTTATCACATTTAGTACTTGAGAGTTTTGTTTGATTTTGTTGTTGTTTTTTGGGTTCGGGGTTTTTTTCCTTCAAGTTAAAAAAGAACATGAGGGGAAAAAGAAAATTTAGGCTTAAGAGCTTTACTTAACATAAAGGAATTGGATTGTGGTTTTGCAAAGAGGTTATGTACTCTAACATTCAGAATAACAGTAATTTTGTATATTAATTGGAAAGCAAAAGAAAGATATGATCCTTTTGTTAAATGAAAATATTTGATCACTTTCTAGAAATGTTTTAAGCGATATGGTTACCTGAGAGGTTAAGTTACAGTAAAATTATAATGAGGAATGATGCAAACTTCAAATTAGCATGCACAAATGATTTGTCTACCAAATAATCACATATTAAGGAACATAAGAAATAGTTAAAGAAAAAAAATACATCAAATAAATAAAAGTAAGGTTTAAGAAATGTACCTGAGATGAACTTCTTCATTGTTTTTTGTCTTGGCAATGTTTATTAATAATTGGCCACTCAGTTCTGCTGGGTTGTGTTGCAGTTAATGAAGATAACAGCCTAAAGTCTTGATGGGAAATAATCACCAGATTTTATCAATAAACTTTTAGTCTCTATCTATATTTCTTTGTTATATCTGCAATTTTATTGATAGTATTTCTCTGTTTATTGCACATTTTATGATTAAAGATACAGCTAGCAAAGGTGACCAGTGTTAATCAGACTCTACCTCTCCTGATAATGATCCCTGCAAAAATATTCTGTGCAAAATAAGCATCCATGTACCAGGGACATATTTATGGAGGTATTAGTTTGTCAGTAGGCGAGATATTCTGCACATAGCAAATCTTGGCCGAAGTGTTAGCACCTGAGAATTTTACAGGTTAGTTACTTTCCAAAGGAGCTAGAATATTTAAGCTCAACAGGGGACGATAATGTTTATAAAGTCTCTAAATAGAGAGATGGTGACCTCAGCTTAAATGATTGTTAACAAAACATTAGTGACCTATTCAGTGACCCCATATATTTCCGCTTTACCTTATCTCTTTAGCCACTAAATACATCTTAATCTCCAAAAGGGCAAATCCAGAATGTTAGTGATTGTAGTTGATGAGTGAAGCCAGACATTTTCAGCTAAAAGGTCCCACAAAATATAAAACTGAAAACTGTTTTAGCCTGTGAAGCCCCCAGTATTAGCTGTCCCCTTAACCTTTGGGAATGAAAAGACTGAATATAATATATATGGAACCAATATTCCTCTTGGGGGCCATCCCTCATCCTATTAGTGTTTTCTCCTTTCTGATTTTCCTGTATATGGTATTCTGTAAATGCCACAAACCATAAAGTACAGAGCACACCCATACAAATTTCATATGGATCAAGTTAAAGGAAGCTGGCTGATCTTTTTACGAAGAAAAAGTCCTTATAAAACTAACTGTTTGAATTCACCCAAGACACTATTTCTTACTAAGGAGTATGCTGATAGAATGAAATGTTGATAAAGTAATAACAATATTCATTTTAATATTACAATTGAAGATATATAGAATGAATATTCACAGCAAGATATCAAAACTTTGGATAACAGGAGGAAAATGGGAAAAAGAATACCTTTTCCACAATAATAATACTATACAGGATTAATAAATACTTTTCTTTGCTAGAGCTTTATAGAAAACAAGTTTGGAAATAATCTTCTTTGAAAAAAGTGCTTAAAGTAGATGCTCTTTTGATTCAACTTTTAGCATCCTTGCAACAGTATTCCTCTAACACATTCATTGCTAGAATATGGTTTTATCATCTCAATCTCCTTGTGAACTCTGAGCAAAAACATTCTGCAGTGGTAGAATAATGCCATTTGAGTCACAGCATAATTCTCTGGATGCTGGAAAAGGACAGAGTTTTACTGATAAATATTACCTATTTAAAAAAAAATGACAAAAGTACATGCTATTTAATCATCTTAATTTTATTACTTATCTGAGATGGTTCAATTTGCTGAATCCCAGCTTACAAAGCATTTAGAATTCCAACATAGGAAAAAGTCTCAAAGATTACATCCCTTCTCTGTGATACAGGAAATACAGTATATAAATTTTACAGTGGCATCACTCTTCCTGGTTTCATCATTATTCAAAAGTCTTCTAAGTCATCCCTGAAAAAAAGCAGAAAATGGGGGGGAGGAGGGGGGAAGAAAATCCTAAAAGCATAAACTAAGATTCCTATTTTCAGGAAAATCATTCCTTATCCCTCATGTAAATAAACCCCATACCTGCTATGTCATGTCTGGTCTCCTGTACCTACTTACTTTATTTGGATTCAAAAAAACTCCAAATCCAAAGACATTTTGTATAAAAGAAATTGAAGTATATACAATTATAGTATAAATATGAAATATATATATTAACACAAGTTTTAAGGCCACTTTTAATAAATTAATAGACTTTAGAAAAACTGCAAGACTGCAGTTTTCAAATATTGGAAACAACTTTTGTGTTTTCTAACCATGCATTGTAATTTATTACAATGCTTGATCTAGTCATTTACAAGCATATCTTATGCAATGAAGCTGTTATTGGGAATAAATTACTCTGGCTGCAACACCATCTGCAATTCACCCATCAGGATGTCTATGGAATCATTAAAGGATTGGGGCAGGGTGAGGGAGGTCATGAAAAAAATCTCCTATAATTAGAGATTTAAGAAGCTCCATTTCTTCAGTTTTACCTTAAAGAAAGTTAAAAGAGTGTTGGATTACAGTTTACCTATATAGGAAAATATTTCAGATCAAATCCTCAAAGGCATGACAAGGTGCATTCTAGGGAACTGAAGTTAGACAAACCTAAAACAGAGGGCACAGATTTTTCTTTTATGATGAGATTATTTAATCCTTCGAAGATTACACTGAGAGATGGTCAATTCCTTATCACTTGAAAATCTTTATATCAGATGTATAGGTTTGAAAATATGATGGAAGTTATGCAGGTATGGATACAGAGATCATTATGTGGGATCTTATACAGTTATGAGGTTAAGCCAGGATCAGTGTTGATATTTAAATGTATATCTTATTTTTAAGCATTCATTTGCATATAATTGAGCTGGGGCAGAAACTGTCAGTGAGCCTAGTAGTCCTCTTTACATGCAGAAAACAGTTTGTCAAATACATAAGATTTATCAGGTTGGATGTAAACCCATTCTCTTTCTCTGGTGCATCTACCACCTGGCAGTGAGATATTCTGGTGTGCTCACAGTGAGTAGGTGGGAGCATCAGTGAATATATGGGGGACATGCATATACTCCACTACGGTGGACACATCATAATTTATGTAGGCTGGATTTCCACACATCACTGGAAAGCAGTCCTGGGTCCTCTTTTTGCCACCAAATACCAACCAGAATGAAAATATGAGACAGTACCATTATAATGGGAGAGGAGAGAATTAATCTTCCCACTCAAAGCTCTGTAGCACGTTACCCTTTTCTGCCCTGGGTAGTCAGGCAAAGGGAGCATGTTCCTGACATGGATGACCTACCTCCCTAGCCTGTTACCCACGAGGCAGCATCTGTCCCTGCTGTAACCTCACTGATTGCAGCTTGCACAACCAGACTGTATTAATGAGTCACATATTAATATACTAAAATCCACAGAATTAAAGATAATAGGTCAAAAGAGCAAGTATTTATCCTTTACAGAACAGATTTTATCAGATTAATCAGTTCATAGAACATAGTTTTACTAAGATCCAGTAGTTGAACAGAAGCATGAAGATCAGTATAGATCAAGACACTGTAGATCAAGAGTTGTGAATGGCTCAATGTCCAAGTGAAGACCAGTGATGAGTGGTATTCCTCAGGGATTAGCACTAGGAGCAATGCTATTTAACATCTTTCTTTGTGATATGGACAGTGGGATTGAGCGCACCCTTTAGCAAGTTTGCCAATGACACCAAGCTGAGTGGTGCAGTCGACATGCTGGAGGGAAGGAATGCCATCCAGAGGGACCTTGACAGGCTGGAGAGGTGGACCCACGTCAAGCTCATGAAGTTCAACAAGGCCAAATGCAAGGTTCTGCATCTGGGTCAGGGCAATACAAAGCACAAATAGAGGCTGGGGGATGAGTGGATTGAGAGTAGCCCTGTGGAGAAAGACTTGGGGGTGCTGGTTAATAAAAAACTCAACAGTGCACGAGTGCAAACCGGAAAGCCAAAAGTATCCTAGGTGTCACCAAAAGAAGCATGGCCAGCAGGTTGAGGGAGATGATTCTCCCCTTCTGCTCCACACTTGTGAAACCTCAACTGAAGTACTGCATCCAGTTCTGGAGTCCCCCATACAAGAGGGACATAGACTTGATGGAGTGGGTCCAGAGGAGGGCCACAAAGATGATCAGAGGGCTGGAACATCTCTCCTACCCTCGAGGCCAGGCTGAGAGTGTTGTGGTTGTTGAGCCTGGAGAAGAGAAGGCTCCCAGAATAGCTCATTGTGGCCTTCCAGTATCTGAAGGGGGCTTATAAGAAAGCTGAGGAGGGACTTTTTTACAAGAGCTTGTAGTGATAGGACAAGGGGAAATAGCTTTAAACTGGAAGAGGGTAGATTTAGATGAGACATTAGGAACAAGCTTTTTACTCAGAGGGTGTTGAGTCACTGGAACAGGTTTCCCAGGGAGGCTTTAGATGCCTTAGCACTGGATGTGTTTAAGACTAGGTTGTATGGGGCTTTGAGAAATCTGGTGTAGTAGGAGGTGCCCCTGCCCATGGCAATGGGGTTAGAACTGGATGGTCTTAAAGGTCCCTTCCAACCCAAACCATTCTATGATTCAAATTTATAAGAAATATTTTTTAGAGGGACCAATAATCCTAAATCAGAAAACTTGATATATATCTTTCTATACTTACTCCTCACTATGCTAAACAGTAGCACTTCCCTTTTGTCTGCATAGAAGAGACAGATTCAAACCACTTGGTCAGCCTCACATCCTCTGCTTTTTGCCACTACTCTTTTTTCCAACTATATTCCAGACCCTGAGATTTCTTTATCCTGTTTCTTAGCATTTTGGGTTCAAATATGTGGCAAATACAACAAAAACAACAAAGAGTATTCACTCACTTGATCCAGCCTGACATGATAAAATTTTAACTCAGCCCTTGCTATGTTTCAGTCAGCAATAAAAACATAACAGAAAAGAAAACAACTCACTGGGCAGTATGTAATGTAAAAATACATCAGTAGCATATGACAATGTACAGAGACAAGCCCTTGAGAGAAACACCAGTAACTCATTCTTGCCATAACAGAACAATATTTCAAATCAATTTACTTTATATCGATGCAACTTGTTATCCTTGACTGTATTGTGAGGTTGTAAAGACTGTCACTTGTTGACATAAAATACATTGTGGATTCTGTTAAACAGACTAGGGGGATTTATAAGATGTAACCAGAGTACTTTGAAATACTTCCTTTTACTAACAGTTCAGAGTTGATTTAGTAAATGGGGAGGTAGAATACTAATCAAGCAACACTGAAAAATATGAGCTGACCTTAAAAAAAAAATAGATGAAGTTATAAATTAGTTTATTTAACAGAAATTTTATAACTGACTTAGATAATTTTCCATGCTGAACTCTCAAGCTTATTTCACTAATGGAGAAGGAGTATTTAAAAAAAAGGATGCAGTATAGCACAATAATTTAGCATAATTTCATCATTTTCTTCAAACCCCTTCAGCAAATTACATATTTTCAAATGAAATTCCATTTTACATTGACACAGCAGCAGTTAAACAGCAACACAGAAAGTCTAAGGTTATTGGTAACCTACTTGCATAATGCAACTTCTGTAAAAATACACAGGATCTGTAGCGAGTAAAACCAAGAAGTTGATTTTTCATGGGGCCAGGTAGGAAAACTGAGAACACAGAGTCATGTTTTTCCTGCTTATAATCCTAAACATACATCATTAAATCACTATTAAATAATCTTGTTATACCACATAAAGCCTCTCAACCTTTGCAAAGCTAGCACCCCAATAATTTTGCTCTAAAGCTCAAAGTTCAATCTGGCTGCTAAACTTGCAATCACCTCAGCATAAATCAGGTTGTAAGAAATTATAGCATCACAGAATGGTTTGGATTGGAAGGGGCCTTAAAGTTCATCTAGTTCCAACCCCCCTGCCATGGGCAGGGACACCTCCTACTAGAACAGGTTGGTCCAAGCACGATCCAGCCTGGCCTTCAACACATTCAGTGTTGGGGCATCTAAAACCTCCCTGGGAAACCTGTTCCAGTGACTCAACACCCTCTGAGTGAAGAACTTCTTCCCTACATCTATTCTAAATCTGCCCTCCTCCAGTTTAAAGCTNGTCCCAGTACTGATCCTGAGGAATACCACTTGTCACAGGTCTCCATTATGATATCAAGCCATTAACCACAACTCTTTGAGTGTGACCATCCAGCCAGTTCTTTTCCACTGAATGGCCCATCCATCAAATCCATATATTTCCAATTTAGAGACCAGGGTGTCATATGGGACAGTGTAAAACACTTTGCACACATCCACATAGATGACATTAGTTGCTCTTCCCTTATCCATTGATGCTGTAACTCCATCATAAATGGCCACCACATTTGTCAGGCACAATTTGCCATTAGTGAAGCTATGTTTGTTGCCATCAACCACCTCCTCATTTTCCATGTGTCTTAACATAGCTCTCAGTAGTATCTGCTCCATGATCTCACAGGCACAGAGGTAAGACTAACTGGCTTGTAGTTGCCCAGGTCTTCCTTTTTTTCCCCTTTTGAAGATGGGGGTTATGTTTCCCCTTTTCCAGTCAGTGGAAACTTCACCAGGCTGCCATGACTTTTCAGATATGACGGAAAGTGACTTAACAACTTCATAAGCCTTTTCCCTCAAGACCCATGGATGGATCTTGTTGGGTCCTATGGACTTGTACACCTTCAGGTTCTTTAGATGGTCTCAAACCTCATCTTCACTTACAGTGGGCAGATCTTCCTTCTCCTGGTCCCTGCCTGTCAGCAACAGCTGACAACATGGTTTCTGCTTAATTTCCAAGCAAATGTGAGTGTATAAGTCACACATTGTATGCATGAAATTACCATACTGAAATCAGGAAATAAGGCATTAATGGGTGCCTCATGTTTTTAAGACTGGAAGATTATTCATAAAAGTATTTCTTTTGTCTTTTTCTCTTGAAAGAGTACTTAATAGATATGTTTGAAAAGCCTACATATACCTTATTTCTCACGATCTAATGAGCCTTCAAATATTATATAATTCATTTGAATCTGAAACTTTCAGACCTTTTCTCAGTTCTTTTTTCTTTTAAATAGGATCATAGAATGCCAGGTTGAAAGAGACCTCAAGGATCATCTAGTCCAACCTTTCAAGATAGAAAAATACAGTTCAAATGAGATGGCTCAGCACCCTGTCAAGCTGAGTCTTAAAACTGTCTAATGTAAGGGAATTCATCACTTCCCTTGGGAGACTATTCCAATGTTTACTTGTTCTCTTTGTAAAGAATTTTCTTCTGGTCTCCAATCGGAATCTCCCCAAGAGCAACTTGCAACCATTCCTCCTTGTTTTTCCATGTGACTCCTTGTAAAAAGAAAGTCTCCTTACTATTGACAGCCACCCTTTATGTACTGGTACATGGTGATAAGGTCTCCCCTAAGCCTTCTCTTCTCAAGGCTGAACAATCCCAGTTTTCTCAGACTTTCTTCATATAGCAGGTCTTCTGGTCCCCTGATCATCCTCGTGGCCCTTCTCTGAACCCTTTCCAGCCTGTCTGCATCTTTTTTGTATAGAGGGGACCAAAACTGAATGCAGTACTCAAGGTGTGGCCTGACCCGTACAGAGTAAAGTGAGACAATTACTTCTTTATCTCTGCTGGTGATGCCCCTTTTGNGGGATTGAAGTAAGGCTAATGGGTCTGTAATTACCTGGGTCCTCCTTGGGACCCTTCTTGTGGATAGGTGTGACATTAGCCCTCTTCCAGTCTTCAGGCACATCTCCTGTTCTCCACAACTTCTCAATAAAATAAAAGAAATGAAAATTAAAGCAGTATAAAATGTAAAATTAACATTGTAATTCTTGCTTTATTAGTTTTGACCATGCCTCTCGTTCAAGAACCACAAGCATTTTTTCTGACTTTCAGATCACATAGTTCCTGTTTCCTGCCTGGGAATTTCTGTATCTCCAAGCCTTCTAGTCAGTCTCCTTGCAGCTGCTGCTCAGGAACAGGGATGGTTAAAAAAAAATCAAAAGAAAATGATTCTTATTGAAACTGAATCTTAGTCTGCTCTCTTACTATTTGACAATATATTGTTCATCTTCATATTTTATGAAAACTTTGGCTTCAAATTCTGTGGCTTTTTCATGTAGTGCAGGCTGAAGCTTCACAGAGGCACCTAAAATAAGAAACAAAAAATGGCAGACCATTAAGTAAGCTGAGTTAATGTTTCAGAGATAAGTCTTTGTACAACACTAAAATACATCTGCTGCATTAAAAGGCATTGTTTATCAATAAAGCCAATCTTGAAACTTCTCAAAATCCTTGTTGCACTTTTATTCTAATAAAATAATCTATATTTATTCTAAACCAAGGTAATTTTAGCTATCTTCAGTCAACATTAAACTAAATGAAAAATCATTAGTAATTTTTACTAAGACGACTAGAAAATAGTTTCTTGATAAACATGAAGCTACTTTACAAAGCCGTATGGAAAAATTAACTAGAAAACTAACTTGTTTGGAATGTAATTGCCAAAAGTGATCATTTTTCCATCACCTCCTACCTCTTTGTATATTAGTCCATCAGAAATAATGCAGTATGCATATTTATTCAGGGACCCGTTCCCACTGAAAATTCATTTCCTCATCCTCTGAAAAAAATGTCAATAAAAAGGGGTCTGGAAGATATGGGGCAGGGGAGAGAGGGAACAGGTAGGTGACTGCAGCATCTTTGGTAACTGAAATGTCATTGCCCTGCACACGGTATTGGAGTGAGTCCACAGGAAAACAGCAGGAATTACAAGCTGTGGTTTAAAGAAAGCTGAGCAAGAAAACGTATTTGATGTATTTAAAGGCAAAGGAAAAGCCAAAGACTGAGGAGATTCATGCTTCATTGCCCAGAAGGCCACAAGAACTAGTTTGGGCAAACAAGAATACTCTCTAAAAAAATAAGTTCACCTTTAAGGAAAGACAACCATGCACTTTGGTATTTTATGCTTTTTCCTTCTTTTCACAGCCTTAGGTAACCTTGTTCCTGCTGGCATTAGGACAGTTGCCTCATCAGTCTGCCCCAGAATCATTGCAGAATCCCAGATGCCAGACCCAGACCACCCTGGTTACCATGGGGATGTATAGTACAAGAGATGGTACGTGAGCTCTGACCCAAAAGTATGGAAAGTGAGAGATTTTCTCTTGGTAGGCAAAAGGAGAAAATCTGACAACAAGGGAAATGTAGCTGGCGTCACTGCAAATAGTACTGCATGCAGCTAGCCCTGTGCAACAGTTCCAGCTCTACATCATGATAAAACACAGAGATTGCTTCATATCTATGACATGCAACAATAGCAAAAAAATTATAAATATTTCTTTATTCAGTCATAGTAATACCATTATACCCGGAAAGCAATGAGAGATCTCATAAACCCACAAGCCAATATAACCCATGTACCACGTGGAAAATAGTTGTATCATAGGTAACAGAAGAATTGAGTTATATAAATTTACACCCCACATTAACTAGTTACAGCCAATCTTTGGAAATTCTGTCCTTGCCCCACTCCCTTCTTTTAAAATGCCAATACGAGTACAGCAAAGCATGCTGTTATTCCCTTTTGTGTTTTTATTGACACTTCATACCCTCTGAAAAAACTTTTCTGTTTTAATGTTTAATAGTTGTAAATTATTTATGTACGCCTTTTTTTCATGTGTGTTGCCTAAGGATAAAACTCGGGGTTATTATTGCTGGTACTGGGAGAGGGAATCCTTTGAGTGTGATCTTTGTTTTCACTCTCTGAAATCCTTTAGCCCACTGACTACAATGATGCTGAGTACGAAGAATGCACCTGTCAATCATCTAGGGATTTAAATCTATCAAACTCTTCTAACCACTCAACTAAGCAAATGCTTTTTTACTTACACAAATTTTAAAATAATCTTGCATCTTTTCAGAGAAGAAAATATATATAGAGAGATATCCAGAAGCACAAAGCTAAAAAAAAAAGAAATTCAGTGTTCAAAGGCAGTGGGGTTAACCTGTTCCACAAATTCCTCATTTATGAGCATGCATGTGAGAATATAAGAGTAAAAAGAAGGCTATTTATAGTGCTGAGAGTGCTCAGGACTCCAAGATTTCATTTTCAGCGGAATAGGTACATGGTATCAGTTAATATCCAGGGAATATAATCACAGAATAATCCATTTTGAGGGAACTGAGCCCTATCTTTAAAAACTTCAAACAACAGTATTCATAGGAACACAGTGCCATAAGGGTGTAGCGTGAATTTTTGAAAAACTGGCATTTTATTGTGGTGAAAAAAGGAAAGAATAATAGAAAATGAGGTCAGGTAACAATCTTTATGCTCATGCAAATTAGATTAATTTGTATTTTTGTAATCTTTTGGGAAAAGCTGATAATAGTAGCTGCATTGTTTATGCAAATAGTATCCAATTGTGCAAAATGGACATAATCAGATTATAAATCAAACTTCAGCTAAATTATTAGCCTGAATATATCTCTTAAAAACAGAAAACCTCATTAAAAGCATTGACTCTACATTAAAAAAGAAGAAAACTATATTCTTCTTTTACAAATATGCAGGAATGGTATATACACAAAATTAATTTTAACATCACCTTAAGTCATTTTCCTCCCATTTGGAATTGTCTTTAAATCAGTGTAAGTCCTTTGACAGAACCTCTCTTCCAAAGGGGTCAAGCACAGTTTACTGTTTAAATAAAATAAACCTGATCTTTACAGGAGCTAGAACTCATCAGAATTCTGAGTTCAGTGAACTGAACTTCCTTCCTGAAGAAAAATATGAAAAAATAGTTACATTGAAATAATTCCCTGCCTTAACAGAACAACTATATGAGGGAATATTCACAGAATTTTGTCAGGCTTGTTTACTCATGCATTGCCTTTAGCCAGAAGTGCAGAAAAACTAGGAGATAATATTTTACTAAAAAATGAATTTTTACATATAGGTGTTAAATTTTGTAGAGTTATGATTTTGGTTACTGAATCTTGAACTTTTAAAAAGCAATAGTAAAAAAAAAAACCAAACAGAAAAATTTCTTGATTGTGCTTCAGAAAGTACAAAATTAGTATTTTGAAAGTGTCATTCCTTTGAAGATTTGAATCAAAGCCTAAACATCAAGACACATTATTGAAACTTGAAATGACCATGAGATTACCTTCAAAATCAAAATTACTGTCCTACTCCCTTATGTCTACTATTTCAGCTTTATAAAACCCCTCATCTATAAAATAAACAAAACAAAACAGAGGAGTAAGTGATTTGAAATTGCTGGAAAAGAAGTTAGCATGAAAAAGGATGTGGAATACAGTGAACAATCAACGTGCTATCCAAACTTACATCGGCTGCGTGCCACAGTTACTTGCAAAATTCAATCTGAGTGTCGGTATCATTCTATGTTTTTTCTGGAAAAAATGTTGATTCCCAAGTCCAAGGGCTTCTAAAACCCTTCTAGAAGAAAAAGTACAAGACGCAGCTTGATCCCCTTCATCTCAGATGTGTAGTCTCATGGATGTGCCCTAGGAATGTTGTTTTAATTTTTGTAGGAGCAAATAGAATTTTTCACTTAGCTATAAATAGAAGAAAGGATAAACCACTATACCAACAATGAAGTTGTTCTGTCCTACATCTGACAGCTTTATATCTCCAAACACAGTCCTAGTTTAAGTGGATACTACTGTCTTGTCCAAAAAGTTACTTCAAAAAGTGTGCATAAAAAAACTCTAGTCTGCTATAATAATTCTGTGAGCTTTTGAGGTCAGCACATTTAAAATAGAGTGGAGGAGTTGTGTATTCTAGCAAAAGGTAAAAAAAAAAAAATAAAAGCAAGTTTGTGCCTATGATAAGCCACCTCTTATTTCAGTTTTTCATTTTCCTCAACTCTGAGAAAGAAATTGGTTCCAAGCTTTGGGGGTTTTTTTCCACTCACAGTTTTGCATTGATTTTACCCCTAACATACATAAACAATTTTAGTTTGAGAGTGACTTATTTTTGGTTTGTCAAGCTAACAAGAATTGAAATCATGTTTTTCTTTCATTTTTGTGCAATCTGCATATGCACATTCTTCTTTTAGAATGAGAGTGTTTTATTTAGACATCCATGAAATAACATTTCAGATTTGGGGTTTTTTCATCTTGAACTGAGAAAACATCCCAGATTACCTGCATAAAAATCAAATCAGGAGGTGGCAGAGATCTTTTTCTATCTCAATATGTTTCTTAGAATGATTACGGGATTTAAGCATTTGGAACAGAGGATCAATATGACTGCCATTATATTTACATACGTCCTTGGAAAATGTAGTTGCTTCAAAGGATATGATAGGCAAAAAGACAGTAAAGAAGATAATTAGATCAAAATACTTTGAGTGATTATAGGATGCAAGCAGCAGGAACCTCTGTTCGATGCTGCTAACCATTTCTCTACTGTCTACGAAAACCCAACAAAGTAGAAGTTAGACAATATGGAAACTAGTGATACTTCAGGAATTAAAGTTCTCAGATGTAAAAATATGCAAGTGTTTAGCAGCATAAACACAAGTAATATTTTCTGATTTACAGCTGGATGACTTGGAATGAGTCTATTTGACTTCTTTTCCATAACTCAGTCAAGTACTATGCTGTTGTATTGTCCAACTCACATAGCATATAAAAATATAAACAGCAAAAGACAACTAAGCTAAACACACTGCAGTTTATAGTAAGGTCATATTCATCCATAATAAACAAAACCAACAAGGATCAATAGCTATATTATACTGAGGCTTACAGGCAAGAAAAGAAATAGCAAACACAGCATCCACTGGCAGCTTTCTGAAGTTCACAGTATCAAAGTCTTCAAGCACCAGTCCAACTGTATCTAACATTACTGACTTCAGTTATGTTCCAGAAAAACAATGTACAAATATCTACTAATAACTCCCTCATGACACAGCTTCTGGTCTCCCCAGCAACATGTTTGATCTGCATCTCTCTCTCTTACTACCTGGACTAATGTCCTTTATAATTTTTTATAGTGGGCTTGTTAGCTAGACTTGAGGCTACCTGCCCACCTGCCTGATTAGATAATGAAGCTCAGATGCCCCCTGTAAATGTATACCAGGTGCAGAGAGATTGATAAAAACTGACAACACTTGTGATGTGTTAAAAACCTTCTCTTGAATCCCTGGTATCAGTCATAAATCTATACAACTGTATCTGAGGACTTCCTCCAGGCTGAAAAAGTAGACCCTTCCTTTGTGTTGAATGTGGCCAGACTAACTTGGCAAATCTGCGAGACCTTTCACACCAGTCACATGAAAGACAGAACCAGATCCCTGATCTCCAGGAGAACATTGGCACATACAAATATAGGATATCTAAATATTGTGGGCAGCTTTTAGAGTTTTGGATACTCCTATAAGTAGATTTGTGAGGAGCGATTCACAAGAAAGTGACATACAAGGCATCTTAGTCCATCTGTAGGGTAGGTANACGGCTGTGACACACTTCCCACTTTTCAGAACTTTCTTACAAAATTAGTAAAGCATTTAACCACAAAATAAAAAGCCTGGATTCTATTCCCTGTTCAGCTGGAATGAAATTGGAGCCTCATCTCCCAGTGGAGACATTGATTTGCTTGTGTTCTAGCCTCTGGAACTTTATATTCTTCAACACATGCTGCCACAGCATCATTGCATAGAAAGAAAACCAGTTTCTATCTTGATGCTCTAATATTATCTTAAAATGTGGATTTCTGGCTCCTTGGTGTTGAGGAGGGACAGAAATCTATATCAGCTACATCTATTTGGCAAGATACTGTGCATATTCATCCTCAGAATTTAAAAAAGAAAATAATTTGCCTTTAGTAAGGCTTGTGTACTAAGTGTGTTTAAAGAACACCTACTTTATCAGGGTTGTGTGGACCTAAAGTGCTGCTGCTGCAAAGCAAACTTGATGGTGAAACTGTCTGACGCAGACAAAGATGTGGCCAGCTGTAAATGTTCATAGAGATGTCCACCGGTTAGTTTTGCACCTGGGCATTTAAGATTTGCCTTATACTGACTTAAGAAGCGTAAGACTTTCTTGAAGCTGGTTCAGATTTGTCTTTTTACTCAACTGTTTCTAGTCTAGCACCTCAGACTTTTGTGAAAGACAAAACTGGTTTGAACAATCAGGTCAATACTTTGGCTACCACAAGATCATTTTACACTACTCCAGTTTTGTCAAAGGAGCAGTAAAAAGACAGATTTTCTGGGCTACATAAATTCTGATTTAAAAGCTTATAGGAATTGTATATAAAGTCCAACGAGAATTGTTTCAAATATGCAGAAATAAACAGTTAACAGGCTTTAGAAAGTTCTACTGTTTCTTTGGGAATAATCGACATAGAAAGAAAGAATTAAAATTTGTAAAAAGCATTTATCATGGAGTTACTAGCCAATTAAGTCAGACTAGAGGCAGTGGTGAAAAAAACTGGGTAGTCATTGGTAGTCATTTACTGATAGTAATTTATTTTCCTCAGTTTCATGACAACTAAGACACCTAACAAAAAGGAAAAGATTCTCAATCTTTGAGCATTCAGATGCTGATGAAGGGATATAAGAAAAGTAACTGCAGGAGCATCTATCAATAGTGTACATGTAAAGTTGCAGAAGAGTTGAAGACATGAGGGGAATTTCTAATGAATGTTACAAATTCTAATACAAAAGTAGCTCTAGCTTTAATAAAGGTTGAAACTACAGTCTGAATTAAGAACCTGTACCTTCCAGTACTTTTTCCTTTCCAAAATAATTAGTTAACTGGCACTAGAGAGAATGTCTTCGGTTATCTAGTACATATTCTACTAGTTGTCTTCTGAGCCCTTAGCCACCTGGAAAGGTGAACTATCATGAGGAATTCGCATGAGCACATGAAATTTGTAAATACTGTAAGGTTCTTGCATAAAAAAACCTCTGTAAATGCAAAAATTATTATTTTTTTTTAATAGCTTTCCCTTTTCTACCTTTCCTTTGCCCAAAAGAAATGGAAGTAAAGAACCTTCTCATAGAGCTAATTTTACCAGACTTCCTCAAAGATATCTAGTTATTGCTAGCTGAAGGTATCAATGTCAGGTCCAGAGTCCCTAGTAAGTAAAAGAGAAATAAGCAAATATTATACTATCATAATAAGTTATAATAATTAAAGAGGACCTCAAAGCCAAGTAATGCAGACTGTCTTGCCTCCAGACTGCTTGGTTCTAACTGTCTCTGTAGCAGCTTTGCCTTGGAAACAGCTNGGCTTCTTGTTGGTAGACCTTGTCAGACTATGTCAGGAGGGTGAGGCAAATGCCCTCCCTCAGCACATTACAGTTTTGGTCCTTTTGTCCAGATTAAGGGACTCATCTCAATGCAACCCAACTCCTTCTTCCAATAAAATAAAACAGGCTGTGGAGGGGGGAAGCTGGTATGCATGGCTGAGATGAGCTCAAAAACAAAAAAAAAAGAAGAAAAAGAGTTC
>VYZX01015351.1:72207-99219 GCA_013401335.1 Brachypteracias leptosomus
AATTCGCATGAGCACATGAAATTTGTAAATACTGTAAGGTTCTTGCATAAAAAAACCTCTGTAAATGCAAAAATTATTATTTTTTTTTAATAGCTTTCCCTTTTCTACCTTTCCTTTGCCCAAAAGAAATGGAAGTAAAGAACCTTCTCATAGAGCTAATTTTACCAGACTTCCTCAAAGATATCTAGTTATTGCTAGCTGAAGGTATCAATGTCAGGTCCAGAGTCCCTAGTAAGTAAAAGAGAAATAAGCAAATATTATACTATCATAATAAGTTATAATAATTAAAGAGGACCTCAAAGCCAAGTAATGCAGACTGTCTTGCCTCCAGACTGCTTGGTTCTAACTGTCTCTGTAGCAGCTTTGCCTTGGAAACAGCTAGCTGGAGCAGTCCTTAACAGACATTCCTTATGATGGAATAAGGTAAAATACAAGTGCTATAGATGGTCAGGGGTCCAGGTCTTGAGTTCTGTCTTGCCAGTGTTTCTTAGCAGTGCCCAAAGTTCCAGCTAGTGTGACATTCAGCATGATACCAAACTTCAAAGTGCCAACCTTGCAGCAAAATTCAGACTCAGGAGCATGGTAGGGCCTAAACCCAGTAAAAAGTTTAGTGTTAGATAATTTGACACCTGATTTTCAAGAATCTGGCATCTTCAGTAGGATCCACATCTTTGTATATAAGCAGCTCTTCACAGGAGCATAAAATCAGGACTATGACAGGGCATGGTAATACAGACAGTTTTTGTTCAGCTACCTAGAAATTCAAAATTCTGGTTTCTCCTACTGGGCCTCTAATGAAGAAGTGTGGCTGGGTTTCTGCCTGACATTAGCCACATGTTGCATCTGTATGTAGAAATGTAGAAATAGTGTGCCTTATGGCCATTACAGGTGTCTGTACATCTCAGGTCCTTGAGGCAATGTCCTAAGTGGCCTTTGGAGCTCAAACTCCCCTTTCTCCTCCCCACACCATGTTTTGAAGCTTACTCAAAGCCTGAATATGAGACAAATTTAAGCTTNACTATGCAGCTAATTAACTTTTACAGCCAATATATAGCCAATTAACTTTTTCACATTTACCATATGTTTATCTTCCTGCAGGGAGTATTTCCAGGAGGAAATCATAATGGAAGATAGTTCTGCCTTTTATATGGGAATAAGATCTGTTGATGATAGCTACAAATTCTTACATAGCTCATGGTAGCTTCAAAAGAGGGTGCTGTTGAAATCTGAGAAGCGAAATGTAGGAATTCAGCAATTAATTTCATGGTTTCACAATGCTTGTTTCTGTAACTGGTTAACTATAAATGGCCCTTTGTCTTTTTCCTGACAACAACCCAAAGCAGTCGGTATCAGCAGTACTCAAAAAAGAACAGGACATCAATTCAGACAAGACACTAGCTGAATAAATTATTGTCACACAGTGGTACAGTGTGTCTCCAAGCTCCCTGACTGCTCCTCTTGGGAATAACCATATATTGCTGTCTATAATACAGTAACTATACAGTCCCAGGTCAAGTCTCAGCCTGTGTTGTTCCAGTGAAGGCCTTTGCTCAAGCTTTTATGTGCGGACTTGTCCCCTAAAATCTTAGTAAACATCTGCTCTTGTAAACAAATGGTGTTACATTTGTCAGTCCTAGACAATAGTGGTAGTACTGGCTGGTGCTCCCTTACAGCCTTCCTCTCTTCACTGTCACCAGAGAGAAACATTGAACTCACCTTGCAAACATCCGAAACCTATTACATGTAGACAAACTTGGCTGGAATTTCAAAATGCTGCCTTGAAAGTATAAAACTGAAACAGAAATGAATGCATTGACCAACTCCAAAGTCTGTGTTTGCTTTTGACCTGTTTGGTAGTGTAGCTCCATAGTTCATTTTGCAGTCCTGATCGCTCTCCAAAAGAACTGTTAGAGCACACTGAAGTCTCTTTTTCACACCTGTGGCTGCACAAGGTGGTCCTCCAATGGCAATCATAGGGACCAGTGACTGTGAACACACCTAACTTTTACCCAGACACTCAATTGGAAGATGCTGGATTCCTGGATCTCACAGCAGGATTGTGGTCTACATGACTGGGTCAGTGGTGTGACTCTGCTTAGATGAAGGAAAAGAATTGTTGTCATTTGTCAGCCGAACGAGTCCTTACTGCTCTAACAGTAATAGTGGAAGGAGAGATAGTCGCTTGGGTGTTCAGGCAGTTAAGTTCTCAGATCAGAGGAAATGGAATGAAAGGAACTAATGAGGAGGAATTAACTACTGCTGTCGTGAATTGGTGGTTGTTTATCACTGTCCAGAGTTGAACAGTCAGCCCATAATTAAATAAGACTTGACAGAAAAGGTGCAGCAGTGTTTGCACACTGGCTGATTTTATTTTATTTTTTTTTTCAAATTTATTTAAATACAATTGCTTATACATTTATTTGATTAACAATGACATTTATCATGGAGCAGCAGTGGTGGAATATTTATTGGGAGAACTGAGAAGAATATGAAGGATTATCTTAATTGTGTCTGGCTTAATCTTTGATCCTAGAATTGAACTGTATTATTTAAAATATTTAAAGTATCTGACACGGTTTTGAATATAAGTATATAAATAACTATTAAAAGACAAATTTTACAATTATCAGTATTTTAAAATTGTGAAGGAAGTATTATCATTTCAACACTATGATCTGACAATGGAATTAGAATATCTAACATGAATAAAATAGGAAAAAAATTTTTTTTGTTTAATCTAAATATTTTCCTCATATAGCTGTGGGAAGAACATTTCTCCCTTTTCTTTTTGAAATATGAAAACTCTGTGAATCTGACTAATGTAAACCACTTTCTTTTTGTCATATGAAAATATTGTTTTCATTTTCAAGTCGTTAAGCTCTTTCTAGTTTGAATGGAGATAAATACCTAAAAGAAACAATATATTAAAATGTTTAATTTAAAAATATCATAAATGCTTTTTCATTTTGGAGACAGAACAAATCATTCATTAAACGTATCTTTTAATATTTTTATTTAAACTCTTCAATAAATTTGAAAACTATTTTGATTACTCCAGAATGCCATTTTTGCTGAATTAAGTATTTTTTGGAAAATGTCATCTAGCACTGATAATGATCATACATCAACACTATAATCCATTAGTTCAGCAAAGTTCTTATTAATTCATTTTTACCTCAGTTATTGAGATTATTCTCTGAATATTTCATTTTGGAAAAATAAATTTTCCATCCTAAGTGTTGAAATTTAAACACCTCGAAACATTTAATAATAGAAGAGAATAGATCTTTATCACCTAGAACATACCACAAGCACACTGTTGGATAAGATTAAAATTCAAAATTATCTTGATAAACTTGATAAATAATCTGGAAAAAGATCCTCAATCCAAATAGAATGTAGTTCTCCACATACAAATGCAGAGCTCTGTACTACTTTACAATGATAAGAATGATAGGCTCAGTAGCATTATGCAAAAAAGGATCAGGATCAAAGCTCAACAACAGTGATTAATGTCATGCAATTGCAAAAGAAATGTAATTGTCATTATTAGAAGAATATATAAATAGGAACACTGTCTCAAAGGTACAGGATGTACCCCTTCCTGCTTTTTTTGCTAGAGTTCCTTCTTGGCTGAAATGTTTTCATCTACAATGTAAGGCAGATAAACACCAGGTAGAGAGTATCCAGAAGGTCGCAGTCATAATGTTCCTGTTATTAAATGCCCCTGTAATGCAGAGAAAACATTGTAAGACACGATTATGAATGCTAGATGTGAAGAAAAACATTTTCCATGCTTGCTATAGAGAGACTATGTGAGGTTTAATTTCAGAAAGCAAAGATTTATTTTATATATTATGAAAATGTGCTAGTTTAAACATTGAAGAGACTGAAGAATCTCCATTCTGGAACTTTCAAGGGACATATATTGTTCAGGGAATACAGGTAGACTTTATAGAAAATAACATTTATTTTAAAGAAAATTAAGACCAAAACCGGAAATATTTATTGTTATTTGTAATCAAATTTATTGCCACACTTTTCTTCTGTGAATATGTTTTCAAAGGTAGCACATTAATCACAATGACAAAAACCAGGCATTTAAAACTGCCTTGAGACACACTGAGAATAATTTTTGACATTTAAATATGTGCTTACCCTTTTGTTCCATAACATTTATAATAAACTTACAGTTCTGTCCTCAAGTTTTGTACCTATAGTCACATAAAAGCAAATGCATTTGTTAATTATGCATTTGTTATATGTGTTTGTGAATTAATCTTCAAAATAAAATGGCAAGGAAACTAAATGTCTGCAATAAGGAAGTTTGCAAATTAGAATCAGAGCCATTAGAGAGCAACTGCCTATATGACAGTCAAAGCATTCTTTTTTTTCGGTTTTCGAAGTTGATTTTAATGTCTGTGTTAGAATAAAACCTATTCAACTGTCAGAAGTGCTTGTAAAATAACTGAATTAGTCCTTTGTCCTGTATATGAACTGCACGAGCACTCCGCAGTCATGGATGTTAAGGCCCGGACAGCAACTACAATGCTCGAGTTCCAAGTTCAGGAGTTGACTGCTGTAGACTTGTCAAATAACTTGGTGCATATCTTTCTTTAATTCTTTGCACACTTCTTCAACAAAGGGATTAAACTCTCCTGTACTTCTCTGCCATGGCAACTTGTTTGCTTCAAAGATTCTTGATATGTGTTGTCTCAAATACCAACACAAGACTTTGCACTAATAACAACAACAAAAAAGAGATTAAAAAAAAATTCTACTTGTGTTTCCTGTAAAAAAAATAATTATGAAATATTGGAATAGAGTTGGCAGATGACCAGTCATTTTATTTTGACTGACAGAGTCTCCAGTCTTTCAGCACAAAGTTATCTGCTCCATAGAATGTGCAAGAAGTGAAGATTCATTTTAATTATATATTTAGCAAGTGTCCACATATATGGTGACAAAGTGTTGTTAATGGACATCTAGATTCCTGAAATAATTCTTCCCATTCATTTTTAGATTATGTCCAACAAAGGGCATTCAGTTGCATCAGCAACTTTTTTTTTCTGGAAGCCTTATTTCTGCATTTTTAAATTTCAAACCTACTAATGATGAAACATCTTAATTCCTAGCAGCCTTTCTCACTATGTCACTTTAGTAACAATTACAGAAAACTAATCACTGAAGAAATGTTTGTTATTAATAATCATCAAACACACTGGGAAAGTGCATCTTTGTTTTCTGTTATGTGGAAGATATGCACAAGACAGTTACAACTTTATTTAGGAAATTAAGTGGCTAAAATGGCTTTGGAATGAAATTAAGTAGAAACCCCGAAGGTCATACCACGTGCTAAGCCACAGGGTAATCCTGTTGCTAGATTTCTTACTCGATACATAAAGCTGAAGTATGCATCTATCATGGTTTGCATTTTTCTCATTAGCACTTGGCTTGACAAAACTGAGAGATTTTAAGTGTTGTCATACATCTGTTTTCTTTGATCCCACAACATTATAAGCTTTGAAGATACTAAGTATTGCCATTTTCTTCAGATTTGTTTCTCAAATTCTTCCATCAACATGTCACACTCTTCATATGACTTCTGCTTACAACACTCCTCAGAAACTAATACCTTGATTTTACATTACCCTTTCCTGACTCATTCATCACAATGATATTGCAGATTAGTTGGGACTAATTAGAGGAGCCATTGAAAAAGGATAGAGATACGTGCTTTTTGCACCCAGATTTTTCTGATTATTTTTGTTTTACTGGTGAAAATTATTGTTTTAAACACATGCATATTATGTTTATAGGCTTAAATTAAAAACTAATGAGCCTAGATGTAGTATATCTCAATCTTTTATAATCTTTAGTTCCTCTCTTAACATATATCATTCTTACTAGCTTGATCACTAACTAGTGATATGTTCTACTGTTCTATGACTTTATAACAGTTCACTAAAAGCTTTATAAATCAGGATTATTTTTTCATATTTAATTTATTTTAGTGTAATTTGGTGTAATGTGCTTGTTTATAGGTGGGTTATTATTAACATTGTGGTGCAATTGGTACAAAGACTTTTATACCAGAGGTTGTGCAGCATTCCATTTTTGTTTTTCAAAAGAGCATGTCAATTTGTTTGTTTTTACAATAGGTAGTGCATCACAGGAACTGCAATCTTTTGATTTGACTTTTCCTCAGCTCTGTTGTCTTCTAAACTCTCTTCCCCTCAATTTTACTTTACTTTTATTATTCATTTTTGAATTGGTTGTATTTCAACAATAATTGACTGCTGTTTTGAAAGCTGGACAGTGTTAAGGAACAATCAGACATCTCTTAAAGAGTTTACTTTGGGTCATCTGACTGTATTAATGGGTAGGCATTCAAGAAAGCACAATATCCAGTTGGGTGTAGATATATAACCCTTTTAAAGGGAAATAGATTATAGTTGACCTAAGAATGGGCAGTCAGATGAGGGACTCAGAGAAGCAGGCAATATGATCAAGCTGAGCACAAGGAGAGTGAGCTTTGCAAGAGCATTTTGAATGGATATTTTTTGTCGATAACGTAATTTTCAAGGCAAAAAAATTAACCAAAGTGAGAGACAAAAAAGAAAATCAAATTATCTACTTGTTTTCTTTTGCAGATGGATAGGAAAGGCTTTAACATAGAAATGTTATGTGTAAGAAACCTGTAAGTCATAAAGGCTATTTATTAGCTGTAACTCTTATTGTATCCACTTGCTTCACAAAAGTTGTGTCAGTTATTTCTGGTACTACAATTGTATTCCTTTCTTCTGCTGCCTTTTTGTATAGTCAGACTTCATTATTTTTACCTGTCTTAAAATGTTCACTTTTGATCTTTTTAATGGCCAGGTGACCTTCAAGGCTCACGGATCTGGCAGAGGCAGTTGGGCTGCAGTGGGAGCTGAGGATGAAACGCAGGCAGGGATGGACTGTGGAGGCAGGACTGGAGCCTTAATGGGCCGGTGGCAGGCTGCGTTACGCTGGCTGCATGACAATTGCCAAGGAACAGTGCAGAATGCATATTCTCAAAAGTTTCCTCGAGGTGAACCAGAGAAGTCATTTAAAAGCAGCCTGGGAAGAGATATGGCTCAGAGTAGGAATGAAACCTAAATCTGGTCCGGGGCTTGGATTAATGTGAGGTGGAATGCATAGCTTCAAGGCTGACTGGACTGTCCCAGGGATCAAATGCCAGCCAGGGCTGTAGCTAGGCGGCTGAAGCTACATCTAAAATGCTCAAGAGAGATATTAAAGATAAGTAAAGTCTGATTTATAGTTTTAGTTAGGGACATGGTTATTTATAATACAACATTTTTGTTTGATGTTCCTGTCTACATTTAATTTTATTTCTGATAGTGATATCTCTTGTTGCTGTTATTCTTCCAAGCCCTGCTCATTTTTCCTTTCCTAGTCATATATAATAGATTTTTGTGAGGTTCTTCTTACACATAAATATTTTCATTTGGTCAGTGTCTATTTTACTTAAAGGAATAGCTGCAGAAATTTTCTACAGAAGTAACACTAAAGCACTGTTATCTTTAAAAAAATAGTTCTTGATATAAGAACTGCTTAAAATAATACATACTTAAAATAAAGTGAACTTAGTGACTTGACATCTTTTAAAAGTTTGGCTATGATGGGAAAGTTTCAAACTTCTTTGGGTAACTGATAAACACCAATTTAAGATTATTGCAGAGAGAATGCCCTTTTCAAGTAGGATATGAAGACAGATTGTATTTTAATTGAGGGATGCTAAGAGGAGGGTGCTATATATTGAAAACTATTTCATGTGTAATAGTCTGGTAGAAAAAAAAAAGACTGCATTTAAGGGGCAAGAAAGGGAAGCTAGAGAAATCAGTCTAAAAGGTAACTGGATTAGTTGTCTAAATAAATTATTAAAACAATGAGCTAGTTAAAATACTGGGAGTATATGCATTACAGAATGCTTATGAAGTGGAATGGTTTTTACTTGGTTGCATATTACTCTCAGCAGCATGAAATTAATCAGTTCAGTAAGGCTGAATAATTCTAAAGGCAACATTTACCTCTTTCACAGTTTAGGTGTCTGTAAGTTAGTTGTCTAAGTTGGAAGTAGTCATCCTAAATTCTTTTTTGATGATGATGGAAAGAACCAAGCTCCTTCAAATTAATCTGGCCTGTCTTAGGTATCTATGTTAAGGTGATCTAAATCGTTCTTTGTAGCTCTCTGTGCCATTAACAAAAATTGATGACGACAGACTTAAATAACATTTACTATAGCCAGGTGAGAATAATAATCCTCCTTCCACATCTCCCACCCATATTCATAAACTAAAGACCTGTAGGCACACCCATCTCATTCTTCAAGGTGGGATATTTTCCTTCACCAAGTACATTTCTGCTTTCAACCCTTTCAAAGCTGGTTGCACCACAAAGCACAGAGAAGCAGAACTGTGAATAAAGAGCTTTGATGGGACTCAGAAGAGACGGTTTCTAGTTCTTCCATGAACCAGATAAAAGGAGTAGAACTTGAAGAAATAGGTAAGTCATCTGTGAAAATAGGATAAGCTGAGCAGGAAATAACTGTTATTTTGAGGGAATACATATAAAAAAATATATTTATAAAATATTCAATACAATAGAAGTATTAAAAGTATTGGGAAAACGGGGTTTCTCCCCTTCCCCCAAGGTTAAGAATTTTTTTAATGTGGTCATTTTTAAAAAATAATAATTATTTATAGTAAAATAATAATAATTATTATTTTTATTATTGTTTTCAGTCATTTTTGACAAATGGCTATGGAGGGATCAGATGGAAAGGGTTCTCAATAGATCAGTCAGCCAGACGATGTTTAAGAGTTGATATGTACTTGAAGACAGCTTCATAAGGTGAAGGAGTTTTAGCAGTGTTAGAGAATGCTGCTCTTACTAAGCTATCCCTTGGTTTGGTAAAATGTGTAGTATATGAACCTTGAATTTTTCACTTTCTTTTGGATGTTTCACTTTGTCATATGGCTTGATTAGGTTCTTCAGATACAAAGAAAATAGTGTGATCCCATGAAGTCTTCTTTCCATCAGTGTAGGTTAAAATGACTTGTACATTTTCGAATCTGGATAGACTTTGTACTGGCCTGGTTGTAATGTCTCAGCGTTGTGCATTAGTCTGAAAGTTAGGTGTCAGTCAGAAAGTTTAAATATATGAAAAAGTTCCCATAGGGTAAGAAGCTAATGAGAGAAGACTAAGCTAGCTCAAAATACTTTACCATAAGCTAAGAGCCTGTCTACAGGCAGCTGCCACAAATCAGATGAGGTGTGTCAAGTTGTTGATCACAAGGACTTGTTCATTTATATAAGCCCTTGACTATGCTTTGAAATCTACTGTTTTTTGATATAGTAAACATTGTAGGTTGTAAATGCACAGTTAATAGGCTATTTCCCTGCTTACTTTTTACTGTTCAATTTCTTCTGGCTGAACTGCATTAAACTATTGCATTTAAAAAAAAAAGACCAAACACACTCATGATTGAGTTATGTTGATTTCACTTAAAGTTCTTAACTGATTTATATTATTGATTTTGTTTAGTATTAGATTACTAATGTGTATGTAGAATGATACATAGTAGTCATATAACATTAATTATTAATAATGAGTCAGGTTAGAAGAAGTTAATTTAATAGTCTTTAGATTGTGCACAACCCACATTTTCAATTTATCCTTTCTTTAGCGCACAGCCTGGTATTATGTTCGACATACAAGTTGTATGCAGCAGGTCACTAGTGGCAGAGTGAATTATTCCTTAATTCCAGGCCTGCAGCCTGAACAAAGTTTGGATCTTTAGGATGTGCCTTCCTCACACTGCTCTGACTCTGCTTACTCAGTGACTGGCAGAGTCACTTATATCTTTTGTGCTGCCTGGCTGTGTTAGACTTCATGTGCACATGTTTTGGGCCTGTCAGTTTTATCCTTCCAGAGACTAAAGAGTAGCTTAGCTTCCTCCACTTCCACCACTGAACTACAAAATAGCTAAAACAAGACCATTTTCCTAAAGTGCAGCATGATGGCGTGTTGATTTGTTTTAAATGCTCTGGACATGGATAGTTTTATAAAAGGGAAGACTGGACTGTCCTATAAGATATAGTCATACAGTCTACATTTGGTCTACACATACAGTCTGCACTGCTCCAACTTCTGTTTCCATTAGGAGTGTTTGAAATAATGTAGGGCTATGATGCAGCTCACCAGAATGGTGTCTTAAATGTGAAACTAGGAGTGTTAGTTGCATGCCTGGGGTCTTCAGGTATGTTTAAGACTGAAAGACATCCTTGGATTGTGTTGAAAGATGTGTAGAGTGGAGGAAAGCAATCCTAGTATAGTCTTGTCCTTCTGTTTTGGGGAATTTACTATATCCATCAGGTTTAATTTTGGAAAAAGCTAGCTGGAATAGTTGAATAGTGAGCTAGTGTGGGACTTACAATTACATGGTGTGATAATCAGGGGCCAGTGCTTGAATTTGCTCCCCAGCCTCTTTTGCTTGGCAATGTAGACAACGTGTAGTTCTTCTTTAGGACTTTGGAGAATATATGTGGCCTGAATCATGCTATTGACCTACTACCCATTTGTAAAAAGATCTTCAACCCTCTTAGGCAAACATAATGATTGTTTGATAGCTTTAACATATACTTTCACACTACCACAGGGATTATTATAATTCATCCCTCTGAAGGCATGAGACATGATGCACAGGGAATGCTCAGCAGATTCAGTACAGTAAACTGCTACTGTTGCCAACAAAAAAATAACCTATCCCAAGCAATAGTTGCCACAATTTCTTTATCATTTGTTAAAACTCTCCAATATTTAGGTCAATATCCTTCAAGGAGCTTAGGATTCTACTCTCCTGCCAGAGTTTGTCATTAAACCACAAAGCATATCTCTGCCTCTTCCTTTCTTTCTGTCTTTCTCTTTGCCTCCATGAGGTTTCTAGAAGACCTAATTAGCAGCTCAGTTACTTTTTCGAACCCTTAGAGTTTTACTCCAAAACACCACACCTGCAAAGAAGCTGAAGGAAGCTGTTCTGTCTAGCTTTAACCAGAACAAATTATTATTAAAATTTGACTGGCATTGTTCTTGTCTAGTAAATACAGCACTGGCAGCCTATGGTGTATCATCCTGTGCCCTCCCTTCTTCCTCTGTAAAGCAAATGGTTTTTAAGCATCACATGAACACATAGCCTTTCAAAGGCAGATTCTCTTCACAACACAGTGTATGTTGCCCTCCTTACCCTCTCTGATATCACTTCATTGAGATACATATATATAATATATTTAAATTAAAAAATTTAAAAAATATTTCAAAATTTTAGTTATGAGCCATAAGTTATACCAATAAAATCAGCAGACTCTGGGAACTCTCAGGAGAGACTGAGGTCAGCTGCAGTGCACAGCATTAGGAACGATGAATCACTCCCATTCTTTCATTTATCAAGGCTGATATCCATGACAGGCTGAAGGAGAACCAACAGTTGTAGAAGAATACTTAGCCCCTGAATTAAAACAGTATTTTTAATCTTTGCTATCAATGCCTAAACCTACCTCCAACTACCTTTCTTCTATTCTGTCAAATACTGTTGAAGCACCAGCCTAGGTCTGCAGCAGCAGCACATGTTTGTTTTCATGTAATATCAGCATTACAAACATACTTTCTGTTTAGACATTTGAGACTTTTTAAGTTCATGTTGCAATTAATGTCTCAATTATGTCTGTAAATCTTAGACTTCTTAAGTGAGGTTTAAATATTATATAAAAGAAATTTTACTTGGTCCTATCCAGTGCAAACAGACCAAGTGATCAAATCCTCAAATGCAGCTACACTTGATCTTCACACAGGATAGGACTGTAAATACTGGTGCTTATTGAATGCAGCCTGAAATCTCTGTAAGCATTCAACTGCTGGGCAAGGGAATATCTTGTACTATCAAAACTGTGGAGTCATGCTATGTATGAACCTTGAAAAAACAATCCACAAAGCAAGAAGTATACTTTAGATTTGAATTCCTAAATCTTGTTGAAAGAAAGGCTATGTTGAATATTGTAAAGTTGCAGGTGAATAAGGCAACAGATAAATCATTAACAGACTCTTTGTTTCTTTTGACTTCAGCTTCCCTGATGTAGATTAGGGGAAGTTTTTTCTGGGGAAACAGGTCAAGAGTTGTCAGATGAAAAATATACTATAGGCAAACATGGCATAATTATTACGTTACTAGTCACACAGTAACCCTCCCTCAAAGGAGAATACTTTCCAGTATTCATTTACAAGATCTTTTAACAGTCTTGTATGATAAGTGTCATCTTGATTTGGTCTGGTATTCTGCTTCATTTTGAGATGACACTTCTTTGCAGTTTAATTTTATTAATGTAGCAAGTTAGAGAATGATGTTCTGGATCCACATAGTGAATTATTCATTGCATTTCAAATATTAAGTTGCCATCAAATGCTTTCTGATCTGCATTACATAAAGTCATGCTGAATCTCTAATGTCTGGACTGTCTGTGTAATGAAGAACCTCTCAGACAGTGTTCAATCAAAATGCATTTGAGAGAAAGCAGACACAGTATTTTGATAAGCATCATGAGTACCCCTACTTTTGTTTTGCTTGGATATTTTTGTTTCCTAAGAAGGAAAAATCCTCAGAGATCATCACATTTCTTCTCAGAAGTACCTGCTCGAGCACAAAAGTTTTGATTTTAAAGCTATTATAATGACATCATTTAGTGAGCTTCTAGGGCTGCTGTTGGTGGTAAATCAGTTAAAACAATGTCTTACAGATCTCTAATTTCCGATACAAAGACCATACTCTTACTATTCTGTGTAAGAAATGTGATGCTGTGTTCAAAAATCAAAACAGCTCTGTAACATAAATCTGATTTTTTTCTGGTTTGCTTCTTTGTCCTTGGAGATGTGTGAGAGAAATTGCACTCAGAACTTAAGCTGTGCTTTGTGCTGTGCCTTTAGCTGTTTCCATGGCCAGTTCTACGCCCTTCGGCATTCAGAAACAAGAATGTCCTCGTGATATGCTGCAATTCCCTGCCAGTCTTAATAGCTCGTAAGCTGTGATTCAGCGTTAAGTCACTAGGTGGCATGTGGCAATGAAGGAGAAGGAAGTTAATACTGGAAGTTCTGGTGAGCGCAGCTGGCACTGGGTGCCTTGGAATAAACAGATTAGAATTAATGTATTGCCATCTGCCTTTATTTTATTCACTTGTTGGACAACAGACCATAGTTGTCTATTGCTCACCATGCTTTTACTCACAAATGATACTAAAATGTGTTCAAATATTTCCTTTCGATAACTTCATGAAAAATCATTCTGTGAGCCTGATTGTTGTAGTAACTGAGACTTTGCTGCCTCTCCCATCCTCAGCCTACTAAAAGTAGATGCAGTCTGCTTCTTGGTAACAATGCAATTAAAATATACAGAACTAAAGGTATAAACTAGGGACATGTTGGAGGTAGGAGGTGAGGAAGGAGAAGGAGATGCCAGTATTCTAGCGCATATATGGGCATATTATTCTGTGATTTTAGTGTGATTCAAATAAGATACTGTTATTCCAAGCATTAAACTTAGAAAAGCTTCTTTTCCAGCTGTGCATGAGTTTAAAAGTAAATGAGTCCACCAGTTAACACAGCTCTGTATCATGGAAATCTGTGTAAAGGTGGTAGTTCTGCAGGTAGAAGCACAGGCAGGATACATCTTCCTATAGAAATATAGGAATGGCAGCCAAGTACAAGAAATCATTTCTCTTCCACCTCTCATCCTTTGAAAATTTCTACCCAGATGTTCTAGGAAAACATTGATTATACAAAGGTCAGAGACAAAAAAGGTGGCTTTTTTGTAGCTTTACCTTAGTTAATTTAAAAGTGTCAGAGGCTGTGTGGTGATTTGCTCACCTCCCTCTCCCCAGCCTATTCCCAGCTAACTTAACCAGGAGTGAGGATTGTGATGGCTGCATCCAGCTTACTCTGGACTTTGGAGGATGGGTGATAACACGATAGCCAAGAGCTATCTGGAATGGTGAGCCAGATGTCTTGCTAGTATGCAAATATGACTATAAGTCAATCATATTACTTTATAAATAGCGGACAGCCCAGAGACTGTTGAGCTCTCTTGCACAACAGTCAACACAGTTATCAACATTGTTCTAGCTACGAATACAAAGACCAACACTATAAAGCTGGAGAAAGTTAACTCCTTCCCAGCCAGACCCAATACAGGCTCTTCTCTGATCCTGAACTGCTAGCTCTCAATAAGCTGCTCCATAGCAGAGATCTGTGCTCCATAGTTGCTCCTTTGTGTCTGCAGCAGTACGCAACATGTCTTTTCTATCTACGCCCATGTAAGACCCTGTCCATGGATATTTGTTGCCACACTCCAGGTGATGGAGCTATCCTGCTACATCTGTATTACCCCAGTAGTATCAGAGCTCGGTGGTTGTTTACAGGCTTCTAATTTCTTTTGTTTAATTCATAGGCTACCGACACTTGAAATGAGTTCACAGACATCTTGCCATCTCAAGGGGAATGTGAGACCCTTTTCTATTATGCTGTCCCCAGTGAGCTTCCTCTCATCCCTGTTCCCCCATTTTTCTGGGATTTTTCTGGTCTCCTTCCCCACTGAGCCTAGTTTAAAGTCCTTTTCACTAGATCAGTAATTCTGCTGGTAATGATAATCTTGCCTTCTGCCTTCACTGGGTGGACCTCGTCTCTTCTCTCTGCAGGAGTTCTCATCCCTTGAAGAGGGCTCAATGGTCAGAGCAGACAAAGATATGCCAGTGATCCCCAGATGAGCAGCTGAGAGTTAACTTTCTGGTGCATCCTCTGTGATCCAGTCCTTTTCTTTTGACCATTAGGATCAAGGGGACTACTGTTTAGGCAGCTATACCTTTCATGCTAGCCCCTAGAGCCACCCTTACCTGCTCAAGGTCTCAGTTGGTAGTATTACTAATGCCCACAAGGATTATGAGCAAAGAAAATTTCAGGTTTTGTCCAGTTTCATGGTGCACCAACTCTTATCCATCATTTAGGGTGTGCTTTTGAAGTATAGATTAGGGATCATTAGAAACTTTTCCTTTGAAGCCACCTGTACATCAGAGGTGGCAAAACATCCCATCAATCTGCCATCATTAAAGAAATACATCAGATGAAACATGAGGTAATAAAAAAGGAAGAAAAGTGAGGCCCCATTAGTCAGAAAGGAAGAAAACACTTGAAATTTAAGAAGACAACTGAAGCAACCAACTATTTCTCAGTACAAGCCTTTCCATTAACAAAGAAAAAAAAAATCCCTCTTATAATCAAATAAACGTTCTTTCTTTCTGGATAATTTAAGTGTAGAGTCAGGAGGTCACTTAAGGTTAAGCATGAGATTCATAAAACACAGTCCTGCTCTGCCTATGTTGAGGCATAAATTACATCTACATCTGTAATTTTTATTTTTACTTTGACTGTTTGTCTGTAGTTATTGCTCCTCTTGCTTGATCTGATACATTTCTTTCTGAACCTGACCTTGATGAACTGCCCTGAGTTTTTATTATATACTATGTCCCAGTTTTTGGAGATGGCTAAAATTAAATTTCTCTTTAATAAGGTGATCTGTCTTAGCAGACATCGATTATCTACTTAAACTAGTATCTAATCACATTTAATAGGACTGCAAAGTATCTTCATAATATAGTGAGGAATAAAAACTGTGAAGGGAGAGAAAAAGGAAAAAGAGATGTGCTTGATTGCCACTGAAAGCATTGTATCTAGAATTAACATTGCATTTTAGAATTCAAATAAGTGAATTAGGGTGTCCACACTTTATTAGTTGTCCAGACTGTCTTCATAGACAATGAGTCTGATTCAAGATGCCTATTTATCTCTATTAACTCTAAAGGGAGTATTGCAAACTAGTTCAATTGTAGTTGTCTAAAGTTAAGTGAAATGTATCCAACCTATGAGGACAACATGTTTCACTACTGGGGAAAATTTCCTTGTTGGTAGATATTCAGCAACAGGAAGAGCCTAAACAGAATTTGTTTCGCACCACATAGGATGTGATTGATTCCTAATTTTGGATGTCTAAGTCCAAGCTGGCCACTTTTAGAATGAATTCACTTCACCTGGTCTTGACCTTTATATTAGGATGAGTTGAATCGTGACTCGGAGATGTGAACAGAGATTTGTATCGTTATTGTCTTCTCTTATAAGAACACCACTACTTAATATGCATGTGTATGGTTTATTGCAAATGGTTTATCTTCACATCAGCAATAGTCCTGGTTATTTTGACTCCAGTTGTATGAGAACTGGTATGCTACAATAATACCAAAGGGAGTATTTGTGTCATTTTCAAGGGTAGTTCGGTAGAGGCTGAAATATGACTGAACTAATTCTTGTGTGTATTTCCAAGTATTTTCAGCATGTGACCACTTGAACTGTACTTAGTTCAATGTAATGTTTGTTGCAATAGCTTAACTTTCATTCATCGCTACTGAGATATGCTCAGGTTTTATTACTTTTGCTTTTTTTGTGCTCAAAATACTTGAAAAGTGGTTTATGGCTGCTGTAAAAAGAGAATATAGTCCAGAAAGAGCTTTCATACATAGTCTTTTTAAAGTTTGTTAAAGATATACTATAAAGCATTTAATATTTAGAAAAAAAAGTGATTGTAATACAGGTGCTAACATATGAATTTTAAAATGAGAGGGACTGCTACATTTGATATGGTCATTGTCAAAGCTCTTGCTTTGACTTAGGGATATATCTGGTAAAATAGCCAAGAATCAAATATCACATTATATTCCTCCTTTCAACATACTCTATTTCTAACCTTATTATTTTCTCCCACTTGCACTCATACAAACATATGCACATTTCAATGGGAAATGACAATTTAGCCTACTGTTTTCCTTTTCACAGTCTAAAAATTACTTCCTTTATTTAAATGATGTTTAATTACTTAAAAGCTGAGTGGTCATTAGACATTTGGGGTAGACAAATCAATGTCCATAAATAAACTCAAAAAATGTCCTTGTGCTAAATTTGAATGAATTTATCTTAGCTTATCAGTTAATCATGAGCATTACCTCTCCAGAGGAGGACTATTTTTTGATGTGCAAGGCTTCCCAGTTTTATCCATAGTCACACACTTGGATTAACTGATCAACTCCTGTCAAATTGAGAAAGTAATAGGGAAAAATGAGCCAGCAATGTGCAAGTGCAGCCCAGAAAGCCAACCATATCCTGGGCNCAAAAATTCACAATGCTGCCCTATATATAAGCATTACTAATAACTGAAATTTTCACTTCAGATCTGTTGCAGGAGTATGTTTGCTGTTGGGCTAAATAAAACACACATATCCTTTAAAGAACGGTTTTAGAACACAATGATGTCTGATTTTGTTCCAGCCACAACTTTCATTTTAAAATCAAAATTTTCTAGTTTGTGACAATTTTTTTTCTACTATGAGCAAATTAGGGATGTATTTAGGAACATAAAGAACTGCAAAGTATAAAAATTCCCACACCAATGAAATAATTGTAATTAATTTTTAGTACCATTAGTAATATTCTTTACACATTCTAAGGCTGAAGTGTGATTTACTCGGTCTTTTGTTAGATAATTAGTATCAAAAGAATATAAATCATCATTTTGCACTGTATATATCTCCTGTGCATTGAAGAGTTTAAATAGGTATAAATGTGTTCTAAATAGCTGTGAATGTAACTTATATTGTGAGAGTTTATTCTCTTGGCACAACATTATCGTTCTAATAGAGCTAAGCAGAAAAGAGCAATAGGAGCACTTCAGGATGTCAGAATGCAACCCTGTTGCCAGTCAGAAAGAAAAGCTTTCTTCTGGGCAGCAGGGAGTCCCAGGTGATGCAGAACCATGAATCTAAACAGGATCATCAAGTGCTGCGGGCTTGACGTTCGGCTTCTACTTCCCACAGCAGGTGGCTAGAAGTCAAAGTTTGATAGGAAGGGACACCCAACTACAACCTGGCTGGTTTGGGTATCTCTTTGGCAAGTGAAACTTTCCAAATTTTGCCAGTAATGATGCAGTTCCATAGGACATTTTGGTTGTTGAGTCATGGATATAATGATCTGGTGAATTTGTTTTACTTTAAAGCTTGCTTACAGTAGCATTGATTGACCAAATATGCAGAATATTATGCAAGTCACCTTGCTATTAGTGAAATGCTTATTTTCTGAAAATAAGTCATCACTGAGTGTCTTGACAGGCTATACTAACAGAGAAAAATATGTATAAAACATTTTGTGTCTATCTCAGAGACACGGATGATTAAGGAGGCTGGTTATGGACATCAAGCATTTACCTCTGTATTTTCATATGAACACAGAATTGAGTGCCACTGGAGAAAAATTGCCTCCATCCACGAGCAGCTTTTGCTTCTCCGTGCAGTGGAGTGCATGTTCTGTTCATTTCCAAGTATCTGTATCACTGACTAGCATTTCATCTGATTCCAGCTGTCTCAGAAGAAAACAACCTCCAAAGCAGAGCTTTTCAAACTTTCCAAACATGCAGAAAAGCAAAATCTACCTCCACATAGATCCAAGTTCATAAAATCTTATTGAACACAAATCTAAGATTATCAGCTATCTTGAAAATATTGGCCATAAACCTATGCAATTAACTTATATTTGATTGGATCCATTGGAAATAGAAATTGTGTATTCATTCAGTACAGTGTTGGGTCTTTAGAAAAACTACGTTCACAGTCCTTCTCTCTACGTAGCTGGAATAAAATTGCAGACAGGCCTGACAATCTGAAGCAAGAAAATTCCTGTGTTTCTAAATGAGTCCTGTATTCCAAAGAACACTGTTGTTCTTAATCTGAAATATCATGAGTTTTTCCTTTGCTTTCTATCCATGATATAGCTTGCTAACTGATCCCTTTACCCCCTGTCTTTGCAGCTCTGTCCCTAAAGCCAGCTATCACACAGGGCTGCCTGCATTAAGGAACCACTGAAGAACCATCCTGCAATGTGACATCATCTAGATAGCACGATTCAATTAAGTGAAAGGTCTTCTTAAGGATTACTTTGTGCTTAGAGAGACTGATCTTCATTTCTTCTTTAATAGTCAATGGAGAGAGACAAAGGCTTTTCAGCTGCTAATTTAGTCTATAAAGTTAGGTTCTTCCAGAGGATGATTCAAAGCAGGATCCTGCCTCTTTCTCAATCAATTATACAAGGGACTGGACTTTGTTATCACTTTGAGATACTCCCTGAAGACTTGCCTTTCAACAAAAGGCAACACACAGTAAAGTATGTAAGAGCTTGTCCAAAACCTTCCCCTGATTTCAGTCCTTATGTATACTTCAAACTTTTCTCTTTCCCCCCTTTTATTCTGTGGGATAGTACCTTCATGTAGACAGTAACAGTAACCTGTATCATCACTGTACATACTCAAACTTTCAGTACAAAAAGGCACCCACTCTATCATTTAAAGTTAAGGAAATCAAGGGAGAAACAAAAATAGGAAAAAAAAGCATCAGTGTGTACTAGGAAATTCCAGTCAGTCATTTTAGCCCTCACAACCCCTTCTTTTTCATATGGCAAAAGGATTTTTATACGGTAGGATCAGCTAATCATGTAAGCAACCTTGTATTTATAAACCATCTTAGTTTCATCTCCTTGTTCATCTTCTTTATCTGCTTTCTTTTTTTTTTGTTATATCTAAAAGTTAACTGATTTTTGTCTTTATACTAGTTCTATACTTCATGGAAATGCAAATATGCAACAAATTCAAATATACGTTATTGAAGAAGGTACACAAAACTTCGATGCCAGATGAAGTGAAAATATAAACAATAACCAACAATGTCAATAGAGAGTTTAGATACAGTTTTACATCAGAAGTTACTGGGGAGTCAAAACCTACAGTTTTAGTTTAAACCAGATGTCAATTCACTAGCCCCTAGGGATCATACCACCATTCTTTAATTCTGGTCTTCCCAATAAACAGAGGAATACAATTTTGTTACAAAAGGTCAGAAGTGTATAACATGCTGCCTCTACAATTGATGAGAATACCTAACTCTTCTTAATATAAAAATGAATGTCGCTTTTAAAAGGTCAAATTATATTAGATTATTTTTATTTTTCAGCCTGGCAGTAGCATCTAAATCATTTGGAGTAATAGAGGTGACTGTGTACATACACAGCAGAAATTAAAGGAATGGAGAGATAAAAGTTTTCATTCCAAGGAAGCACATTAGACTCCTCATAATAAGGCACAGATTTTCAGAAGTGATTAATATTTATTTTATATGTCCATAACACTTTTTAGAAATCAAACCCATTCATCATGATTTGATGCAAATAGTTACTTCTGAAAAAGGGAGATTGTTTCACAGTATCAGCCTGTGAGACTGTCTTGTTACTACCCATGTTTTGAACAGCATGCAAAAACTGACAGTTTTTTTATTATTCTGTCATTAAGTCTCGTTAAGATAGCAAGGTGATAAGTTCAAATGTGCCCTAAGTGAGCAGCTAATTGTGCATCAACTGCTCCCTGTGCCAGCAAGGACTGTGTAAATGGAGCTCAAAGGAAAAATAGATGACCTAAAGTTCCATTGAAAAAGTTCATTAAATAATTTATCAGAAAGAAAGAAGCACATTTATAACATACCAATACCACCTAGCTGACATATCATACCAGATGCAGTTTTAAAATAAGCATTCAAAATAATTTTGAATATTATGTTTAATTAAATTAGAAGATTTTTTGCCTTAAGGAAAAATAATTTCCATAAAAATTGTCAAAACTGTGTGACTGGGTAATTTATCGTGCATTGGAAATAGAGCAAACTCCAAGACTTTAAATTAACCTGCTATCTAAGGTTAATCACTAAATTAAAAGTAAAGATTTAGGTATTCTACTTTTAAGGAGGTAGCCACCCAAAGGAAACCTTTTTGAAGGTTCTAGTATAGTTCTGTCACAATCACTGAGTGTCAGTAGAAGCTCTGGAAGAGAAACAGGTTAGATATTTTAATGGAAAAAATAGTATTGTTTATTTTATGAGTCATTCCTGATGGAGAAAAAAATGGGTCAAGTTAAAAATAAATGGAAAGTGAATGTTAAAAGGATGTGATTTTAGGATTTTGCTAAGGATTGAAGAAAATTTAAAATCTGAAAGTAAAAAGATCTAGCAGGTTACATCCACTAATTTCATCAGTCCCATACAGTTGTTCAGATAAAATGGTTCATGTCTCTGCTCATGAAGACATGTAAACTTTTCAGTTTCCCATATGAGCATATTTGCAACTTAAGAAAATAATTTTGGGCTTGCTTGTTTGTTTGGGGTTTATTTGTTTGTTTTTGTTTTTTTTCTAGTACCTCTGCAAAGTTTGAAATGTATTTTTAATAAGTAAGGGAGTTATGAGTTAAATTGAAAATTACCTTTTACAGATGGCATTATTTTGCTCTTAATTTTCTTTGAAAGAAAGATATCAAGATATATTGTTTTAAACATCCTAAAAAATGTTAATGGAAATGTAAAAGGAAAGCTGACAAAATTTAAAAATATCAAATTAATCAGTAAAAGTGTAATCCATCTCGCCCAGTTTTAACCCCATGAAAATGATACATTTATTTTAAGCTATATATGAAGGTTTACCTTCCTAAGTGCTGTGAAGAGAAAGGTCCTACAGAATGATTCATCCCACCTATGTGATCTGAAAATCACTGAATACTTCATGAGGATTTTCACCTACGTTATGAATAGAATTTGGTCTGCTTTTAATAAATATGAAAGACAAAATGATTACAGGTGTGGTGGGTTGACCCTGGCTGGATGCCCACCAAAGCCAGGTGCCCACCAAAGCCCCTCTATTGCTCTTCTCCTCAGCTGGACAGGGGAGAGAACATATAACAAAAGGCTCATGGGTTGCAATAAGGACAAAGAGAGATCACTCAGCAATTACTGTCATGGGCATAACAGACTTGACTTGGGGAAATTAGCTTAACTTATTGCCAATCAAATCGGAGTAGGATAGTAAGAAACAAAACCTAAATCTTAAAATACCTTCACTCCATTCCCATCCCTCCCTTCTTCCAGGCTTAACTTTACTACCAATTTCTCTACCTCTTCCCCGGCCCCTGCACAGGGGGCCTGGGAATGGGGGTTGTGGTCAGTTCACCACAGTTGTGTTTACCACTCCTTCCTCCTCAGAAGGAGGATGCTTCACATTTTTCCTGTTCCAGTATGGGGTCCCTCCCATGGGAGACAGTGCTCCATGAAATTCTCTAACATGAGTCCTTCCCATGGGCTACAGTTCTTCATGAACCGCTCCAGCATGAGTCCCTTCCATGGGGCGTAGATTTTCAGGAACAGACTGCTCCAGTGTGTCCCTCATGGGGTCACAATTCCTGTCAGCAAACCTGCTCTGGTGTGGGCTTCTCTCTCCACAGGGAAACAGGTCCTGCAGTGGGATAATAGCCTAGCTTTCTATGAGACAGGAATACAGGCTAATTTAATGTGCTTCAGGAGAAAGGTTAAGATCTCTTCTGCTACCTATGGGGGTCAATATCCATTGAGCTGGCCTGACAGGTGGCTGAAGAAGGGAGTCTTGTGAAGATAAAACAGTCCTCTTTTTGATAAACCAACAGAAGCAAACAGCTTTTACATAAATCTTGAAGGCCATAGTGTTCAAGCAAGACCTTTGATATTAATATTGCTGTTAATTAGGCAAAGTTCACACCCTTAAGTATGTTAATGAGCCTAACAGAGTACATGATAAGCATATATGACTGTATTACTAAACTCTCCACCCAAATCATGCTAAACGTCACCTAGAAGGCAAGGACAAATGCGTTCAGGATATAAAAAAATCACAAGGGGAATACCTCTTGGAAGACTGGTGAGAGCTGGTGCATGCCTTTGGGAGGAGAATCACAGAATAGAATGTTAGGGGTTGGAAGGGACCTCGAAAGATCATCTAGTCCAACCCCCCCACTGGAGCAGGATCATCTACATCAGGTCACACAGGAACGCATCCAGGTGGGTTTTGAATATCTCCAGAGAAGGAGACTCCACAACCTCTCTGGGCAGCTTGTTCCAGTGCTCTGTCATCCTCACCATGAAAAAGTTCTTCTTTATGTTTACCCAAAACCTCCTATGTTCCAGCTTGCACCCATTGCCCCTTGTCCTACCACTGGATGTCACTGAGAAGAGCCTGGCTCCGTCCTTCCAACACTTGCCCTTTACATAGACACTAATGAGGCCACCCCTCAGTCTCCTTTTCTCCAGGCTAGAGACCCAGCTCTCTCAGCCTTTCCTCATAAGGGAGATGCTCCACTCCTTTCATCATCTTAGTGGCTCTGCGCTGGACTCTCTCCAGTAGCTCCCTGTCTTTCTTGAACTGGGGTGCCCAGAACTGGATACAGTACTCCAGGTGGGGCCTCACCAGTGGAGAGTAGAGGGGGAGGAGAACTTCCCTTGATCTGCTGGCCACGCTCTTCTTAAGGGAGCCCAGCTCTGTTAGGCTTTCAGATGGTCAATGGGCTGTACTCCTTCTCTTCCACCCGAGACAGGGACACCTTCTTGGTAAGAATTGTGCCTTCAATATACAGTATACCTTTTCCTAGCATTATGATTATTCATTACTGCTACTACACAGATCTGCTTCTCCGACTGTGTACCCAGGAATTACTAACTCAAGCTCGATTACCTTTCTTTGCAGTTAGTGCACTTATCAATGACAATTCTGAACCTATTGTTTCTGAAGCTTTAATAAATCAAATAGTTTTAACTATTAACTGGGGCTCTGAGACAGAATTCTCAAACATACTTTTTGACTTTTCTAAACTGCTGCAGTGCAAGCCCTTGGGACTCTGGCAGGCAAATGTCACATCCTCACCCTTGATGCAACACCTGCCAGGAGCCTGCTTCAGTGTGGGCTTCCCATAGGGTCACAGTCTCCTCCGGGCACATCCTCCTGCTCCAGCACGGGGTCTTCCACAGGCTGCAGGTGGATATCTGCTCCACCGTTAACCTCCACAGGCTGCAGCAAGACAGCCTGTCTCACCATGGTCTTCATCATGGCCTCTGCCTTATCTTGAATTTCTCATGTCTCTGTTGGCTGCCTAAAAGGACTGTAGTAAGTTGACCTTGGCTGGACACCAGATGCCCACCAAGCACTACCACTCCTTTCCCCAGTAGAGCAGAGTCAGGGAGAAAATAAGACAAAAAAATCTCATGGGTCAAGATAAAGGAAGTTTAATAAAGCAAAAGTAAATGCCACATGCAGATGCAAAGGAGAGAAAAAGGTTTATTCTCTACTTCCCATCAGCAAGTGATGTCCAGCCGCTTCCTGGAAAGCAGGGCTTCAATATGCTTAGTGGTTTCTCCAGAAGACAAACATAGTAATAACAAATTCTTTCTCTTAGTTTTTATTGCTAGGCAGATGCCAGATGGTATGGATGGTATGGAATAGCCATTTGGTCAGTTTGGGTCAGCTGTCCTGGCTATGTCCCCTCCCAAGAACTTGCCCACCCTCAACCTTTTGGTGAGGGCAGAATATTGAAGAGAAAGCCTTGATGTTCTACAAGCACTGCTCAGCAGTAGCCAAAATACTGGGGTGTTATCAACACCTTTCTGGCTACCAATACAAAGCACAGCACTCTGAGGAAACTAACTCCATCTCAGCCAGACCCAATACAACGGGTAAAAGATAAAATGAAAAGAATTATATTTTACTAAACAGTTTATCTTGGCGGCTTTGTTGCCTAAGGTAAGGCAGTTTAGACAATTGTCCTGGTTTCAGCTGGGATAGAGTTAATTTTCTTTCCTAGTAGCTGGTTCAGTGCTGTGTTTTTGATATAGTATGAAAATAATGTTGATAACACACTGTTTTAATTGTTGCTAAGTAATGTTTATCCTAAATTAAAGATTTCTCAGTTTCCAGTGTTTTGCCAGCAAGGAGGTGCACAAGAAACTGTGAGGGAGCATGTCCAGGACAGCTGACTCGAACTAGTCAAAGTGATGTTCTATACCATAGAGCATCACACTCAGTATATAAACTGGGGGGGAGTTGGCTGGAAAGGGTGGATCGCTGCTCAGGCATCAGCCAGTGGGTGATGAGCAATTGTATTGTGCACCACTTGTCTTTTCTTGGGTTTTATTTCTCTCTTCTTTTTTTTGTTATATTCCTTTTCACTACAATCATGATAATTATTGTGTTTTAGTTATCAAACCATTCTTATCTCAACCCACAAGTTTTTCTAAATTTTTTTTTATTATTCTCCTCCCTGTTCCTCTGGGAGGGGGGAGGAGTGAGTGAGTGTCTGCATGGTGCTTAGTTGCCAGCCGGAGTTAAACCATGACAATTCAAAAAAAGTGGATAGCTTAATTTATTTTTAGAGCCTAAACATCCACTGCATTTACAGACATTCTATTTTCTAAAATAAGTTTTCAGCCTTAAAAAGCATCAGGTGCCTTGTTGAGGTGGTTGGCTGCAATGTATCTTAGCTTAGTGCTATAAATTTGCACTAATTTCTGTCTTCCAGCCAGATGTCTCCACCAGACTATGCAATCCTTAAATATTTTCTCTTATAGCTGACTTCAAAGCTTGAGGTAATTGCTTTATCACAGCAGGTTAGGAAATCTATGTCTGACACAGAGGTTGAGTCCTCAAAATAGTACAGGCTTATGTTTTATGCATCTTTTAAAGATAAATTAGCTTGTTTCAGGAATTCTGATCTTGAAAGATTTAACTCTGGAAAATTAGGATGTCCCTTGTAGTGGGTCTGTCTGAGCTGATTTTCGCCATACAGCCTTCATGCTGCAGTACTGGAAGCCAGAGGGTGTTGATAACACACCCATGTTATGGCTATCAGTGCCCACACAGCACCAAAGGTATGGGGGGGGAAGATCTGGGAGGGGATACAACCCAGACAGCCGACCCGAGCTGACCAATAGGATATTCCATACCATATGACGTCAGCTCAACTACAAAGGGAGGAGGACGGGGGGATTCGGGGGAAGACGTTTGTCCTCCGAGCAACCGGTACACGTTCTTGCTCCCTAGCTAGGAATCGTGGAATCGAAAGAGGACTTGGAAGAGAGGCAGTGATTTGCAGTCTCTGGAGACGGNGGCTGGACACCAGATGCCCACCAAGCACTACCACTCCTTTCCCCAGTAGAGCAGAGTCAGGGAGAAAATAAGACAAAAAAATCTCATGGGTCAAGATAAAGGAAGTTTAATAAAGCAAAAGTAAATGCCACATGCAGATGCAAAGGAGAGAAAAAGGTTTATTCTCTACTTCCCATCAGCAAGTGATGTCCAGCCGCTTCCTGGAAAGCAGGGCTTCAATATGCTTAGTGGTTTCTCCAGAAGACAAACATAGTAATAACAAATTCTTTCTCTTAGTTTTTATTGCTAGGCAGATGCCAGATGGTATGGATGGTATGGAATAGCCATTTGGTCAGTTTGGGTCAGCTGTCCTGGCTATGACCCCTCCCAAGAACTTGCCCACCCTCAACCTTTTGGTGAGGGCAGAATATTGAAGAGAAAGCCTTGATGTTCTACAAGCACTGCTCAGCAGTAGCCAAAATACTGGGGTGTTATCAACACCTTTCTGGCTACCAATACAAAGCACAGCACTCTGAGGAAACTAACTCCATCTCAGCCAGACCCAATACAACGGGTAAAAGATAAAATGAAAAGAATTATATTTTACTAAACAGTTTATCTTGGCGGCTTTGTTGCCTAAGGTAAGGCANTGCCTGAGGTAAGGCAGTTTAGACAATTGTCCTGGTTTCAGCTGGGATAGAGTTAATTTTCTTTCCTAGTAGCTGGTTCAGTGCTGTGTTTTTGATATAGTATGAAAATAATGTTGATAACACACTGTTTTAATTGTTGCTAAGTAATGTTTATCCTAAATTAAAGATTTCTCAGTTTCCAGTGTTTTGCCAGCAAGGAGGTGCACAAGA
>VYZX01015352.1:0-102837 GCA_013401335.1 Brachypteracias leptosomus
AACATTCTATGATTCTATTTCCATCATGTCCAGGAAAGTCTTGGGGGTGCTCAACATTGAAGCAATTGGGCCAGTTTTAGGGATAATTTTTGCCTGAAGAGATTTCCTACCATATACCAAATTAAGGGGCTTTAAAGATGTTTTGTTGCCTTCTCCTAGGACTTCTAACAACAAAAGGTAATTCCTCATTTTAAAAACCCCTTTTTTTGTTGTTATGTGGTGCCAGATCTATATATACCTCTAGGATTCCAGGTGCCTTTTGAGCATCTGCATAGGAAATAGCTACTTTTATGCACATGTTTTGAAAAACTGAAGTTATTTGCAGGAGAATTAGGTCCAGTCTTGGTCTAATATTTCCCAGTGACAGAGAAGCTGCTGCTTCTCCTGTGATGAGTTGTCACAGTTTAGAAGACACACACACAGACATTCTAAATTCCAGTTTCTGCTCCATATCATGAGTTTTATCAATGGAGCACTGATGGAAAGGGGAGATGAAGGTCTTAGCTGGTAGGTGTCGTGCCAGCCAGGTTGGTAATGGGTTTATAACCTTTTCCCTGGTACCATCTGGACAAATCCAACATACACCTTTCTGCTCTACCTGCAGGGATGCTGGAAATATCCATGTTCTTTCTCTTCTTTGTCTTATAGGCTTTTCTATTAGAGACAAAGCCATCTCCATCCCTTCTCTCCTGGGGCTGCTTCCAGCCATTCCAGTTCCTCCTCGCACCATAGATCCACTATTCCTTGTCTTGGGCAGCAAAAAAAGTGAGTTTTATTCCTTTTTGATGCCATTTCTTACCTCCACAAGTGAATGTCAGGGAAGAAAAAGGGGAGGTGACCTGTGTCACCTCTGGGATAGTCAGGACATGTGTTGGTCAGCCTGTTCCATGACCTGTGAGGCTGTGAAGAAAAGACCTCAGAGAGCTTTCTAGGTGGATTGCATCATAATCCACAAACCCTGGAGAAGAGATTCAATGGTTTAGATGATTCAGTCTTCACCAGACTTTTATGCCAGGCTCTGCCCCCAGTTTTCCCTCATCAAAGCACCCTGTCCACTCACTTATTTCTAAGTTTGTGTAGTTGATAAACTCCTCAAGGTTTTTGTGACCATTCTTTGTGACTGTGTGTTCTGGCAACTGCTTCCTCGAGATCTTTTGCCCCTAAAAAGGGTTGTCCAGAGAGGTGGTGGAGGCCCCATCCCTGGAGTCCTTCAAGGTCAGGCTTGCTGGGGCTCTGAGCAGCCTGCCCTAGGTAGAGATGTCCCTGCTGGTGGAGGGAGGTTGGCCCAGATGACCTCTAGAGGTCCCTTCCAGCTTCAAACATTCTATAATTCTATGAAAAGTCCCATTCCTGGAAACATTCCAGGTCAGGGCTCTGAGCAACCTGATCTAGTTGAAGACATCCCTCCTCACTGCAGGAGGGTTGGACCAGATGACCTTTAAAGGTCCCTTCCAACTCAAAGCAATCTATGACTCTGTAATTCCATGGCCATTTGCAAGGTGTGGCTCCTCCTGCTCCTTTTGCACTGAGCCCAGTGTGCAATAGACAATGGGACATATCATCTCCACGTGGCACTGCTGTGATGAAGGGCTAAGAACACCTGATCCCCATCCATTACAGCAAGGAGAACTTTGTACAGAACACAGGCTTGATGCTGGGAGACAGGAACCTTGTTAATTAAAATGTCAGCGACTCCAATCCCCTTAAGGTGAGGGAGCTGCATTTTTTATTACCATAGCTGATAACAATCCAGTCAGCAGGTACCTCGTGGAGGCATAAAGCATTTCATTTATCTTGACAAAGCCTGCACACTTTGCATGCTTCCTCTGTGCCTCGTGTAGACTCCAAGAGAATGATGAAATAGGGCTAGAGATGGAGAGGAAAGGGGAAAAAAACCCAGTGTTTTCATTTTTTCCATCCTGTTAGACCAAAGCCATTCTCCAAGTCTTGGTTATGATACTGGAAACTACCATAAAGCTCTTAGGAACAGCCTAGAAGGAAATGGAGGTGGAGCCAAGGAGGAATAGAGGTGAAGCTGGGAAAATGTTAAAGCAACTGCTCCAGGATGGGTTTAAAAAGGGTGCCTTGTGTCTTTAGTTATGGCTTCAATGACCTGCCAAAAACCCTCACTCCTTAATCAGCTCTGGCATCATTGGAAGTATCTCCTCCTCTCTGCCCTACTTCCACCCTGGTAGGTGCAATGACTGCTGGAACCTGCCCTTCTTCTCTTTATAGAGTACAGGGCTTTAAAAAGAAGGATTTTAAAAAGTAGGGCTTAAAAGCTGTGTATAAAACTGTACCCCATATCATCAGGTACTTTACAATACATAGAACCATCTCCAGGACTTATTTGGAGCACCAAGCCCTCACTGAAACCACGGTGCTAATGAGACATGACCCCCTTTTCTTTGCCAAAGACAAGCAATGAACAATCCTACCACAGCTTTTGTAGGGCAGAAAATACTCAGAGCTTGGTGGCATAACCAGGAGGTGCCACTTTCCTCACAGCTACCTCAGCACCTGTAAGATCTCAGAGGCTTCCCAAGCTGCAGGGAATGCAGACTCAGCTTCAAGGTAATGGCCCTTTTCAGGCCTTGAGGTACAAACCATTTCTGTCAGGACAGCATCTGTGAGTCAGGCTCCAGTGATTCTGATTCCACCTGGGAGCAGTTCTCACAAAGGCCAGCCAAGTCATTAACAGCCTATGACTAATTGCCTGTTGTAAGACAGGCATAAAGCAACTTCCCTTTGAGACCGAGCTCAGCTTGAGCCCTGTTGCTGGTTGCTCATGGTGGTGCATTCAGCCAGGATTTATTTGTTGCCATTCAGGGTAATTCTGGTGGCAGAATGGACCAGGAGATGCTCATCTGAAAAACCTCCTCTCACCACGACCTCTGCTCCTGCTGAGCAAGGTAGAGCAGGAGGTCCAGAAGTGAAACCTGCCCTGGCAGCCTTTGCACATGTTTACCACTGCAGCTCTGCACGTGCAGACATCCCATTAGCATCATCTCAGGGTTGCTAGGAGATGACATTGTCTTGGGCTGCGCCAAAGCGTGACTCAGCAGGTTGTAGTAGCATGTTTTGTTGTGGAGAGACAGAGGAGGCTTCAACTCGGGGCTGGGGAGATGAATCTTGAGGAGCAGAGAGAATTCCCCGCGGGGAAGAAAAGGTCGAGCAGGGGAAGGCCCCCGAGGTTGCCACTGAGGAGCAAGAGGGATGTTTTATGAGTCAAAATTCAGGATTTCAGAAGAATTTATGAACATTTCTGCATTGGCACAGCACAGAGTTGTAAGGGTAGCCTGTTAAATCCTGAGCAGATCCACTCACACTTTGGGGGCATCTTAGAGTCATAGAATGGTCGGGGTTGGAAGGGACCTCAAAGATCATCTGGTTCCAACCCCCCTGCCATGGGCAGGGACACCTCCCAGGGTCTATGTATAAGCAGAAAATAGAATTGTGCATTGTTGGCATAACAATGGAATAAGGGGAAAAAAAAGAGTGAAGGTGAATATGGTGACAAAACACCTCCACAGGTGCTTCAGATACTTGGGCTCTGCACCATGTTGGACCATGGGGTCACTTGGTTGTTCATAGAATCCTAGAATCATCAAGGTTGGAAGGGACCTCAAAGATCATCCAGTTCCAACCCCCCTGCCATGGGCAGGGACACCTCCCACTACATCAGTTGCTCACAGCCCCAGCCAGCCTGGCCTTCAACATCTCCAGGGATGGGGCTTCCAGCACCTCTCTGGGCAACCTGGGCCAGTGTCTCCCCACCCTCCTGGGCAACAACTTCTTCCTAATGTCTCAATCTCCCCACCTCTAGTTTTGACCCATTCCCCATTTCCATCTTGGATGTGTCAGCATGTGTTACCCAAACCAATAGAGACTGGCTGTAAAACCAAACTAATTCTGGGCTTAGCCAGATCCCTGCTGGACACATTTGATGAACTAAAAAATAGCAGGGTTATTATAAACTTTGATAAATAGAAGGAAAAATATGTAGCTTATATTTAGTGTATTTTCTACCGAAGAGCTCTGCGAGGCTGTGACTTTGTGCCCCAAGGGAGGAGAAATAATCTCATCAAACCCCTAAAAATCTACAGTCTTGTGTGAATATTTACTCATATTTTTAAAAAAACCAGCAGAGAACTGATTATTTTGGAGTTTGAGGCTCTGTTATTAACCCTTTGCATGCTAGACATGCAGAGTGCATGGGAGATTCAGATTCTGCTGAGTGATAGTCTTCAGGAAATACAAATAAATCGTAATAAACACAGGGATTATTTCACTGGTAGGAAGAACAGATTCTGGAAGGGAAGAGAATTAACGTGCACTGACTTTTACCCTCAAACAAGAGCATTTCTGGCAGCAGGACTGCCCAACAAGGAGCAGAAGCAGCAATCTGTGACTGCTCTGACCAGTATCCCAAATAGCTCTTCCTATCTGTAATGAATGTGGCATTGAAAACTAAAAATTACATTCACAAGGAACAAATAATTGAGCGAGTGAAAATCACTAATAAATGTGCAGAAATCCTAATCTCCCAGCAGGGAAAAATCCAAATTGCATCGGATCATTACCTGAAGTTGACTTCTCATTAACATCTACCTTGGGACTCACATTTCAGCCTGGACAGGCAAAACACTGGGAAATGAGCACTTGGGCAGCCTTTGCTGGCCTGGAATGAGCAGAGAAAATAAGCTGGTGCCCCAAACCTCGTCCTCTCAGTCTCCTCTACTTGGTATGCATGTCTTGCTCTTAGATGGAGAGCTTATTTTTTCCAGCCCCTGAATTGTAGCTCTAGGAGAGATGCACATTCCCTGCAGCAGCAGAGGGGTCTCTGTAGAAAGCCACGGTTGGGTTTGGATTGCTGCCTCATCTTCCTGCTGGAGAGATTCTTCTCATGACTTTTTAAATGGTCTTCTCTGTTCCCCTCTTGCTGTGGGTTGGTTTCTCATGGGTAGCCCTGACATACATGGATGGGATCTTCCTGCTGAGTTGATGGGCAACAGGTTTTAGGGTTGAGTTGCATCTAAAATACTTTTTAGGGGGCTGTCAGAGTAGTGTTAACTGTCAGGAAAATGATAAGAGGTCTTTGCATAATGATCCTGGCAGCATTTATCTGGGTTCACCATCTAGATCATTCCAGAACATGCAAAGCAATCAAATCTTTTGCCTAAGTGCTACATGCAAACACCCTCAGCTGGACCCCCTGTCCCAGAAGAAGTGAATTAGACCTTTGGAGTCTTTGAATTGAATAGAGAAGTGAAGCAAAGCTGGGTCCAGGATCGACCATGTCCACAGCAGAACAAGAGGCCAGAGCACCACAGTAGCTGTGACTTCTACAAATTGCTGCTTTATACCTGATACTTTCCTCTTCTGCCCAAGGCCTCCTTAAGGGGTGAAATGTCTTATGTGTCTATTGCAGGGCTTTGTTTGGGAAGAATCCTCCTCCCTCCCCAGCCTCCCGAATGACTCAATAATTACTTTAAGTGATTCAAGGCTCCCCCTCAACCTCCAAGCACCCCCCTCGCCACCATTCAACTCCAACACAAGACCACACTGTTTCTCAGTTTCCAATGAGCCCAAAGCTATTCAGGCCACTTGTTCCTCTCTGAATGGAGCTGACAGAGCTGCTTTTGTACTGAGGCAATTTTGGATTTAATTGGAGGCCTACTGGGGGCAGGGCCGGGGGGAGGAGGAGGTGGGTGGGGGAGGGAATGGGGTCACTGGGTCAGTGTTTGGGAAAGATCAACCCCAAGGGGAGTCCAAGGAGAAAAAGAATGTGGGTTAGATGTTTGGGAAGAGGTTTTGCATGTGTCTATGTAAGGGCAGTGGTCTCCATCTTCCAGAAATGCTCATGATACCTACTTGGCATCAGAAAGCAAACCAGGTCAGGCCCGGGGCAGATGGCTTTAGTGGCCATTTGGAATCTAGAATGACAGATCCCAGGGTCCTTTCTGCAAGGTTCACAGAATAATTCAAGCTGTGGTGCAGGAGGTCTGATGTTGGAAAGGTCACTTGCTGCAGTTCGTCCCCTCCGGTCAGGCATTCATCATGCACATTAAAGGAGCTTGGCTAAATTCCCTCCCCCAGCCCTGCATCCCTCCCTGGAGATAAGTTCAGCTTCAGCCCTGTCTACACCACTTCTGGGACATGGTTCATGCCAGCACCACAAGAAGGGAAGACCTTTTTTCTAGTGAGGAACATGGTAAGTCAACGCCATGCTTTGAACCACCACAGTCTTGCTGTGTCAAGGGACCACAGGTCACATGAAAAGGGGACATCAGTGAGCTGCCCTAAAAGCAAAGTGACTCTCCCACCTCACTGCTCAGCTTCTTTGCAGACCTCCCCACCTTCTCACCTGACTGAAAAATAGGAATTAAACTGGAAGGACTTGTATTGATTGTGCTGCAGAAAAGCAAATATACTCCTGGCAGAGCTAGACCACAGCCCAGCAGAGACTCAGTAAAGCTGTTTGGGCAAAAAAAAGCCCTTTTTTTGTCTCACAAGCCAGATGGACGTGGCTTGAGACACAATCACTGCTGTGAGTGGTTTAAAAAATTCCCTTTCCCCAACCCTGCTGATCTTCCCCTGTCTATAACACCTTGAGGTCACCTCCCTTCAAGTGAGGGGTTACCAGTCCTGTTCTCCACTTCTCCTTTCCCTGAAAGCCATCACTGATGGCTCTCAACTTCCTCACCTAGCTGACTTAATATTTAAAAAGCCTGGCAACACCAAGAGAGGTGGGACCAGCTCCTCTTAAACTGTTCCAGGTTGACAAGTGTGAAGCTGCTGGTGCCCTTGTACAGCTCCAAGACAGACACCTGCTGGGAGAGTGATACAACATTTAGGAATAAAACAGCAATCTTGATATTATCCTGAGGATGCACTTTGAAACCTGACATCTCCTGACAGCTTCTCCAGGGAGGAGCAGACAGACACTGCTGAAGCAGGATGACCAGGAGGAGCTCCTGGTTTTGTGGGGGTGCAGAGGGGGTGACCATCAGTGGAGTGGACACAGGGTAAAAAGATGTTTAGTCAAGCTTGCTACACCCCTGAGAATTATGTTTCATGTAGCATCAGGACTTTGCTTCTTTCACTTACTGCACATCCCTCTGGGATGCCTCTGTTACCTTTTCACATCATCCCTATGGGATCCAGATCCCAGGTCCCTCTAGGGAAAACAGTGAGAGGTGTTTAAAGATGTCAGAGACCTGTTGAGCTACATTTTCATGAGCAGTTCAGCAGACCTGGCTCTGGCAGCATTAGTCATCAAAGTAACAAGTAGACTTTGCTCTATTCCCCCTACTACTTGAAAACAGCCAAGGCTGATGTCTACAAGGCATTAGCAAGCCTGACCTGATCACTAGATCTGCTTTCAGGCTCACAGAAGACACTGAATTCCTCTCCTCAACAGCTACTTGGCCTCAAACTTCTTGTTTCTGGGCATGTAGTAGGTAGGGGTTGGTGGTAGGTAGGGGTTGGTGCCCTTCCCATGCAAGAGGTGATGGTGGTTTGGAAGAAGCAAAGAACATAGAATCATGAGGGTTGGAAAAAACCTCTAAGATCATCAAGTCCAACCATCAACCCAATGCTACCATGACCTATAACATCTTCTGGCCCCTTCTGGCTTGAGGGAAAGCACGTGGGGCTGTATCTTCTTAGATTTCTGTCCCCAGGTTGTTTAAGATTACTGTCCCAGCCCAGGATATTAGTCTTTTAAGAACCACTCTGATGCTCGTTGCAAGAAAATAGGGGTGACCTGTGTCAGGAAATTTTATTTTTACTGGAATGTCCTTTGGAGGACTGTTTCAGGCTGTCATTGCACAGAGCTGGCAGTAGGTAGGACTTGCTAGACCAGGGATGTAAGTATGGCTGGAAACTCCTGTTAATCATAGAGTCATAGAATTGTCAGGGTTGGGAGGGACCTCAAAGATCATCCAGTTCCAACCCCCCTGCCATGGGCAGGGACACCTCCCACTACATCAGTTGCTCACAGCCCCAGCCAGCCTGGCCTTCAAAATGTCCAGGGATGGGGCTTCCCCCACCTCTCTGGGCAACCTGTTCCACCATGCTAATTGATCACAGCAAGGTGTTACTTCAAGCTGATGGTGCTGACAGTTCATATCCATGTACCAGCCACATTGCAAGTCACGAGTGAAGAGCTGAACATGCTTGGTCAAGGCTAGATGCAGCAGAGGAGAGCACAGAAATGTGCTCTCCACTGGCAGAGCAATCCTTGGCATAGCTCTCCTGGCCTCTCTGCATGGCAGACCATGGCAGACATCAGCCCAGCACTTCAGAGGAGGGCCAGCAGCACAACTCCTGCTGGGAAGAGTCCTCCAATGCAGATGGCTCTGGCTGACTCCAGCTCTGGTGTAAGGAGAGAGATGTGCTGCTTCCCACCAACCCATGGGTCACACAGCCTTGGACTCAGCTCCTGGGATGGAAGAGCATGGGTACACCCAGCAAGCAGCCTGCCCATGCTCAAGTCACTGCCAGCTGGGCTTTTAGTGCTTCACAAAAATCAGTATTTAAACAACGCTGCCCATACCTGAAAATCTCCTATCCCTGTTGTCTTTGGATGGGGAGCAAGAGAAGAAAGACTGGTTGGCAATTCTTTCTTTAAAATCTTCTCAGCTGGGACTGTCACTGTAAAAAAATAGGAGTTTTCTAGATAGCTACAGGGGAATGAAGAGAATCAGTACTTATCCAAAGCCCTTAGCATATATATAACCTCCTAAAATGGTTATGTTTAAAGAGAATCCAGATCCAAAGCCTTTATCATATATATATAACCTCCTAAAATGGTTATGTTTAAAGAGAATCCAGATCCAAAGCCCTTATCATATATATAAAACCTCCCAAAATGGTTATGTTTAAAGAGAATCCATTCTGCCATTAATAAACCCAATGAACACCCAGATTTTCAAGGCCAGGAGGTATCACCCAGTCTATATATTTCCACCAAAATTATGGATTATCATAGAAAGTATAATTAATGTACTTTTAGCACTCTGAAGGTGTTTGCTGCTATATGTATACCCCCTAAATATGAGCCCTGGTACAGCAAAGCTTGACCCCAGCATCTCAACTAATATCCCCTCTCAGATGCCAAGAGCTGATGTCCAGGCATAAGTGTGAACAATCAGCATGGCCACAATTGCTGTTTCCCAGCACTGCTCCATCAGTATTTAATCTGCTGCTTTCTAAAGCACCATAGGGGATCCCCAGAAAGGAAAGCAGCTGCAGCCAAGTTCTGCTCCAAAACCTATTTTCAACTCAGATGCCTATTAATCCAGGCAATAGGCATTAAATGACGTAAGGGTGAAGCTGGAGGGCTGAGATGTCCTTCTACCCAGGGCAGAAAAATGGCTTTTTTTATGCCTTGGATAGTTGCTGTAAAAAAAAAAAAAGGCCCTACAGGAGCCTAAGAAATTTGTTCCATGATTATTATTTTTTTACCCTCTTGAAGTGGCAGCTTTTGGTTTGTTTTGGGGTTTTTTTGGTCTTAAACCAAGATAATATATTTGATTTCTTTGGTTGTTGCAGTAATTGGTTAGGTATTGACAGATGACAGTCAGTTGAGTATCTTCAAGAGCCTGGAGCTGTGTCTCTATTCCCAGCCATTGCCATTCAGGCTGTTTCACTCTTGGAGCTTGCAAAGAGAGACACTCCCTCCAAAGAGGGGTTGGAAAATAGTTGGCTTGGACAGCAGGAAACCATAATTCACTTTCAGGATCCCTGGGTGAACCTGAGAAACTTGTTCCATGTCTCTGTGCCTGATGCCCTCGTCTGGAGCATGGACAAAATAACTCTGTCTTCTTCCATGAAGGGGTGATGAACACTCATTTTTGACTTACTAGAGTGGAGATAGACAGGTAAGAGATATTGATTCTTCCCCTGAAGAACAGCAGCCAATGCAGACCAAGGAAAGACAGGACCTGCTTGGTCACCTTGACTCCATCTCATAGGGCTTATATGAGAACAGTCCAGTGCAATGGAGATTAAACAAGAATAGTGTGACTACAATGAGAAGGGTGAAAATAAGAGCTAACTCTTCTCTGACCAATTCCTCATCATTTTTTAAGCTACATCATCAATATATCCCTATATATAGTTTTTTTCTCTTTGCATCTCTCCTACTTTCCAGCAAGTGAAACCCAAGATGAGGTTTAAAATGTAGAACCCCACTGGGTATATGACATCCTGATATTTTCTGCTTTAATTCTTATGCTGTGTTTGAAGACAAAGTGAGGAGGTTGAGTAGGTGAGCTGGGATGATGGTTTAATGGTAATATCAGAAAGCTGTTCTCAATTTCATGTATTGGCAGGGTGTACACTGTGGTAACATTACCTGTCCACCCACCTCAGAGCCATGGAATAGTTGGGGTTGGAAGGGACCTTGAAAGGTCATTTAGTTCAATGCCCCAGGATCACTCTCATTGTAAAAAAATTCTTCCTTATATGTAGTTTTCATCTATGCTCTTGTCTTAAAACCATCACCCCTTGTCCTGACTCTATAGGCCTTGTAAGAGGCACAATACTAGGTCTCAGTCTTTGGAAAGGTTGGGTTTCTGACCCCATTTTCTTCTAGGATCCCAATCACTGAATGCCCTAATGCTGTTAAATCCAGATTAACACATTCACATGATTGGATTTTGGAAACAGAAGCAGCAGATGAGAAATATCTCCCTATTTGACTCATTACTCCTGCTGTAATCCAGATCATATCTGGCTTGGGATGTTATTTCTGACTCTATATAAGGAGCACTTTGCACAGGAGATGGATTCAGCACTTCTGTAAAATAAGAAGAAAAATAGACAGCAACAAATTACCAGAAAGCTGAAGTAATAAAGTTTCTCATTGGGCTGTCTGGGCTGCAACTTGTTTTTCTCTCCTCAGAATAGAAGAACAATCTTGTCTCCTCTCCTTTGTCTCCACACTCCCTTCACTTTCCTTCTAGACACGTTGATTCTTCTGCCTTCAGAAAGAAATTACTGATCCCTGAATTTGTTTTTATTTATTTGCCTTTCATGACTGCATCACCTGACAATTTCCATTCATCACCTGCCAATTTCTTTGATAAACTTGCTCTTTAATCGCTGCTCAGACTTTTAATCAGCCTTTGCCTGAGCACTGCTTGGCTTCCAGTCCATCCAAAACCCAGTGGCTTTGATAACAACATGGCACAATGTGAATATTATCTGTAACCATGTTTCTGATCCCGTGTTGTGAGAGAACATAATGCAGAGAGACATGTCTTTTTCCCACCCTGCTGAAGGAATTAAAATTGCTGCTGTTGTGGAGAAACACTGTTCATGATCACATCTCCCAGCACACTGGATCTGGCCCATAAAATAGTGGATCCCACTGCTTGAAGGATGTCAGTCTATGAGGTTTTTTCCACCTACCAGGCACATACACATGAGTGGCTTTTTCTTCTACTTTTTTTCTAGCCTTTCTGTAATCTCTCTAAATAAGCTCCTCTACTTCCTACTTCTTTGATCCCTTGAGCTTTTGGCCACTACAAAAAGTCTGATGAAGAGCTGATGAAGATGGGGAATGGAGCATCTCTCTTATGAAGACAGGCTGAGAGAGTTGGGGCTGTTCAGCCTGGAGAAGAGAAGGCTCGGGGGGGACCTTAGAGTGACCTTCCAGTAGCTGAAGGGGCTCCAGGAAGGCAGGGGAAGGTCTATTCAAAAGGGTTTGTAATGATAGGACCAGGAGTGATGGTTTGAAGCTGGGAAAGGAGAGATTTAGAGATATTAGGAAAAAGTTCTTTAACATGAGGGGGATAGATGAGTGGAAGGGGCTGCCCAGAGAGGGGGTGGAGGCCCCATCCCTGGAGTCCTTCAAGGTCAGGCTGGATGGGGCTCTGAGCAGCCTGCCCTAGGTAGAGATGTCCCTGCTGGTGGAGGGAGGTTGGACCAGATGAGCTCTGGAGGTCCCTTCCAGCCTCAACCATTCTCTGATTCTATGATCTCTAACATGCCAGCCAGTCACCTTCTTCCTTGGTCAAATACCCATTGAGTATAAACTGATCATTTTCCAGTAAAAAGCCAGTTGAAATGGAACTATTCTTTCTTTCTCTTGCTCTTGTACATTTCAATCATCCAGTTTTGCCAGGGTAGTGATTTCTCTGACCCATCTCAATGGAGAGGGATCTACTTCTCATCTGATGAATCATGTGTTACTCTTCATTCATCCTTTTCCAGATTACTACTGACTAATTTGGGGAGCCCACAGACTTGCTTTTAGGGAGGTACCTACCTTGAAAACAGATAAAGTTATAAAACAGAATGTCTATTGTCTTAACCATGAGTTTCAGACCCTGATATTGGGAAGTGAGGGCTGAGAAAGCTCTGAGCTCACCACGAGGATGGGGAGACACTGGCCCAGGTTGCCCAGAGAGGTGCTGGAAGCCCCATCCCTGGAGATGTTGAAGGCCAGGCTGGCTGGGGCTGTGAGCAACTGATGTAGTGGGAGGTGTCCCTGCCCATGGCAGGGGGGTTGGAACGAGATGATCTTTGAGGTCCCTTCCAACCCTGACGATTCTATGACTCTAAATCACCACTTTTTCAAGACATTATCGTACATACCATCGTGTAATATCATCCTCGCCGAGGCGACCAGCTCCGGTGTAGGTGAGTCCGCACTGGGGAGGGAAATCACGGCAGAAGGGACCGGCAAAAAGCCCTTTTTGGGGGCTTTTTGAAGGCAAGCGGCGGGCAGCTGGTGGACGGGCCGCTGAGGCGGCGTGGGCGGAGGGCGGAGCCGAGAGGCCCCGGCGGCTGATCTGAACGAGCCGTAAACACCCAGGTGGTGCCCACACCCCGCCCCTGGGCGGGCTGCTGAGGTGGCGGGGGCGGAACCAGCTCCACCCACACCTGGTCAAGTGATAAAAACCCCTCTGGAAGCGTAAACAACTCGTGATTGTGTGTGTGACCCGGGGGTGCCGCGGCTGTTTGCGGCCCGGAGGTGAGGAGAGGAAGAGCAGCGCAGGGACGTGAGGGAAGCAGCACCCAGGGGTCGGTTCCCTCCCGGCCCGAGAGAAGATCATGGTCACAACACGGCCAAGAGCCGCAGGGAGGGGGAATGTGGGAGCTCAGACCCGGGTCTTGCAGTGCCTGAGCCCGGCACTTGAAGCAGAGGGAGTCAGAGAGCCGCTTGTGTGCGGGGTGAGCAGATAAACGCCCTGCTCGGGCAGGTGGTTGAACTGAGGAGGTGGAAAGATCGAGAAGGGTCAGAGATAGATGGTGGAGCCGCACTCCGAGGTGAAGGCAGCAGGAGGAGGCTCTATGAGAAGTGGAGGAGCCGCTCCCCTCCTGTCACCAGGCAGAAGGAGGGGACATAAGGGACAAGGAGGGATGGAGAGAGGTCCCTCCTCGGAGAGACAAGAGAAAACCTTCTGGGCCCCCCTCGCCTTCCCCGTTGCCGTTGGGGCTTTGGGACTTGGCGGCCAGGCAAAGAAGATGGAAACAAGGATCCATCTGGTGAGTCCCCCACAGCTTGTCCCTCGCCCCCATGTCTTAGGACTTTTTCAATTAAGAAAAGGAGGGTGATTGTAGTGGGTGACCCTCTTCTGAAGGGAACAGAGGGACCCATTTGTTGACCAGACCCATCCCACAGGGAGCTCTGCTGCCATTAGAGATGTTAAAGGGAGGTCACTGCTCTGGTGCAGCCCTCTGGTTATTGCCCTTTGTTAGTTATCCACGTTGTAGAGAGGAGTCTAAAGGCAATCAAAAAGGACTTCAAGGCACCTGTTAAACTAATTGAAGGCTCAGGTGTTTTCAACAATCCCTCAAGTGGTGGGAAAAACACTGAAAGAGGGTGGAAACCACTCCTGGTTAACACCTGGCTCAGAGACTGGTGCCGCCGTTGGAATTTTGGGTTCTTTGATCATGGGGAAGTTTGTGGCACCTGGTCTGCTGGGGACAGGTGGGATGTACCTGTCCCAGAGGGGGGAAAGGATTTTGGGGTAGGAGTTAGCAGGGATCATTGGCAGGGTCCAGCCCAGAGCCTCTAAGATGCTGAAGGGAGTGGAACATCTCCCTGGTGAGGAAAGGCTGAGGGAGCTGGGGCTCTTTACCCTGGAGAAAAGGAGACTGAGGGGTGCCCTTGTTAATGTTTATCAATATGTAAAGGGAGAGTGTCAGGAGGATGGAGCCAGGCTCTGCTCAGTGATAGGACAAGAGGCAATGGGTGTGAGCTGGACCAGAGGAGGGTCCACATCAATAGGAGAAGAAACTTCTTCATGGTGAAGGTGCCAGACACTGGCCCCGGCTGCCCAGGGAGCTTGTGGAGTCTCCTTCTCTGGAGATGTTTAAACCCCCCTGGACGTGTTCCTGTGTGACCTGCTCTGGGTGATCCTGCTCTGGTGGGAGGGTTGGACTAGATGATCTTTGGAGGTCCCTTCCAACCCCTGATGTTCTATGATTCTGTGATAAGCTTTCTGTCTGCTAGTCAAGCTTTAGTCTAACCTTCTATACTTGGAAGGGTCTAAGCAAGTGAATATCTACTGGTGAAGCTTGGCCAATCCTTGTTCACAAACAAGAAAGGCCTGAAATATGTCTGGAGATGGGGCTCAGGAATCTTCTTGGAGTAGGTTGGTGGGACCATTGTGGATGGAGAAATTGAAAACATGGCTACATGCACTTAATGTGTTAACTCTCTATGTGCTGACACTGCTCCATGTCTCTGGTGCTTTTTCACTGGAATGTTTTGGGACTCATGTGGCTCCTGAAATCCCGTGAAAGGGACAGATTGATAAATGCTAAAGCACTTTCTCATAAATCAGCTTCTCCCAGGACCCATCCTGTTAAGAGTTTAGTGCCATGAATGTCAATGAGGTGCTTGGCACATTCTCCAACTCTTTCCACCTATAGTCAGTATTCTCCTTTCCAAGGCCACGCAGACTGCTGCAGATCACAGCTCCTGTGGTGGATGAAATCTTAATGGTGGTAACCTTTGGCCTGGGAGATGAGGCAAGATAACTGCATTTCAAGTGCCTCATTGCTTTCCTGGAATTTCTTTCAGCAGGGTTCTCTTCCCAGGCTCTCCTCTCAGGGCACAGCTTTCAGCTGCCAGTCATGGAAAAGAGTTTTGGTCCAAACTTCTGTGTTCTGGACCAAAGTTGAACATGTAACTTTCTGTATTTTCCTTGTCTCACCTTTCTGAGCATTGTCCTTTGCTGTGCATGGATTAAACTAAGTGCTTATGAGTGGTTAGTTGAAATCAAACTGGAGTTTTGGTTACTGCATCATTTATTAGTAGTGTTATTGTTGATTTCTTACTCATCTCTGGCATTTCTTTGCTGTTCTGAAAGGATCCTCTGCTTTTATAAGCGTGATTAATTGTCCTCCTTGATACATGGGGCGTGAGGCTAAGAAAGAACCACAGAAATTATCCAATACAGTCTCATCACTGAGGAAAGCTCAGTAAAAATGCAAATAAACCATAATACATGTTTTTTGGGGGACTGGATGTGGTCTAACCATTCAACAATAAAACTAGTCACCAGGACCCCATGGTTTTCCTTCTACCTCTGCTTCTAATTAAGCAATATAACCAAAACCAAGTCCCTGTGCTCCTTATGTATTGTTTAATGTAAGATAGGGGTAATATTACTGTCTCTTGGATGTGTTGTGCAGGTCTGTTGTGATGGAAGAAGCCTCCTTGTTGTAATGACTTAATTAAACAACCTAGATACAACCAGGATTGCCAATTTTTAAAGAAATAATAGCTGTTTATAGGGACAACTTTGCAAGAAATCAATAAATAGTGTCCTATGCAGGCTTTCAGATTATAATACTTCTCTCTTACACAACTAGTTTTATATTTAGATAAAAAAACCCCCCACACCAGCAGAGAAATACCCAATTTATGGGTAAAGAAGCTGAAGTAAAGTAAAAAAAAAAAGATTTGAAATTAGCCTCCTTGCAAAAAACTGAGTTATGAGGGGAAACCAGGTGTCCTGGGGCTTGGTGTCCTGACAAACTTTCCACCTCTTGGTTTAACTTGTATTAGTTCTAAAAGACACTATAGCAGCCAAGAGTTCAGGAACAGGGCAATGTCTGAGGCCATCACCCTTCAGGAGGCAAGGAAGGGAAGGATCCAACTAGCCTTAAAACCCAGGACTGTGTGAATGGCTGATTCCTGTGAGTCACTTAATGTGTCCTGCAGGAATAGCTCAGATGGATGGGGACACACCAGCAAACCATAGAGCACCTTATGGATGATAAAGTAAAATAATTCAAGGCTCATTATGAAAGGAACCTGGATAGAAATAATCTCTGCTAAAAGCAGAGTAAAAGAACAAAAGAATCAGCAAGTACCCAGAAGGGTCATGTAGGGCACCCTCCCTTGATATGATTAAATAGAGGAATAAGTGAATAAGTAATAACCTAATCATAGAGGGGACTAGGCAAACTCAGCATTAAACTACTAGAGTAGGCAAGTTTTTCATTTGTGACCAAATGACCTCATATTTTTTCCATCTGCTTCTATTAAGGAGAGTCGTTTCTTCCATCAGTGCAGTGGTGAAAAATTTCTCCAGCCGTTCCAGAGAGAGAGGAGTAAATGGGTCCTTCTGGAGAGGGAGAGCAAGAAATTAATGCCCTGACGTGTTCTTTTCTAAAATCAATGAGAATTTTGCTATTAATTTCAGGGGTCTGTTGGGGGAGGACTGAATATTGGATAGAACAGGGCTGATCTTCTATCACTGGAGGCAAGAGTCACTTTGCTGATCAGTCACAGGGAGCAGCATCCAAAATGGAGTTTGGGGAGCATCTCTTGTCTCTGTAGAAGGAGCAAAACCTTGACCATATATACATGAATATGACCCATATCTCAGTGAACAGAGTCTGAAGCTCATGTCAACTATACACCCACCTCAACTCTTCTCTACATCCATGTTCTCATCTGTAAGTTGCTTCTGTTGAGCGTGATGAGTCTGATCTTAGCGTTGGGGACCTTCTGGCAAGGGATTTATGTGACAGAGCAGGAGGACACTGTGAGGATGCTATTGAGAGAGCAAATGACAGAAAGTTGGGACTTTTCAAACCCACTCAGCACTCAGTTCTGTGTGAAGCTGGTGTGATCCTGCTAGTTACAGCTGCTCCCTCCTGCAGAGCTTTTCATGTGAGACTTTAAAGCCTGGCTTGAGACACGCTGAGGAAGTTCCATTACCCCACGGTGTATTTAACAGAGCAGACAAGGCACAGAACTAAGTGACTTACCCAAGGGCACCCAGGAATTTACAAATCTGGGAATCAAGAATAGGCTCTGATCTTGTCTTTCAACAGTTTCCAATCCCTTAGCTTGTTTTGAAGACTTGCATCCACCCCCTTCACGTTTCTTTAGCCACCCTGTTTCTTCTTGTAGAGATGGGACTAGATTTTGGCACATAGAATCATAGAAATGTCTAGATTGGAAATAGACCTGTATGATCACCCCATCTAACCTTCAACCCAACACTACCACGTCTACCTCTTAAACCATCTCCCTAAGAACCTCATCTGATCACCTTTTACACAACTCCAGGGATAGGGACTTCACCACTGCCCTGGGCAACCCATTCCAATGCCTGATGACTCTCTCAGCAAAGAATTCCTTCCTAATATCCAAGTGAAACCTCCCCTGGTGCAGCTTGAATCCATTTTCCCTTGTTCTGTCATCTGTTGATATGTCCAAACCAGAAAATTGATGGATACCCATCCCAAAGTTGGTAGCATGGATCAGAGCACTTCTGCAGGTCAACCCTAAGAGCTGTGGTGTTAGAAAGGTACCTGTGGAATTGGGGGAGCTCTGTTGTGATTTCTTGAAGCTCAGAAGACTAATGACAATCCCAATAGTGCTCCCTTGTATTCAAAGCATTCAAAATGGGCCATAGCAAAAAGTTCATCCCCAAGTACAAATTTTGTTCCATCAAAATCTCTGTTGCAAAGACTGAGAATTGGTGAATTTTGGCAGGAGGAAAGCACCACACAGAGGCAGCTCAGCCATTCATTTCTTTACAGAATAATTGGCAGTTATTAACTAGTTAATTAATAAAGATTAGCTGGAGTGGGGGAGAACGACACTAAAAAAAAAAAGTTTGGCAGCAGTGGTAGCTGCTGGTTTATAAAGGGTTATGAATCAGTGGAAGAAGAAGAGGGAATGAAGTCATAGAATCACAGAATGTTTGAGGCTGGAAGGGCCCTCCAGAGCTCATCTGGTCCAACCTCCCTCCACCAGCAGGGACATCTCTACCTAGGGCAGGCTGCTCAGAGCCCCAGCAAGCCTCACCTTGAAGGACTCCAGGGATGGGGCCTCCACCCCCTCTCTGGGCAGCCCATTCCCCTGATCCATCACCCTCATATTAAAGAACTTTCTTCTAATATCCAGTCTAAATCTTTTAGCTTAAAACTATCATCAAACTACTGATCATCAGGGAACAAAGGAGTAGGACAAGTAAGGACAGTCTTAGCAGGACAGCTCAGAGTTTAAAAAAGGAAACAATACCCTCTTAGCAGCTCCAGCTGGTGAGTAAGATCATTGCCTCACCTCACAAGTTGCAGGTGGGATGTGAACTGGGCTCCCCATCCCCAGGACTTATTCTGGGCAAGCAGGTGCTCAGCTGAGTTGAGAGATTAAGTCACTGTGAACCAATTGAGGAGAGATTTTTCAGACTTCCTAAGACTTGACTTTTCTCTCCCAGAGTCCTCTCCAGCTCAGGATCACAAAGCATTACATAAACCACAGTTGGCTAAGTTTTTTGATGGGGGTTTTCCTTTCTTATTTTAAAGGGTTATTAGCTTTGTTCCACTGATGAGGAAAGCAAGGCATAGAGAAGTCAATATAGCTCTACCCACAAATCCCATTGAAAGCATCCCCTGACTGCTGAGAGCCATGCAACGGATTCTGGGAGACCTGCCAAGAGAGCCAAGTGCCAGGATCAGTGACTCACGTTGTCGTGGGGGGGATAAGAGATGATTTACACCAGTGCAGTTCAAGCAGTCAGAGCTGGGCTGGGCTGGTGCCATCAATGCAGACTGCACCAATGCACTGGATCCACTGCTGCCCCCAAAGAGGGAGGCTGGTGGTGGAACTGGGCATGGAATCAAAGCCAGACCTTGAAACCACCACCATCATCTCATAACACCAAGGTGATGCAGCTCTTTGGTGAGCTAAATCCCTTTCAGGAGTGATTGAAGGCTTATCTCCCATGGGCGTTGCACTAGATGATCTTTGGAGGTCCCTTCCAACCTAACACATTCTTTGATTCTGGTACCACTCTGCCCATCTTTGTGTCTCCAGTAAGGCTGCTGTTAAAACCAAGAGTAAATCTTGTCTATGTGCTGATGGTTGGAGTTAAAGCCCTTCATACTTTTAGCAGGAGGGTCACATATTGAAGGTCTACTCAAAAGGGTTTGTAATGATAGGACCAGGAGCGATGGTTTGAAGCTGGGAAAGGAGAGAGTTAGGCTGGACAGTAGAAAAAAGTTCTTAGATCAGAGGAAGGGGCTGCCCAGAGAGGGGGGGGAGGCCCCATCCCTGGAGTCCTTCAAGGTCAGGCTGGATGGGGCTCTGAGCAGCCTGCCCTAGGTAGAGATGTCCCTGCTGGTGTAGGGAGGTTGGACCAGATGAGCTCTGGAGGTCCCTTCCAGCTGAAAACATTCTCTGATTCTATATATGCCTTAGCAGAACACAGATGTCCCTCTCACCCTGGGACAAGAGGACATCAGCTGCAGTTGTCTCCCTACAGAAGAAGAGTTTATTTTACCCCACTTCTACTCACACACGTGTTTTAACAGCCTTTTAACTCTGCCTATGAACCTCTAAACTATCACCTGCTCATCCCACCTCTTTCTCCCACCCAGTTCCCTTAGTCCATAGTCCCATCTTTGTTTTTACCATACTGGGAAGGGATTAACATCCATTATAGCACTTATTTCTGGAAAGAAAGAGCAGTAGGAAGAAGATTCTTTGATTAAGTGACATATAACTGGTTATATAGATAGAGGAGCTCTGCTGCTTGGTTCCAACATTCCCCAAAGCTCCTGAGTTATACTTTGACACTCTTCTGAGCTGAGTCCATCAGTGCAGACTGCAGGAGGATGATATCCACTGGTGTCCTCTGAAGAAGCTGGCTGGTGATGGAACCAAGTGGGTACTGAAAGGGATACCTGGCAGAGTTTCCTCTGAATCAGCAGTTCCAGGTTCTAAATAGGAGAGATGGGCCAAAAATATGTGCTGTCCCTAAATAGTGTCTCCTGTTGGCACAGCCAGAAACAGAGTATTAGGTTTTTCTGGTAGGACCTATTTCTTACAGGTTTTCTTAAGAGCTGGAGAAGAGAAGGCTCTGGGGAGACCTTGTAGCCTTCAATTATCTGAAGGGGGCTACAGGAAACCTGAGGAGGGACTTTTTACAAGGCTTTGTAGTGATAGGATGAGAGGTAATGTCTTTAAACTGGAAGAGGATAGATTTAGGTTAGATAGAGGGATGAAGTTCTTCAGTGTGAGGGTGGTGAGGGCAGGTTGCCCAGGGAAGTTGTGGATGCTCCATCACTGGAGGTGTTCAAGACCAGGTTGGATGGGCTCTTGGTGTAGTGGGAGGTGTCCCTGTCATAGCAAGGGGGTTGGAACTAGATGATCCTTATGTTCCCTTCCAACCCATTCTATGATCCTGTGAGTTCAGAGTTTAAATTAGGACACTATTGATAGGAAGAAGAGAGAGGAAGAGAATTTTCAGTGTACAGAAAAATACAATAAAAGGAGATGAGACTGATTTACCTGGTGTGGGGGCACAGGAGGTAAATGTGACAAAGAAAGGAAAGAAGGTGGGTCCCTGAATTTACATAACAAAAAATTACTTATATTGTGGGATGTCTAAATCAGACACAGCAGAGCTCTTCCTAGAGAGATGGGTAATGATTCACTGGGCTTTTTAGGGTTGGGAGGCTTCTAAAAGCAGGTTGGAAGGTCGTTGCTGAGGTGAAACACCTCTAGAAGCAGGAGGATGGAGCAGGTCTCTCCCTATGCTATGATTCAATGCTGTTCTTCCAACCCTGGGTTGTTTAAGGTCCTGGGAAGTTTGTTGTGAACTCTCTAGTTCCTAAAATAACATCCCTACGTTATAGATGCTTCTTCCAGACAAGCCTTTTTTGCTGTCACAGCAAAGGAGCTCACTTTGGTCAGTCAGTCAGTATCTCACCTCAGGAAATGGATTCACTTAAATGTGCTTTTCCCCAGCATTGTACATTTTTTTGGCAAGAGTTTTAAACAAAGGAAAAAGAAGAGTCCCCTTGAAGAAGCTGTTGGAAAGCTGAGGCAAATCACATTATACGTTGGGTTCATTTATTTTCTAGGCAAAATGTTTCTTAGAGGGTTTGTTTTCTGGCATATGCAATTTTTTTCGGAATAAACTCCAGGTGTTGATTGGTTATTGATTTCCAGGGAGCAAACAATCTCCTGAAATAGCCCCTTGCTTGTCCTGAACCCTACAGAGGGAAGAAAAGGGTAATAAAAGGGCTTCTTTGGTGGGGGCTGTTGATACGGGTTATAATTGGTCCTCATCACCAGTTTATCGACTGGTTTGTTAGATCATTAATCGCCCTTGGCTTTGATCTGGGCCATTAACCAACAGACTTGTCATTAGCTGTTGGAAAATGACCAGATCTTTTTTAGGGTTATTGCCCTGTGCAATCACTGCAGTGAAATCCCAGAGGGTGTCAGGCAGGACCCTCCAGAGAACCATTTGCTTGGTTCATTGGTGGTGTGTGAGCATCAAGCCAGGCTGCTTCTCTTGCAGGGATCAAGAGCTATCTAGGATGCTGGGGGGGGTGTTTTTATTCCTTCCTTGAATTTCCAAAGGGAGATATTGTCTTACTGTAAGAAAAGAAACTTTCTCTCTCTGATGCCTTGTTGGAAAACAATGAGTTGGTTTGAAATGCTGTTGCTTGCTTGCTGTGGTAGAGTTTTCCTAGTTTGTGCCAGCAGAAGATCTTATTTTCATGCCTGCTAAAGGTGTGGGACTGAAAGCTGGGGGGATTAAAATATGCAGCACAAGCAAAAAGAAGCTGGACTCCATCCATCTTCCCTCAGTAGTGTCTCTCAGACCAGATCTCAGAGGAGAAGTCTCTCAGCTTCATCAAATATCAGCAATAGGGTAGTTTGGACTTGTTTGCCTTGGAGTTTCTGAGGTGAGAGCATCAACTTGGTCAGAAATTGAGGAAGGACCCCAAAATTCATCAGGGAGAAAAGGTTTCCTTCTCTCCTGAAACTTCCTTATTTTCCTCATTGATCCAAACAGGAATCAAGCCAGTCTTGTAGAAATGAAACTCCCCATTTTTTCAATCCAAATTCCCCTGGGCCAATTTCTCACCGTGGCACTTCTCCAGGACACGGAGAAGTGGAGTTATTTTATCTCAGCTTTCCCAGGAAAGCAGATCCTGCTGTAAATACTTTCTCCCAGAAGAGAAACCTGCATCTTTCCAGCACTGCAGAAGCAACTCCCATCATTTTTTGGTGAAGCTGGGTTCTCAGGAAGAAGCAAAAATAAACAGAATTCATGCAAGCTCCACTATTAAACATTTCATTTTACAAACACTACTGATGGCAAATTCTGCTCCAGCTCAAGACCTGGGAATTCAATTCCAAAGTCACATTGGACTCTCTGCCTGCCTCCCCCTCTTCTTTCCTCCCCAGGACTTCAATCATGTCAACATCCTACTGCTGGCAAGGGAAACATGGAAAGGGGGAATCCATCATTTTTAGAGTTTGTGTCTCCCAGACAAATTGTGACCCTCCAAGTCATGTTATTATGAAATCTGTAATAATAATAGTAACAACAACTGGGAAGGGAGCAGGGAGTTATGTCTGCACGCAGCAGACACTGCAACACCAATTCCTTTCTGCAGAGCATCATTTGTGCTAATGCATCCCCCAAAAAAAGCTTTGTATCTGATTACAGGCTGTGCAGAGAAATGCAAGGAAGCACCCTGGAAGAGAACTGCTTGGGGCTGTAATCTTTCAGAGTTCATCAGCCAGGCAATGAGTCGAGGCTGATGGGGAGTTGGGAGAGCACTGGGGAAGGCAGAAAAGTGGGGCTGGTGTTTGGGCAGGTGATGTTCTTTTTATTTCAGCTTAATATTCAATCAGTTGTTCATAGCTGCTGCCCCTTTCTCTCTTTTCCTAGTCTGCTTTGCTTGAATATTTGCAGATATAACAGTGAAATGTGTGGTCCTGACAGCTTAGTTCATTAAAGATACACTGGATATTTCAGCAGGCTCAGGACAGGGTGAGTGATGGGTGAACACCATGATGGGTGTTGTAACCAATGGCCCTTGAGACCTTAGAGGAAGTTTTAAACTGATTTTTTACCCCAGTTCTCAGATTAAGGTTGGGTCCCTTTGAATAAGGAGGAACTTATCTCAGAGATCCCCACCAGACTGATTTAATGTCACCAGGGATGTCTCAATAATGGAAGCCTCAGCTCAGCAGGTGGCCCAACTCAGGATGCTTCTGGCCATCAGGAAGAGCTGAGGTGTCTCTCCTTTGGGAATCAGCCCTGCTAGGATTTCTCATACTTGAAAAAAACCTCACTCCCAGTAGAGGAATTCCTCAAAGCTTCAATGCTCATGTCATTGAGTCCTTACCTTTAACCATGTGTCAAGTCTGGCTGATATTTCTTAGTGACCCTACTCTCCATCCATTCTTCCAGTCCTTCAAGTGGATTCAACTAAATGGCTTCTCCCTTTCAGAGGTAGAAGTTGTCTCCTGACTTTTTTTCTCTACTTTCTGTCTGCAGTCCTGCCAAATCTCCCTTCTCCCACCAGCCAGTCTTTGATTTCCTAGTTTAAAGATTTCTTTCAGCTTACACCATGACCCGACAGCACAAATAAGTCCCGAGGATCCATAGCAAAGACCATTCTTTACAGATATTCCTTTACATAAATGTAATTTCAGGGGTGTTGACGTGAAGGAATCCCCCTTCTTTAGCTACCACATCCCTAAAATGCCTCTGGAGGTGGGTTACTAAGTCTCAATTTTAACCTCGAGCTTTCAATCTGTCATTTCTTATTACTCAGAGAATCCTCTGATGACAGCAAAGAGTGTATCTGTTTAACTGCATTTCTCTACATACACACAGAGCCACAAAACTGGGAGTATTAAGGAATCCAGACTCTTCTGAGCTGATAATTTATTGAAGCAGCATCTTAGCATAACGCTGTGCCTTGTATAGTTATTGGTTCTGGCAGGGTTTGCTTTGTAATAGCTTGATCTGCTTTCTATTGAGCACGGGTGGAATTGACTGTAGGAGCAGGGTGTATTTTCTGAGAGCACAGCCCCACTCTCTGAGTATCCCAGAGCACTCAATAAACTAATGAGTTAGGCTGGCAGCAAAGGAAACAGAACTGCCAGCTCAGCTAGGCTTGTGTTTTACACGTTGGGGAGTTTTGGTGTATTTTATTTTGGGGTTTTTTCACCTGCCAGTGCTAGGCTTCTCTCTGTGCCTTTTTTCTGATGAAGTGCCCAGGACCATCGGTGCCTTTGAGAAGGATTCCCACCAGAGATGGGCAGGAGGACCCTGGCTGGGCTGTTTTCCCAGCAGGTTGCAGGTTAGCTTTGCTCCCTCCCCACTTTCCCTGCTGCTGCAATGCAGTGTCAGCCTTGGTTGCCAGCCCAAGCCCTAGCACAGAGGAGCCCGACTCTGCCACAGCCTCCTGGCTCTGGGGAGAGACATGAAAGCACTTGGCCCCTCTCTCGGAGCTGCTGCAGTCTGTGTGCTCCAGGAGAGCAGCTGGAGCTGCAAGGCAGGTTAAGGACCTGGGGATTGGACTAGATGATCTTTTGAGGTCCCTTCCAATCCCGAACATTCCGTGACCCTTTTGCTTCAGGTGTCCACAGCTTGCTTCAGGTGTCTCCCCTTCCTTCTGCTGGGCAAGGTGAGAAAGAGCCAAAGTCAAAGCAGCAGGAGCCAGGCTCCCTCTCAGTGTGTCCTGTGGGGTTTGTTGGCCAAAAAACCTGAGCCAAGCACAAAACAACTCAGAAAACAAAAATCTCCCATTCTTTTGCTGGATTTATTCCTTGTTGTTGAGAGGAACCCTGTTTTCCTGGGGGATCTGGGTGGATCTGGTGCCTGTGAGTTATGGCCTCACCAATGTAAACTTTTGCTTTGAATCTTGGCCTGGAATTTGCTCATTTGTCAAGAAGAAATCCAATCAAGCCCCCAGAGCTGACTGCCTCTGCAGTGGCAGGCATGGGGCCATGGCTCTGAGCTCATCTCCTGTGCCACTCGGCTTGCTTCAGGTTTCCCTGGAATGATGTAAAAATTTCAACCATTCCCAGCTCTGGAGACTCAACTTGGTGGCCCCAGAGACTGTCATAGAATCATAGAGTGTTTGAGGCTGGAAGGGACATCTGGAGGTCATCTGGTCCAACCTCCCTACACCAGTAGGGACATCTCTACCTAGGGCAGGCTGCTCAGAGCCCCATCCAGCCTGAGCTTGAAGGACTCCAGTGATGGGGCCTCCACCCCCTCTCTGGGCAGCCCATTCCACTCATCTCTCACCCTCAGATTAAAGAACTTGGTTCTAATATCCAGCCATACAAGCAGTCCAGGATCTGCACAGCAGGATGGTTTGCTACCCAATTTACCCTTCATTTAGGACACATGGGATCTCACCAGAGATCCTGAACAGGGGCTGGAGTCTTTGATTGCTGATCCAGGCTCTCCAGCTCAGCCCCTCTCTTGGTATCACCCTCACCTTTCAATTCTGCTGTTCACCAGGACAGAGGAGAAGTTTGAGGGTGACTTTGAGCACAAAAACTCCTTAACACCCATGCTGGATGAGACCAATGGGCTATGGAGTGACTGCCAATAGCAGATGCCTGGGAGGAGAATAAAGCAGAAAAGAGTAAGCATAAAGTAATCCCATTTTTGATCCCTCCCAGCAGTCACTGAATTTGCAATGATTATTTTTTCCTGAGCTGGAACCTCTCAGAACAAACATATTTTATAACCATGGGTGGATTGTGCCCATGGGAATCTGTGTAGCCCCTCCTGAAGCTCCCCAGAATGGCCTCTAGAGCATGTCATGACAATGACCCCCAGTGTTTAACTGTTACATGGTGCTCAGTCAGCTCAGGATGTGTCTCCAACCCACCTTTCAACCTCCTCTTCTGTTATTTTGGGGGTGATAACAAAGGTCCATGAAAACTTGATGTTCAACCTGATTTCATCCAGGACTAGGTGGTGCCCAAGCAAATGCACAAGAGGGAGAGCAAAGAGTTAATGAGAAATTGTACAAACTGCTCTCACTGGTAATCACTGGCCTATACAGGGGATGGACTGGGGAGAAAAATCCCATTATTTCCTGTAAACATTAAGACAAAAATGGTAAAATGAAAGGTAAAGGAGTTCTCTGGCACTGCTTGTTGCCATGGCTACCACATCATCCAGAGTATGCTGGAGGCACCCAGGATTTCAGTCCCTTCCCAACTTCTTCATTGAGTTTCATTCTTTATTATTCTTTTTTTTTTTTTAATGAATAGGAAATAAGAGGGGAAGGGGAAGAAGGGAGGGTACTAATTGTTCATCCCAGTGCTTGAAACTCAAAAATGCTGCTGCAGAGATCATCATCTGTTGTCATCTCCTGATCTCTAGAGGTCTCTTCCAGCCTGAAACATCCTATGATTATATAGAATAATATTCCTTTTCCACATTAAACACTATAGAATATTCCAAGAGAGGAAAGAGGCCTCCTTAATAGTTGGCAGAAGATGTTAAAATGAAGGTAGGGACCCACCTTTTGGCACCACATCTTTCCCTTCAGTCCTTTTTTGAGTGCCAGTGATGTGAGGATACCAGAGACATGAAGAGCTTGGGAGGTCTATTCAGCAATGTTGCTCTTCACCATTAATTTCCCAACACTAATCTAGGTTTAGGTTGAAGTAATTGATCAGTGATGAATCCCCTTCTCTTGGGAGGCTGTGCAATATCACACAATAATACAATATTTTCCAATGAGGACAACACTCCCTCATTAATCTGATTGTTACTGGCCAAGGCAAATAACAGAAAAAGTGTAATTACAGCAGAATTATATTGCAATTAAAATGTAATTACACCGTGGGTTGGTTTTTTTTCTCAATCAATAATTATTCCTGTTGATATAATAAGGACATTAGCTGCATGAGTGAGTGGTTGGTGTTAGCTCCCTGTGCTACCTGAGCTGAATTAGCATTGCAGTGACATTTACAGTGTTTATTCCCAGCCACCTCTCCTGCAAGCCATGGGAGGGTGTGTGCACGTGTGTCCTCACATGTGTGAAACATTAATACATGTAATTCACCCTATAATTAACAATTCTGTGATTACCTTATCCTAAAAGCCTATTGCAATACTAATATATATTGTAATGGAGTGTAATTATATTACATTTGTATTTGGGGTATTAAAGTGTGTCAGGGAACATACTTATCATAATTACCCTGCAATTGCTCTTTAACAGGAGGGGAATTAGAGTCACCAGGTTATGAAGTATGACAGTGTTACTTTGGGGCATTATTTGTATTAAAGTACAACTTAGAGGCCCTTTTAATTGGTATCTGCTTAGGAATCATAGAATGGTCAGGGTTGGAAGGGACCTCAAAGATTATCCAGTTCCAACCCCCCTGCCATGGGCAGGGACACCTCCCACTAGGTCAGTTGCTCAAGGCTCCATCCAACCTGGTCTTGGATGGGGCTTCCAGCACCTCTCTGGGCAACCTGGGCCAGTGTCTCCCCACCCTCCTGGGCAAGAACTTCTTCCTAACATCTCATCTCAATCTCCCCACCTCTAGTTTGGAGCCATTCCCTCCAGTCTTCCACCAGTACTAGGGAACAGACCTAGAGTGAGCTCCAGTAAAAGGCTCTGGCTCAACAAGATTTTTGGCATGTGGTCCTGGTGTGGGGTCTGGATGCCTATTTTGGGGCTCAGTTTCTGTCTTCTCATGAATTGTCCTCATTGCTGATGAGTTTGCCTATGGAAATTTATGCCTCTTCCCAAAGACATGGGGACAATAGTGGTTCACAGATGCGTTCATGAAGTCTTTATCTCCTGGTGCAGGACTAAACCAAGATATTAAGATCTCTGGATCATGGTGGCTTGCCCAAAATCCTGCCTTGCTGCAGACACCTGTTTCCTTCCATAGACAGTTGAAGGAGCCTCAGATTTGCATCTCTGTCCCTAAGGACAGTTCAAGGTAACCATTTCTGAGCATCTTCCATATGGTCCTACCTACATCTTAAGCATCAAAACCTGGTGGTTCCAGCATTACATCACCAGGCTGAAAATTCCCATTTTCTCAAGGACTTGGGCACTTTTCCTTAAAAAGGCTTCAGATAAAATTTGCAGAATCTTTCTACGTTGTAGCTCAACCCACAAGTTAGAGTGGCACAATCTGCTTTATCTTCTTTTTCTGGCTCTGGGATCTTCCTGCATCTTCCACTGGGTCATTCCTTAGCTTGGAGAAGGTGGTTTTCAGGTGGGGTGAGGATGCTGAGCAGACAGGTAGGGATACAAGTACACGTCTGCTTCACCACCCCTGCTGCTGCTCATGGTGATCTCTGGCAGGGAGAAGACCATGACCTGCTGCAGGTTGACCTCCCAGAGTGCATGCCAAAACATTCCACCATCTAAATACATCAGATGCATCCATAAGTCCTTCATCTTAGGCAGGGGAGACTGAGCTGGAGATGCTGCTGTCCCAAACAAGGTTTGCTCTCCAAGTTCTGGGTCAGTGCCCAATGGAGTCAAGACTCTTTGATCTATGCAATTCTTAAGCTGCCTCATCAACCCAAAGCCAAAGAGGTCAAGATTGAACCAGTCTTTCCTGATCATATTAGCAGATAGGTTTGAAAATATGTGGACTTTTCTCAGGTCAAAATGTAGGGGTCTCCTAATGAATATCCATGGTCATTACAGTTTATTCACTGAATTAAAATCATGAGGAATTTCTGTCCTCTTGCAGAAACAACCAACCTGAACCAACGTTGACTTTTTGCAGTATTTCTGATTCACCAAAACAATCGCTCTTGGCAATTTTTTTGCAAAGCAGGAACTTTATTTCAGTAAAAATTAGTTGGACAAATAGACTGTGATGTAGGCTTGGGCAAGAATGTGTCTGAGTGTGTGGGCTCCTTACAGGGTATTCAGGGAGCTCCGAGCAGAGGAGGATGAATCAGAATGAATGAGGAAAATCAAGAAGATGCAGAAAAAAGGTCTTTACAGCTGCATGAAAACAATACGTGGGCATTGAACCCAGGAATAAAGAGATGGATTCCTGGCCCTGCTGACGTCAGTGGGGCTCTTGGATTCAGTGAATAACTCTGGATCTCTAACCAGAGATGGATGGGTCTTATTTCTGAAGAAAATGGCTCCAAGTAGGTTCCTACACTGAGTTCAATCTTCAACTCCACTGCTTACCAGAAGCCTCCTGAGACGTGATGACCTCAGGTTATTAAATCTGGAGCTGCTGAGCAGCTTCGTGTTATCCCCTTTTCCTCTTTCCACATCCTGCATCTGTCATTTTGCCAGTTAGAGATCTTTAAAATTCAAGTCTTCTTTTTCTCCTTCGCCTCCCCTCGTTTTTAACCAGCGTTTGGAGATTTTTTTTTTCTGGATTCACATCCAAAATCATTACTTGAGTCACTTGCAAAGTGGATAAAATGCTGCAAAGCATCCTCCAGGGGATCAGCTGCTCCCATGGGCATGGAGAGGTGGAGAAGATGAGGGAAGGAACCTTCTGCCAGGGGTGGGCTGAGTTGGTGAGGTGAGATCTCTAGCCTGCCCTAAATATTCTGGGCTGTTCAGAGGTGTAGGGTGTGCTCGGGGTGATGTGTGTAACTAAACTCAACCTGTGAATGCAATGTAGAGAACTGCTGTGATGGGTGGGAGGGCTGATGTCTAGAGTTCAGTTTTAAGCACAGCTGATCTTCTGGTAGAAGTTCCACTTTCCATTCATCCATCTCCCCTACAGTGATGCTAAATACCTTTAGCCAGAGGGCTTGGGGCCCTTTTCCCATTTGTTTTTCTGGGCTTTTCTTTCATCCAGCTCCTTCCTGAGCCTGCAAAGTGAGGCAGCATTTCTGCCTGGTTGGTCTTTAATTGGGTTTTTTATTGTTTGTTTAATAGTTATTAATTTCCAATCAATCAGAAGTCCTAAATCATCATCTTAAGAGGTGCTGATGCTGTTTTACATGAGTTTTTGTGTGTTTACCCTTACTGATAATACAAGGAGGATAAGATTTACCTTACAAGGGGGTTGTGAGTATTTTTGACCAGTTTCCTCTAGACAGAGCCTGTCCTTGTATTATTTTGGTGGGAATCAAACTGAGAAGAAAAAAAGAAAAGAAAAATATGGACCCTGCAATGCCCCAGTGACCCTCACGTTCCTATCATTCATTTTGGGGTCAATGTTGACCTTTTTTACAAGGTTTCCAGGGTTTGTGGTCCAAGTTCAATGACCTTTCTCTTGAGTTGGGTGTGCTGGGAAAGCTTCTTGTAGAGCTGGGTCCAAGCTTGCAAGACCTGAGATGTCTCCAATAAAGCACAGAGGGTTCACATAACTCTGTTTTCTTGCTGGAACTTGGTTCTCTTGTAAAATTTACTCTTGACTTGTACCTTTATTACCTGAGTTATATATATAAGGACCCCAGAAGAGCAATGGAGCAGCATTAGCTGTGTCCAGGCTTGAAATGTGTTCCCTGCAGCAGGCAAGGAACCAAATCAGGATTTCACCCGGCGCTGTTAGGAGTGAGTGGGTGGACAGGACCATTTTCACCAGGGTCCCTCTGACTGGCGTGGACCTCAAACAGCACCAGTGCTGCTCAAAATAGCAGCCACAGGCAGAGACATTTTGTTTTTGCTAAAAGCAGAGTTGCTAAGAAACGAACGTTGCAGAGACGGAAACCCACAAAAGGTTTGACAGTTGCTGAACTGGTGCACGTTGGATGGGGTGGCTTGGAAAACATGGTCAGAGAGACAGCAGAGAGGAACCAGCCCTTTCCCTAAGCATGGTCCTTCCAGTAGGAAACCCAGAAGTTGCTCCTTACATCTTGTCTCCATCGTGCGTATTGTTGATGGGGTATATGCCCAGAGAGGGGGTGGAGGCCCCATCCCTGGAGTCCTTCAAGGTGAGGCTGGATGGGGCTCTGAGCAGCCTGCCCTAGGTAGAGATGTCCCTGCTGGTGTAGGGAGGTTGGCCCAGATGAGCTCTAGAGGTCCTTTCCAGCCTGAAATATTCTATGAATCTATAGGAGGAGCAGGGCACACAAAGAGCAGAGGATTTGCCAAGCTGGGAAGACTTAGTGGATAGGACACTTTGAGGTGCTCCAACATTCCTCTCTTTCCAAGCTGGGAGAAGCAAAGGAGGTTAGTGAGTGGTTACAATCCTCATCTTTGCTCCTGAATGTCCAGTCATGGCAGCCCTTTCTTAGGATTTGTTTCTTGGATCTCCAAGGTTAGGTCATGAAGATGTGCGTGTGAGTCTTCATCATTAATGTTTATTCTTCAGACTCTGGTCATGGTGCCCCATCATGATGAGGGTCAGTGGTCTTGTTGGTATCAACTCTCCCATGAATCATAGAATGTAGTATCATAGAATGACTTCATGATGTGTGAACATCTCCCTGTGTTTAACTCAGTGGAGCCTCTGTAGATAGTGTTCACCTGTGGCTACACAGGAGTGAAGTTTTCACCTTCACTATGTCCCACATGAGGTGGTCAAACTTTATCTTACCCCAATTTCCTCTGCCAGGAGATCTTACATAACTTTCTTATCAGATGAACCTTCCAGGATCTGAAGGAGGCTACAAGAAAGGTGGGGAGGGACTTTTGAGGCTGTTGGGTAGTGGTAGGACTGGGGGGAATGGATCCAAACTAGAGGTGGGGAGATTGAGATGAGACGTTCGGAAGAAGTTCTTGGCCAGGAGGGTGGGGAGACACTGGCCCAGGTTGCCCAGAGAGGTGCTGGAAGCCCCATCCCTGGACATTTGGAAGGCCAGGCTGGCTGGGGCTGTGAGCAACTGAGGTAGTGGGAGGTGTCCCTGCCCATGGCAGGGGGCCTGGAACTGGATGATCTTGAAGGTCCCTTCCAACCCTGATGATTCTATGATAAATGACCCTAAAGGTGGCCACATTACATCACGTGTGTTTGGGTTTCCTCCATGGATGGTGCTTAGAGAGCAGTACGGCTGGAAATATGAGACATTCAAGGGATTGCTGTCCCCTGCTGGGGCATGGGGCATGTTTCAAAGCTTGAGAACCTGTGACAACTCAAGAGCCATCCCTGCTGTCCAGGTGTGCTCCTCAGAAAGGTGGGCTTGGGGAAGAAAAAACCCAAAGAAATATTAAAATAGAAGATAGAAGCAAAGACAAAATACCACGGAGCCAATCCGATGAATAGAGGATGCCAGGAGTTGGTGCTAATTTGTGTCTGATTTAAAGTGCCTGGTGGGTGGAGAGAGAACAGCCCACAAGAAGCAGCTGGGCTCCTTCTCCATCCCCCAGCCCTGCTGTTGGTGCGGCGTGGTGGGGGGAAGAGGAGCACTCAGTCAGGAGATTCAGCCCCACGCTGTCGTCTCTGCAAAGGAGAAGGAGAAGGAGGGAGAGGGAAAAAGCAGCAACCCAGTTCTCATGGAAAGCATCAGCAGCAAACATGATCCTAAACAGGATCATGGATGAGAGAGTCATAGAGTGTTTGAGGCTGGAANTACCCATTGCCCCTTGTCCTATCCCTGGATGTCCCTGAGCAGAGCCTGGCTCCATCCTCCTGACACTCTCCCTTTACATATTTATAAACATTAATGAGGTCACCCCTCAGTCTCCTTTTCTCCAGGGTAAAGAGCCCCAGCTCCCTCAGCCTTTCCTCAGCAGGGAGATGTTCCACTCCCTTCAGCATCTTTGTGGCTCTGCTCTGGACTCTCTCCAGCAGTTCCTTGTCCTTCTTGAACTCCTTCTATCTCTTCTCATAAACAAATAAGGGATTAAATGCAGGCCTGAATGTGGTCCCATGATCATCCAGACTGCTTAGTTACTTGCATGCTCCCTGGTGCAGTTTTGGCCCCAGACACAGGCTGGGAGATGGTTGAGCCAAGGGACTCTCCTACAGGTCTGTGGGATGAGACCAGCCCATCACAGAGCTGAGGTGTGTGGCTCCAGGGTGTGCCAGGCTTGGTCCCAGAGCCAAAGCACAGCCCCTGCTCTGCTTCCTTCAGTAGTGGAGACGTAGCCTGTGGAGTCAGACAGCAAAAGGGCAAATTAGCATTTAGTTGGCATGTGGATTTCTGTTCTTGAGGAACAAAAGGAGGGCCATCTGCTCATGGTGTCTGGCACGGGGTGGGGGCTTTCTGTGCTGGATTTCAGCCTGCCACTCCACCTGGAGATGCTTCAGGCTCTCCAGGTATGTCCTGGGAGGCTGAGGACATCCACTGAGCTGGGTCAACCTCCTCTCTGGGCAAAACAGGCAGTGATGCTCCTCTCCTGGCAGCTTCCTAGAAGGGCTGCTCAGCTCTCCTACGTTTCCTGGCTTGCTAAGGCTGGTTCTGGGGCTGCACATGTGGGTTTGTCAATGCAGGGCTGCTCAGGACCACATGGGGCTGTGCAGGCTGCTGTCTTCTGGGAGGTCTCTCTAAACAGGGCTGGAAGCAGGGTGAAAAGTCTCAAAATCTCTCTTTGGAGGGAATGGGAATCATAGAATGCTTTAGGCTGGAAGGGACCTCCAGAGCTCATCTGGTCCAACCTCCCTACACCAGCAGGGACATCTCTACCTAGGGCAGGCTGCTCAGAGCCCCATCCAGCCTGACCTTGAAGGACTCCAGGGATGGGGCCTCCACCCCCTCTCTGGGCAGCCCATTCCACTCATCTAAGAACTTTTTTCTAATCTCCAGCCTAAATCTCTCCTTTCCCAGCTTCAAACCATCACTCCTGGTCCTGTCATTACAAACCCTTTTGAATAGACCTTCCCCTGCCTTCCTGTAGCCCCTTCAGGTCCTGGAAGGCAGAAAAGCTGCCTGTACATGGCTTTGTAGCTNGTCCTATCATTACAGACCCTTTTGAATAGACCTTCCCCTGCCTTTATGTAAGTCACCTTCAGGTCCTGGAAAGACTGGGTGATCATCCTATCAATGTTTACTGAGGTCCACCTGAACCAACAAAGGTGGTACCTGGATTTGCTCTCCATGAGATCTCTACCATCCCTCAGTTCTTCCAGTGAAACCCAAGAGGACAAACCCTTTGCTGTTCATGTCCGTTCACAGAATCACAGAATGTCAGGGGTTGGAAGGGACCTCCAAAGATCATCTAGTCCAACCCCCCCACCAGAGCAGGATCACCCAGAGCAGGTCACACAGGAACACGGCCAGGGAGGTTTAAACATCTCTAGAGAAGGAGACTCCACAACCTCCCTGGGCAGCCTGGGCCAGTGTCTGGCACCCTCACCTGGAAGAAGTTTCTTCTCCTATTGATGTGGAACCTCCTCTGGTCCAGCTTATACCCATTGCCCCTTGTCCTATCCCTGGATGTCCCTGAGCAGAGCCTGGCTCCATCCTCCTGACACTCTCCCTTTACATATTTATAAACATTAATGAGGTCACCCCTCAGTCTCCTTTTCTCCAGGGTAAAGAGCCCCAGCTCCCTCAGCCTTTCCTCAGCAGGGAGATGTTCCACTCCCTTCAGCATCTTTGTGGCTCTGCTCTGGACTCTCTCCAGCAGTTCCTTGTCCTTCTTGAACTCCTTCTATCTCTTCTCATAAACAAATAAGGGATTAAATGCAGGCCTGAATGTGGTCCCATGATCATCCAGACTGCTTAGTTACTTGCATGCTCCCTGGTGCAGTTTTGGCCCCAGACACAGGCTGGGAGATGGTTGAGCCAAGGGACTCTCCTACAGGTCTGTGGGATGAGACCAGCCCATCACAGAGCTGAGGTGTGTGGCTCCAGGGTGTGCCAGGCTTGGTCCCAGAGCCAAAGCACAGCCCCTGCTCTGCTTCCTTCAGTAGTGGAGACGTAGCCTGTGGAGTCAGACAGCAAAAGGGCAAATTAGCATTTAGTTGGCATGTGGATTTCTGTTCTTGAGGAACAAAAGGAGGGCCATCTGCTCATGGTGTCTGGCACGGGGTGGGGGCTTTCTGTGCTGGATTTCAGCCTGCCACTCCACCTGGAGATGCTTCAGGCTCTCCAGGTATGTCCTGGGAGGCTGAGGACATCCACTGAGCTGGGTCAACCTCCTCTCTGGGCAAAACAGGCAGTGATGCTCCTCTCCTGGCAGCTTCCTAGAAGGGCTGCTCAGCTCTCCTACGTTTCCTGGCTTGCTAAGGCTGGTTCTGGGGCTGCACATGTGGGTTTGTCAATGCAGGGCTGCTCAGGACCACATGGGGCTGTGCAGGCTGCTGTCTTCTGGGAGGTCTCTCTAAACAGGGCTGGAAGCAGGGTGAAAAGTCTCAAAATCTCTCTTTGGAGGGAATGGGAATCATAGAATGCTTTAGGCTGGAAGGGACCTCCAGAGCTCATCTGGTCCAACCTCCCTACACCAGCAGGGACATCTCTACCTAGGGCAGGCTGCTCAGAGCCCCATCCAGCCTGACCTTGAAGGACTCCAGGGATGGGGCCTCCACCCCCTCTCTGGGCAGCCCATTCCACTCATCTAAGAACTTTTTTCTAATCTCCAGCCTAAATCTCTCCTTTCCCAGCTTCAAACCATCACTCCTGGTCCTGTCATTACAAACCCTTTTGAATAGACCTTCCCCTGCCTTCCTGTAGCCCCTTCAGGTCCTGGAAGGCAGAAAAGCTGCCTGTACATGGCTTTGTAGCTGAGGTCCCCTCCTAGGTCTTGGGTAGAAACCTAAATCTAAGTCCTGGCTGTTTTCAGACCTCCAGCTCCCCCCCCATCTCTTCAGTCCTGTCTGCCTGTCCTTCGAGCTGGAAATGAAAGCCCATACAAATGAAGGAGCATGTGAGAATCCCAGACTCTGCTGTCATCCCTGTGATGAAGCATCACCTGAGCCTTTCTCAGAATAAACATAAACCATCCTCCTTCAATCCTTCATCTCCATCAAGGCTGCACACAGACAGCCAACTAACCCCAGCCCCAAACCAGCACATCCTCAGCGCTGCACAAATCACTTCCTAACATCCTCCATCATCCTCTGGGATTAAACAAAGCCTAGGAAAGTGAGGAGAGAGGAGTCCTTTGCTTACCAATAACCCCCATGCTTGCCCTTGACCATCTTCCCTCCCGTGTTGCATCACTCAAGAGTTCCTGGAGAGAAGATTGAGAAGGGGGAAAACTTCATCTGCCTCTTTTATGCAGATCCTGAACTGCTTGTCATGAGGCTGGTGGATGAGATGCAAGGAATAATCCAGCTTGATAGTGCCTGTGCTGTGATTACATCCCTCTGCCAGCCTGTCTTCATTCCAGCATCTCAGGATCTGTTATAGGGGAGCCCAGAAAGCAGCCTCTGCCCTGAGGAGTCTGCAAGAAGGGGTTTAGGTACCTGGATGTGACTTGTGACACTCCATGGGCTCTGGCCATGGCTTGTTTAGCAGTGAGAACGTGTCTTGTGGCTTAGGGGTGGTTCCTAATATCCCTGCAGCTCTCTATAGTAAACATGAGGATGGTTGGTTGAGGAAGGAGTAAAGGTCATAGGATCAAAGAATCACAGGATCAAAGAATCACAGGATCATAGAATCACAGGATCATAGAATCATAGAATCACAGGATCATAGAATCACAGGATCATAGAATCACAGGATCATAGAATCACAGGATCATAGAATCACAGGATCATAGAATCACAGGATCATTGAATCAAAGAATCATTGAATCAAAGAATCATAGAATCACAGCATCATAGGGTGGTTTGGGTTGGAAGGGATCTTTGAAGATCATCTATTCCACTCCCTTCCTGCCATCTTTCACTACATTAGGTTGTTCAAAGCCCCATCAAACCTGGCCTTGAATATCTTCATGGATGGAGCATCCACAGCTTCTCTGGGCACCTTGGTCCAGTGTCTCACCACCCTCATCATAAAACATTTCTTTCTCCTATCCAATCTAAACCTACCCTCCTTCAGTTTAAAACTTCAACCTCTTGTCCTGTCAGTGCAGACCTTGGTAAAAAGTGTCTCTCCATCCTTCTTCTAAGCCCCCTTTATATATTGAAAGGCTGCAATGAAGTCTCCCTGAAGCCTTCTCCAGGCTGAACCACCTCAGCTCTCCCAGCCTGTCCTCACAGCAGAGGTGTTCAACCCTCTGACCATTTTTCTGGCTCTGCTCCAACAGGTCCATGTCCTCCTTGTGCTGAGGACTCCAGATATGGGTGCAGTGCTGCACGTGAGGTCTCACACAGGGGAGTAGAGGAAGAGAATCCCCTCCCTTGATTTGTTCCCCACGTTGCTCTGGATGCAGCTCATGTGATTTGCTTCAATTTTCCATCCAGTTGTCCCCAAGTTCTCTGCAGAGCTGCTCTCAATACCTTCACCCACTGTCTGTGCTGATACTGGAGGTGCCCCAACCCCATCCATGTACATCTGGATGCCCAAATGAAAGACTGAAGGAGAGACAAAGAAGAGTTGACACTTCTGAGGGTGGCAGTTGCATCCAGCCTATGGTATTTAATAGGAACTGATGGACTCATCCTCCACAAATTCCCTAATCCATTTTGGCACTCTTTTCTACCTGCAGCCTTCCCAGCCTCCTGTGCCAACGAGGTCCCCAATTGAATTAGGAGCTGTGTGAAGAAATACTTCCTTTTGTTGGTGTTCAGCCTTTGGGGCCAGGGAAGATGCTTTTCTGCGTCATGAGCCTTAATTCACTGCTGCTCCCCCTGTCCCTCGAGGACCTTGCAGAGAAGGTGCTGGAGAAATGCAGATATTTATCATTCTTTTGTTTTCTGAGTTCAGGTGGCAGACTTCTGCTGCTTCAAGGTCATGGCTGGATCCAAACCCACTGAAAATTTGGGCTGTAAAGGGGGTTGGGGTTTGTTCTTGCTTCTTTCCACCCTCAACTTGGTTAAACATCCCCCACTCTGTTCAAGCTGATATTTCTCCCCTCTCCATGCCACTGGGAAATTCCTGTTTGCCCACATTAGTGTGGTGTAGAAGACTTCAAAGCCCCTCATTTCAGACTAGAAACAGCTGGAATTACTCCTGTAATTCAAGTTCTCTTGTGCCACTCTCTCTGGAGAGTGAAAATAAGGCAAGGGGTGGTCACAGTTCTGGTGTTACTTAGAAGGACCCATATTTCAGGAGTCTCTCAGGCATCTCCATCTTTCTCCTGTTGAGAGGTGCATGAAAATTGCATCTCTGAGCAACACCATCTTCTGATCCTTCTGTGAGCGATTTAAAGACATCCCCTCTGTGCATTGGAAGCTGAATGCCTAAAATGATGAGCTGAATTCCTCTTCTCAGAAGGGGAAACATTCCTTGCAGCAGTCAAAAGCTGAGCTTGGTGCACTCCAGGGTTGTTCTCAAATTAATCCTGGTGTAGCCTTTCCTTCTTTGCCCAGTTGCTGCCTAGGAAATTACCCCCGTCACTGGGGCAGTGTCAATGTTGTTTGTCAGATGGGGAAACTGAGGCACAGTCATTTTGAGAGAGCACAAAGCCATGGAAGGAGCTGGAAGAGCACACATTGAAATTTCCATCTACCCAGGGCTGGTCAAAGGTTTCTAGTTGTGGTTATCACCTGTTGCTGGTCATAGCCAGCCATGGAAGGAGCTGGAGGACAGCAAATCCACTTTCCTGGTGCTGGGAGAAGCCCCAGGACTTGAGCTGGTGCAGATCTTAGTCTGGAGCTGGTTGCAAAAAGAGTTACTTGGGTATTCATCTCTTTCTCTCCTTTCCTTTGGCCAGTCTAGCTCCAGGCTGCCACGGGGCAGGCAAGGGGCTCAATCCACAGAATCACAGGGTGGTTTGGGTTGGAAGGGACCTCTAGAGATCATCTAGTCCACCCCACCCCACCAAAGCAGGTACATCTAGGCATAGAATCCAGTTGATATTTAATTCTAGGGTGTCTAGACAGACTGGCACCAGTCAAGTTTACTGGTTCACTGGTCAAGGCACCAGCTTTTCCTTTATCCTCTGCAGCTACCTCTGCACCAGTAACTCCAGAGGGCCAGGATCTGGCCTGAAACACTGTCCCATTTATGCAGGAGGTGTCCCTGCCCATGGCAGGGGGGTTGGAACTAGATGAGCTTCAAGGTCCCTTCCAACCCTGACAATCCTATGATACATGAGCAGCATCAGGACCTGCACTGAGCTCTGGCTCGTGCCCCAGGTTAATGAATCACAAAGCCCAGTTCTGTGTTTGCCAACCATTGCAAGTCTGATCCTCGGTGTACACACAGCCCCAACCCCCCCCAGAACATCCCCTCTCCCTGGGGGCTCCCACTTAGCTCCCCAGCTAGCACCAGTGCTTTTAACCTCCAGCTGAATTCCCAATCAATCCCATCCTCATCCCCAGCATGAATGAGTGGTGATGGAAGTGGTCTCTGCCACTCATTACAGTGACCTTGTCCTCAGAGGCCCTCTTGTGTAACCCTCACACCCAAGGGGAGGATGGGAGCGTAGGGAAAAGACCCCAAAGGATCATTTGTGGAGCATTAATGGCCAGAAACATGACAACACACAAAGCAAGAGTTTTCTAGGATTAGTTGGTGTAGAACCCAGGGTATTGCTGGATGCAGGTGGTGCCACTGATGGGGATGGATGGGAGCTGGGGCAGTCAGAGGGTATGGGTGATGCTGGGAAGGAGGAAAGGCTGATCTTACAGAGTTGTGTACTCCCTTGGGGGTGAGGAAATGCCTGAGAACCACATGGAGCAATGACCAGCCTAAACTTCCAGCTGTTGACTGCATCTTAAGGCTGCTTTGCTCATGGAAAGCTGAGGAAGAGAAAGTTGTAAGATTATGGAGACCTCCATCAGCTGCCTTCTGGCAAAACCCCTGTAAGCTCCTTGACTTTGCTATGTGAGGGCATCTAACCCATCCCTATGTCATGCAGGCCTTGAGAAACTCCCAGTCCTCCCAATAGGCCATGCCAATAATGTCCCCTTGTAGAAGAAAGCTGAGGGCAACCACTGCTGCAGCCCAGGCTGAGGTGATGGCTAAAAGGCATCCCAACATCTGTCTGAGGCTGTGTTGGACCCAACAGAAGGTGCTGCAGAGCCCTGGGCTGACTTCCCTCAGGCAGCCACATCTGGGACCAGATGGAGCACATCTGGCCCTCCTCATCTACTGGGATTTTCTCTCCAGAAGTTTTACTGGGTACTGGATTTTAGGGTCCACTCTTTTTCTACTCAGCTACCTCCTGCCAAGAACATGCAGAGACAGGAATAGAACCCAACCTGCCCACACCCCCGCTTGGGATTTTTAGCCATGAGCCCATCTTCAATGAACATGGTCTGGAGCAGAGACTTTAGTCTTTGAGGTTGTCAATCTCAACTCAGGATGAAATCTTACTGGGTTGGAAATGAATCAGCATCTTCAGCCCTTTGCTGGAGCTTTTCAGATCAGAACACTAGAGAAAAGCAGAGGATGCTTCTTGCAGCCATCCTTTCAGGTGGGAAAACTGAAGCACAGGTTGGCAAAGATGCTTAATTAAGACTGTGCACAAATCCTGGAGCCAGCATTAAAATCTGGCCTCTGCCTTTCCCCAGCAGTGTCTCCCCATCTGAAGGTGATCAGAGATGGGATGGCTCAACCGAGGCTCAGGGGCTTTGGAGTTTCCTCATAGTGGTTGAAAACCTCTTGAAGCATCTCAGTATGATCTATTTCTATATATCCTAGAATGGTTTGGGTTGGAAGCAATCTTGGAGATCATCTAGATCCAACCCTCCTGCCATGGTCAGGGACATCTTCCTCTAGAGCAGGTTGCTCAAAGCCCCATCCAACCTAGTCTTGACCACATCCAGTGTTGGGACAACCTGTTCTGGTGGCTCATCACCTCTCAGCTCTCCCTTTCCCTAAATAGTCTCTTGCATCCCTTGAAAATCAAAATGGGACTAGGATTCTGTCCCCATAATCCAACCCCCATCACAGAATCAGATATTTCCCACCCTCTTCATGCTGTTACATGTCTGATGGACTCCACCCCTGGAGTGGGTGCCTTTCAAGGTGAGAGCAGAGAGAAATTCTGGGATGAAGGATGCTGGTGTGTAGAAATATGATTTATTAACACAGCAGGCAGGTGGGAATCAGCCTTTCTCTGCACTCAGGAGATGGATAGAGGCAGTGGGCATTACATCAGGTGGAGCAGATATGGTGGGGCATGAGGGGTCCATGAAGGGAGATGTTCTTGGCAAGTGAAGCAGCAGGAGGGGAGCAGGACTAGACTCTTGTCTATCCGACCCTTCTCTGCTTCCCTTTGCCTCCCAAAGGGGTTTGGTCTGAGTTCAGCTCTCAGCATTTGGTCCAAAGGGCCAGATCTTGACCTGGGGAGCTCCACCTGGAGCTGGTTTAGTTTTCCAGGCTACAGTCCACATCTGAAATGCCTTTCCAGAGAGTGGATGTGCACTGGAGTCAGGGTGAGACCTAAAGGATTTCCCAGTCCTGCCAGACCTGCCAAGTCATCCTTTTGCTCTCTGAGGTCCTGGTTTTCACAAGGTTCTGCTTTGCCAGAGGATAAGCACAAATCTCTGTAGATAAACTGTTGTTGGCAAGGGGCAGAGTCAAGTAAATACTGACAGAAAACAGAAGAGAAGGAAAATGAATCATTAAAAAGAATACTGAGGAAAACACTGATTTTAAGCACTGATTTTATGGAAAAGGTGCCACTCCAGGACCTGTCCAAGCTCCATCCCTCTCTAGGTGCCATCCAGGGCTAACTCCTCTCCTTGCAGCCACTGCAGCCAACCCACAGCCAGATCTGAGCCCCCCTTGACTCCTCTGTGTGCTCTCAGTTCACAGATGCCACCGTGTTTTTCCAGAAATTGCTTTAATCACTCACCTCGGTAGCAAAAAGAATAATTTCCCAGCTATTGCAGCTTTTTTTCATTTTATTCTGCTAGCAGATCCTTGTGGATAAGGGCAGAGCACACTCATTTCCCATGTTTTCTCAGGGTGGCAAGGGACTGAGCCTTTCAGAGCCAGGTCTTTTTGTGCCTCCGGCAAAAGGGAGATTTTATTTGATATCTGGGGACTTCTTAGAGGGAAATGGGAAGCCCCAGGAAAGGAGGATTAGCTTGATGAGAGTGGTTTTCACCCTGCTGGGATGTCAGCCCCGTGCCAAGGTCAGCAGAAGGAAAAGCAGAGAGAGGTAAATCTTAGGAGAGAAGATCTGAGCTGATGGGTAGAGAGAGGGGAGCTGGGGCAGGGAGGGTGTTGGGAGAGGTCCTGCAGGCAGCAGGGGGAAGGATGCCCTTTTGCAGTCATTTTTCCCCCCTTTTTTTTTTTCCATGGAGAGTGTGTGTGTGTGATGTGTGCATGTCTAAGAGTGCCCTCCATTGGCCAGACCCAGGCTGCTGCACTGAGCCCTGGTGTCTCCAGCACAGCAGAGGCAGGTGGTGGATGCACAAGGCAGGAGGTTGCCCTCCCAGCGTGGGAGGACTCTGCAGAGCAGCTCTGCCTGCATTTCAGGGGCTGCTCCTACTCCTGCAGAGCTGAAATCCCCGTGCTGGAGCCATGGCCACAAAGTCTGACATGTAGATACAGAGAGATCCATCTGGGAGTCTTGATGGGATGAGGTGAAGCATCATGTGGGGCTGTTCAGGCAGGGGATGAAGGCTGATGTGGGTAGAGCCAGGGGAAGCCCTCATCCCTCTCTTCTCACACTCATCCCATCTGCTTGAACCTCAGGCTGGGCATGGGGGCAGAAAATCAGCAGGGATGTGAGGGTGGTTGAAAACTCCAGCCTCAGATTATCTTGGTTTATTATTACTGCAGGAAGATAAAGTGCACCACCAAACATCTGGCCACATCTTGCAAGCTCCACATCACTGGGACCAGTGCCTGAACCCCTTGGGCACCCCAGGTAGTTGGTGTAACACATGATTCAGGCCCTGCCTGGCCTTTATTAGGCTGTGTCTGTCTTGGGTGGTGTTTCTGAACCATGTGGGTGCCAAGTAGGATGGCAAATACTCAGCAAGGAGGTAGAAAAAATTACCAGGGCTCTGGGAAAAGATGCAGGGACCAGAAAGGGATGTTTCCCATCATGTTATGGAACTAGTCAGGCTACCTAGACACGAGCTGTGGCAGCTACCCTGGGAATCTGGGCAAATTAGCCTGTGTGCCATGGGAACATGGTTTCCAACACTGGAATAATCTGTTTTTTCACATATTTAATATCCCCTCCCTAGCTGCAGGCTGCAATCCGTGGTATACATGCCCCCTTGGGGTTTTGCTGGATTAAAGTGTAGAGAATGGATGTCCTTGGTGAAGCAGAGCAGCCAGTCCACTGCCCATCACTTCTTCCCTCCCCACCAGCTCTGGCACGTGTTGAGCCAAAGATCCAGGTGTGGAGGGAGGTTTCTCTGTTCACTTCTGTGCTCTAAGTGAAGGTTCCCACTTCAGCAAAGAGCAAAAAAAAATGTTTAATGTTCCTTATGGTGAAACCTTCCAGATGGGGCTGTGTTCAGGGGAAATCAATCCTGGGACCTAAGTACCGTGACACAGCGTCCCATTAACGGGGCTGCTTAGTTAAAGTTTGGTGGCTTTTACGGTGCTTTTCCCAGGGAAGGGTGGTGAGGAAGAGGAGGGGGGGATGTATTTTATGCTGGCTACATCATCATTCAGTAGCAGGTCTGTGAAGAATGGGGTTTGTGGAAGGCTTGGGCTCCGTTAGGGGCTGGATCTCGCCCTGGCTCCAAATCTTCCTGTTGCTATGGAGGCACCGCTGGCTCCTGCTTCCAACCAGGAGAGGGAAGGTTTCTTCATGAGCTGGAGCAGAGGTTAAGATGATCCCTGGCTGGCTCATTGGCACGAAGGTCAGTCAGGCTTGGGGCTGCCCTGCAGAGAGAGGAGCCAGTGGTCCCTTTCCGAGCCTCAGCAACACAGGCACCTTTAACTTCCCCAAGCTGGTGGTTAAGGCAGTCGCAGTCATTTGCAGGCAACCCCTCCTGCTAATCAGGATGACCCCTCTGGAAATTGATGGGATGTTTGGTGGCTGCCTGTGGTTTTTCCCTGCAAGCAAAGCGCTGCTTTGCATCCTCTAAGCAGGCAGGAGGCTGGCACGGGGTGATTTGCACTGCGGAGCTTTGCAGGCTGCAAAGCCACTGTCAAGAGGGGGGGACCTGGCTGCTAAAAAATTTAAGTGCAAATGCATTTGGACTCCACTGATTAGTGTCAAGTCTAACAGACACTCAGGAGTCTGCTGGCAGAGGCTGCAGTGGTTTGAAACAGGGTTTGCAAATAGCTGCTCTGACTTTTGAGCTAACCCTTTCCTCCCCAGAATTCAAGGCTCTTGCAGAACTGGGGAGATACAGAGGAAAAACTTTGATACAGAGCGAGGAGAGAGACCGAGGGGTGGATGTGGAGATGTATTGCCTTATTATCTCTTCCCAGATGCACAGGATGGTCTATGGGCTTCATCTTTTCTCTTTGAGTCTCTCCTGGGATTGGGTTTAGCTGCCTGACTTGTAGATTTGCTGGGAATTGGTGAGGCTGCTGTGAAAGCTCCCTCTGTTTGCAGGCTGGGAAGGCAGAGCCTGGCATCCTGAGATGGCAGGAGTGGGGGTGAGTGCTGTGGGCACCACAGGGCTGTGAGGAGGGTCAACGTCTACGATGGAGAAGATGTGATTTCCCTCCTCCCTTGCAGCAGCTGCCCCTCTCCATAGACTTTCACCCTCATTCCTTCCTGGCTGTGCCACCATGATCCCTGATCGTGGAGCAACACATCTCAGATGACCTGAATTATTTTGGGGCTGCACCCCAGGACAATGTTAGGAGTTCAGGAGTTGGGCTGTTTGCACTCAGCCTTCAATACAGAGACCCTGAGCACTTGCTTTTCCTAAGCTGGGGACCATGGAGGCTTCTGAAATCAAGGCAGTATGACTTGATAGGGGAAACATTTCTCCCAGGGTTTTGAAATGGGGCAGCAGCCCTGGTTTGGAGGCAGCAAGTGCTGCAGGGCCAGGGGAAGCTTTACTCAAGGGAAAACTTGCTTTTCTCTACCTGGGGTGATCCAAGAGGTCAGGAAAGAAAATGGTTGGGAAGGTGAGAAGGAAAAGGTGCCGTGGCTGGAAAGGTGAGAAGGAAAAGGTGCCAGTAGAGAAGCTCTTCCCCACCCACTGAGGGTCTGCCCCTCCTGTCTGTCAACCCCCTCTCCAAGGATGGGGATGCACACTGCAAGGGGAGAGGGTACAAGGTGAAGAAGGTCCTGCTGCTGATGGTGCTTCCCCCTTTTTCTCCTTCCCTGGAAAGAGAGGAGATGGAGGGAAGGGAGCACAGGAGGGTCTTGGTGGTGGGGTAAGAAAGAGGGAGACTTACAAGAGGCTGCAGGAGTCTCTTCAGCATGGAAGGGGACGCAGGATTCGGGGCAGTTGGGTTGAAGAGGGGATCTGGGCTACAAAGGGTTGCAGGGAATGGTCCCATAGGACAATGCAGGATGGATACTACTTGTTTTGGCAGCAGAAGGAGGTCCTGGGGCTGGCAGGGAGGACTCTCTGGAGATGCTCTAAAGTACTGCAGGCTTTGGGGTGTCCTGCACTTAAGGGTGAAAGATGAGGTGGCTACCTCGTGTGTGAAGACCTAAAATCTGCCTTGTTACCCTTTTTTCCTCCTGTGCTGAGTGCATCACTCCTTCCAGAGTCTGGGCTTGGGGTTAGACCAGGGTTGGGGTACTGAACACCCTGCACTGGTTTGGTGGAAGAGGAGGGACGAGAGAGAAAAGGAGAGACAGAAAGAAGCAGAAAAACCAAATCACTGCAGGGACTCTGCTCAGCTCGGCAGAGGAGGGCACTGGGAAAGCAGGGTCACAGCTCTGTTGTCCCTCATTGTGGGCTCCTCTGGGGGTTAGGACATCCCAGAGATGGAGATACCCCCAAACCTAGCATGAGGTTGGTGATATGGGGCTGTGCTATCCCCCAGTGAGATGTACTGGGACTGCTGGGGATGCCTTGTGGATTCCCAGCCTTGCAAATGGTTAATAAAAAAATAAAGAAAACAACAAACCACCACCAAAAAGCCCAAATCCCAAATCTCTTCTCTTTCTCTCCCCTCCTCCTTCCCTTTCCTTTTTTTCCAGGTGTTGCTTATGGCCACAGGAGGGAGCTCAACTCCAGACATGGGAGGATTGGCTTGATTTCAGCTCCGGAGCCTCTTAAACTCTCACTTTTCCTCTAAGCTGGTCCCTGTTATGTCCAGGATCTGGCGCCTGCTTGACATTTACTTTGAGTTCCAGAGGACCAGAGACCTAGGATGAGGAGCATTGCATCTGCCCTGAACCTGCTTTTGGTATCACCACTCTATTTTGTGTGGACCGTGGTCGCTCTGGACCTGGCCCAAACTCCCTGCACCACTTTGGTCCAGGGCAAATTCTTTGGGTATTTCTCCTCGTTCGCCGTCTTCCCGTTGAACTCCTCTCTCTGCTCTTGGATTATCCAGAACCCCGACCCTCGCAGGTACACTTTGTACATGAAGATCCTAAAACCTACTGGTGTATGTGACTACCAGCACATCCGCACCTACCAGTTTGACTCCTTCCTGGAGTCCACCCGCACCTACCTGGGCATGGAGAGCTTCGACGATGTCTTGAAGCTCTGTGATGGCTCCACCCGCTACGCCTTCCTCCAGTCCAACAAGCAGTTCCTCCAGATGAAGCAGACAGCACCCCCAGGAGTGGAGAGCTGGCCCGTCAGGTGGAAGCCCACAAAAGCTCAGGAGAGGGACTTCTCGGTGGAGTACCTGGTGGTGGGCAACAGGAACCCCAGCAAAGCCGCTTGCCAGATGCTCTGCAAGTGGCTGGACGCCTGCTTGGCCATCAGCAGCAGCTCCCACCCCTGTGGCATTATGCAGACCCCCTGCTCTTGCTCGGGAGGGGAGGTCCTAGATCAGGCCAGCGAGATCCTGGGGCTCACCAGGAAGAAGGAGGATTGTTACAAGGATGGAATTTACCTGGAGAACTGCGTCAGCAGCCCCAAGGACAGCAGCGGAGTGGAGTTCCTGGGTGAGTGGAGGGCAGCTTGGGGCGTTGGGAAGGGTGGGTTGGGTTGGGTTCTCCATCACCACTGTGGATACCTGGTATAAAAACCTTATTTTGTCATTGATAGGCAGGTCTGGGAACCCTCGGTGGCTCTTTGTGAGGCTGCAACTGACATTGCAAAGCAGCCTCCCCCTAAATATTCCCCAAATTGTTCCGTTCATTCATTCCTGGGGCTTGTGTCTGGGTTGTTTTCCTTCTGCAGCCTCATTGCTGCTGAGGGGAGGGTCTTATCTGAGGGGGAGCAGTTTTCCAACGTAATTAGAGATGTCCTAGAAAAGGCAGGATCCAAGCTACCTCCTGAGGTGGGCTGCACTCTGCAGCCCCATCAACCCTTTGAATTCATGGGGAAAACTTAATTCTGGGGTCTGGTTTGAGGGGGTGACACCAGAAGGGACGTTCATATTGTTCTCTGCCTCCTTTTCCTACTGGAGGCTCTCAGAAAACTCGCCATGAAGCTTCTGTGGGGTTACTTGGTGCCTTTGCTGGGGCTCATTCAGATGTTTCACCAGTGTTTGGATGATGACCTTGAGTATGGTGTGGGCTGGAAAAGGATTAGGGAGGCATGAGAAAAAGGGTTATGAAGAAGGATGAGGTGCTCCTGATGTGGACATTGGTCTGGGGAGGAAAATGCTCCTACCAGAGGTCCAGCATGGTCTCCACTGGTGCTATGGTGCCATGCGAAGCAGGAGGGAATCAGGGGAGGTCCTCAAGTGAATCCTGCATTTCAGAGCCCGTGTCAGATCTGCTCTGCCGTGTTTATTCTCAGCTCCCACCCCACCTGCCAGCAGGAGGGTTATGTAAAGCAGGGGGGTGATGCTAAATAGGACGGGAGTCTCCAACTCAACGAGGTTCAGCCCCATGCTCCAACCCCACCCCAGGGTCTCATCTGCTCCTGGTGCTGGCTTGAGAGGTCCTCTGCCACCAGGAGAAAGTTGGCATCCACCTGGCTCTGGGCTTTGGGGGTCCTTGCCTTGCTTTTGCACCCACCTCCACCTCAGGGTGATGGGGAAGGACTTGCAGTAGGAAGGACCTCACCAGGCACAGGTCCAGGTTGTGCAGCCTCATTTTCTTGCAGACCTCAGTCTGCTGTTAGCTGAAATTAGTCCACGATCGGGTCCTAGTGTATTTTGGGGGAGATTTTGTTTGTCACAGATCTGGGAACCAACACACGAAGCCACACGGGCCAGCCAGAAATCCTACAATAATTTGTAGGATAATTTTTCTTCCCTGCCTGGCAATATTCACCCTCTGGATCCCAGATTCCTTTTGCAGTGCCCTTTCCTCCTGCGTGAGCAGCTCGGGGTGCTCCTCAGAGTGATGGGAGCTTCCCTGAATCATGTGTCACCCCTTGCATCTGCTGAGTGGGTGATTTATGATTCAACCCCAGCAGCTTGACCTTTCTCCCTCGAACCAAAGGTGAAATTTAAAATCAGATTTCCAGCAAATCCTGGAGCATTCAAGCTGAATATTGGCTTTGGTAAAGAGCTCTCCTCGGCCAGCTCGAATGTTCCCAGAAAATAAATATGAAAGAGGCTCAGAGGTGGCTGGAGCAAAATCCTTCTCGGGTGTCAAATATTTGTAGAGAGTGTAGATAATTTTTTTTTCCTGCTGGCTGCTCACATCTGCTCCATATTGAAAATACAGAATTATCATCTTCTGCTGGTGGGCTGCCATCCACCCAGAGATGATGCTTGCACTGTGCCCAGCCCCTCCATGTGCTGCTCTGTCTGTCGCTGTGTCTGGGTGGATTTTTGCAAAGGCTTGAGCAGGAAGATGGAGGCGAGATGCAATTTGGACAGGGAGCCAGCGATCCCTCCACGGCGGTTTGGAGGTGGAATATTTTGATAGCATTCCCAATTTTCTACTGCTGATGCTGGGTGGTGCTGTCATTGTTGGCCTGGTTGTGTTTGTAGCAATTTTTTTTTCCCCTACAAGCTTTATTTTTTCTTTTTCCTTTATTTTTTCTTTATTATTTCCTTTATTTTTTCTTTATTATTTCCTTTATTTTTTCTTTATTATTTCCTTTTTTTCTTTTTCCTTTATTTTTTCTTTATTATTTCCTTTTTTTCTTTTTTCTTTTTCCTTTATTTTTTCTTTTTTCTTTTTTCTTTTCCCTTTTTTTTTCCTTTTTTCCTTTTTTTTCCCTTTTCTTTTTTTTATTTTTCCTTTTTTTCTCCTCGTCCTTTTTTTTTTTGCCCCCTGCTGTTTCCTGAGCCATTTGTTGTTTCTGGGCCTCTCTTGACACTTTCATCTTTGCAAAAGGGTATCTATGTGTGCTGTCAGATGACTTTGAAGGCACAGAAGGAGTTGCCAGCTACTCAGACACCATCCTGAAATGTGCAACCTGCCTTTTCCTCATGTGCCTTTTCTCTACCTTGGATATTTCCAAAGCAAATGGATGGGTGCAAATCCACAGGAGCTACAATGAGATGCTCCCTTGGGGGGTCACTCCCCGCTCCTGGGCACTGGTAGGATGGAGAATACACGTATGGGGCTGTGTCCTTGGTTAGATGGTGTGTGAGACCCTCAAGATCAGGCTGAAAATAGATTTATTAGGCTGGAAATTGGCTTTGGTGGCTGAAGGGCAGAGCTGGGACACAAATTTCTGCTGCTGTCTCAGATCTCAGATCTCCTGCCACACTGACTCTTGCTCCAGAGCTATTGGGACACCCAAGAAACCCAACTGAGAGCCTGATTTTACTCATGGCCAATGAGTTTACACTTGGTTTAGGGATGTTTATGGTCATTTACAAGGGATTTCACAAAGTAATTCTGCCAAAGTGACCCTGCCTTGTCTGCAAAATCTTCTCTTCAAAGGCTGGAGGGAGAAGAGACAGCTCCAAATTTGCTTCCCAGGTGTAGTGAGACCTTTTTGACTCATTGTCCCATACAGATGTAGAGGTTACAGTGGGCAGTAGTTGAGGTAGGAAGAACCTGTTGGGGTGCAGAGGTGGCAGGAGATATTTCAGTGTCTTGCTGCACTTGTGATCAGCAAGATATGCTTGGAAATGTGTTGGCAACAGGAGCCCACCCCAACATCTCCCCTCCTTGCTGCATCTACCTCCAACTACTCTGTGAAGGCTTGAACAGGGAATATTTTCTAGAAGAAGACATTTCACCAGGGCAACTATTTTTGGGCAGCATCAGCTTTCCCTTGGCTGACTCAGGCCATTTGTAGGTCTTGATATTTCGTGGTGAACTGTCTTTTAGGAATGCAAGTTGGCATTTCTGGAATAGGTTCCCACATCAGTTTGGGGTAGGAGACCAAGGGGCTGAAGGTAGAAAAGCTTCTTGAAACAAGGGGTGGTGGAACTTCATGGTCTGAAAATCCTGGTGACCCTGGCAGATGAGAGCAGGTTTCACTGTAATCAGAGCTGGAGCTTTAAGATGATGCTGGTGTGACACTGTAATGAGAGAAGGTTAAATGCTTAAGTGCTGTGCTGAGTTAGGCACTTAATGAATGGCTAATTAGTCTTGTCTCCAAGTGTTGTGTTCCTGGAAGGCCATAGCAGGGCTGTCACATTTTGGTGGCCCAAAGAGATAACCAGCTTGTTGTGGTCCTTCTGCTCTTCATATCCTCATCTTGGAGGGATCCAAGATGGTGACTGTTAAATGTGTGCCCCTGAAATGTGTTATTTGCTCCCTGGTGAAGTGGATGACTCCAGGTCTGGAGGAGCTTTTGTGATGGATGGATCTGATTGATTTCATGTCTTGGCCAGAGAATGTCACAAAATCATTGCAGCAAAGTTGGATATGAGATTTAAATGGAACTGCTTAGTTCTCAAAAAACTAAATCAATATATTGCTAGTCTGAAGTGCTGGGGGGTTTTCCTGCCTTGCCTGAGAAACTTTTCCATTAGTTTCTGTCCCCATTGCTCTGAAGAAATGCTCATCATAGAATTGTCAGGGTTGGAAGGGACCTTCAAGATCATCTCGTTGCAACCCCCCAGCCATGGCAGGGACACCTCCCACTGGATCACTTCACCTCTGTTTTGTTAGTGGTGTTTCACCTTCCAGCCCTTAGAAGTTTTTTTACTAGAGGTCATCTAGTGTCCATTCTGTTTGGAGAGGTGTTTCTAGACCCATGAACAAGTTGCTTCTTAATCTTTGCTGCATCAAGCAGGTTGAACTCCATAAACCTCTCACTGCAGGATGCATCCTCCAAACCTTGGCTGTTATTGGGAAGGTTTTCTTCATGTTTTTCAGTTCTAGGAGCCAAAATGTGATGCCTCCTCTTCAGGGCTGAGCTGCTGCCTGGACTTGTGGCTGGGTGGCTGCTGAAGGCAGTTCAGGGTGAGGAAGAGGGGACAGAGATGAATCAAGTGTCATCCTCCCTGCTGCAGGGATCATGTTGTGTGTCTCCTCCCCTTGAACCTCCCCCCAGGGCAGAAATAACTTGATAAATCATTTCCTATGTTTGTGGTGAGCTCAGAGATTGATAAAGAGCTGTGAGTAATGCCCAGGGGCAGGCTCTAAAACCTCCCCCTGACCTCTCCAGCTCCTTCTTACAAGCTCTATTCCTCCAGCAAGAGTCTCCCAGCCCCAAACAACAGCTGAGCTTGCAGAGCAACATGTTTGGCTTTGGCTTTGCCTGGGTTTTGGGTTTGCCAACCAAATGGCAAAGGGATTTGGATGAGTGCATTTTCCTTGCCTCTCCTTCCTTCTGGCGTGGGCTTGCTGAGTGTGCCTGGGGAAGGTGAGCTGCTTTCCAGCTCCTTGCTTCTCCATCTGTGTTGGTCCCTGCTGTCTAATCTGTGCATCCTTGAGAGCAGAGCCAGGAGAGCACCAGCAGAACATGGGGCAAGGAAGGGCTGGTTCCTGCTCATGGGTAAAATTCTCCCCTCTTACCCTGTTAAAATCAGTGGGGGTTTTACCTGACATCTCCCCAGCTTAAGTGCAGACCTCAGCAGTTGTTAGCAAGAGCTGGTACCACCACTGAGCTCCTGGAGGAGGAGGAGGAGGTTGAACAGAGCCTGGCAACCAGGTCACCTGGTGTCCTACAGTGAATCCCCACTGGACCCATATGGGAAGCTCCTGGTGGGGCTGTCTCTCTAGCATGAAGTCACTGGGGTGTTTTCTGGATGAGGCAAGGGTGGGTAACTTCTTCCAGATCTCTGTGATCTGTCCAAGCCCTCTCTGCCCCACAGCTTTCCTCTGGGGTCATTAAAGACTTTACAAGACTAGAGTAGACCAGAATATTTTCAGTTGGAAAGGACCTACAATGATCATCTAGTCCAACTGTCCAACCAATTCAAGACTGACCAAAAGTTCAACCATATTATTAAGGACATTGTCCAAATGCTTCTTGAACACTGACACCCTTGGTGCATTGACCACCTGTCTAGGAAGAGGAGAAAACCCCATTGATCTTCCATCTAGCAAGCCTGCTCCAAAGTTTGACCACCCTCTCAGTAAAAGAATTCCTTCTAATGTCCAGTATAAATCTTTCCTGGTGCAGCTTTGAACTGTTCCCTTGGGATACGGTTGGATCATTGGATATTGGTTGAGAAGAAGCTCAACATGATCTGGTGATGTGTGTTTGCAACTCAGAAAACCAACCATAACCTGAGCTGCATCAAAAAGAGAGTGACCAACAGGTCCAGGGAGGTGATTCTGCCCCTCTGCTCTGCTCTGGTGGGACCCCACCTGGAGCACTGCATTGAGCTCTGGGTCCCTCAGCATAAGAAAGACATTTATCTGCTGGAGCAGGTCCAGAGGAGGGCCATGAAGGTGATCAAGGGGTTGGAGCACCTCTCCTATGAGGACAGAGTGAGGGAGTTGGGGTTGTTCAGCCTGGAGAAGAGAAGGCTCCAGAAACACCTTCAGTAGTTAAAAAGGACCTACAAGAAAGCTGGAAAGGGCTTTTTTCCCTGGCAGAACAAGGGATAATGGCCTTAAACTGAAAGAGACTGGACTTAGATCAGATGTAAGGAAGAAGTTCTTCACTGTGAGGGTGGTGAGACACTGGCACAGGTTGCCCAGAAGGGCTGTGGATGCTCCATCCCTGGAGATGTTCAACCTGGGGTGGATGAGGCTTTGAGCAACCTGCTCTAGTGGGAGGTGTCCCTGCCCATGGCAGAGAGGGTGGAACTAGATGATCTTTGAGGTCCAGCCCAACCATTCCATGATTCTATGATACCAGGGAGAATGAAGCAGGAGCCCCAAGATCCTCCCAGTCCAGAGCAGAGATTTTCTACCTCCATGCCTCTCTTCCAGCACCAAATCCACTCGTGCCCGTGTGTGTTTGGAGATGTCCTATTTGGGAGGGGATAAAAATGAGGAGAATAAAGCCATCAGTTCCACTGTGAAGCCAACAGCTCGTGGGCATGCTCACAATGCAGAAACACCAGCAATTACCTTCTGAATGCTCCATTGTTGGAGCAGAGAGGCTAAAGATGGAATTTACATCCAGTTGCTGAGGGAGTTTCACAGGCAGCTACTCCCATTATTGCTTTGAGGGGGCTTTTAGAGTAATTTAATGAGTGGCAGGCTGGTGAAAGGCTCAGATTTTCAGTTATTCTCTTTTTTTCTTTATAAATTTGCCTTTATTTAACATCCTCTCATATTCACCACCCAGAGCAGTTGCCCCAGAATGGTTTGGATGGGAATACGGGGTGAGATTTGGATGCAGGGGAAACACAGACACCAGATTCAGCCCATCTGCAGGGTGGGTTTACAGCTGGAGCTGCTGAGTAGCAGGAGGAGGATGCTCATGGGTCAGAAGGGAGGGTGTACAGGGACATTCCTGGCCCTTCTCACCACTCACCTTGGACATCTGATGCATTGAGGTGATGGGAGCAGGCTGAACAAGCATTGTCTTTCCAAGAGGAGATGAATCCATGGAGCTTTCCAGGTGTTTGGTGCCCCTCTGAGGTGCCCAACCTTGATGCTGAGCTGGCTGACCTGGTGGATCCCATCTCTCATGGTGGATGATGATCATCTCTAGGGTTTCTCCCAAGTTTCTTTGAGAGGGAGTTTTCCTTTTTTCAGTGCTGGTTTCCTCCATCCAGCTGCAGTTCCTAAAGACTTTGGGTGAAGTCAGGACTTAGCTGAGCTGGGGCTTAGCCCAACTGCCTTGAAGATCTACCAAACAACTGATCCAGGAGAGGAAAAGGGCTCTGATTTTAGCCTAACAGGCTGGGAACAGAGGCTTATCCAGGAGTTCTCAGAGGGTGGGTATGGGTGCTCTAAGCCCCAGTAATCTCTTTCCATGTTGGGCAGAGCAGGAGGTTTCACATCTCTTCCAGAGCATCACTGTCACCTCTGCCATACATCTCTTCTCCTGGTTTTCCCTTTTCCTATTCTGAGAATCATAGAAACATAGAATGTTTGAGGCTGGAAAGGACATCTGGAGGTCATCTGGTCCAACCTCCCTCCACCAGCAGGGACATCTCTACCTAGGGCAGGCTGCTCAGAGCCCCATCCAGCCTGACCTTGAAGGACTCCAGGGATGGGGCCTCCACCCCCTCTCTGGGCAGCCCCTTCCACTCATCTCTCACCCTCACATTAAAGAACTTTTCTCTAATATCCAGCCCAAATCTCTCCTTTCCCAGCTTCAAACCATCACTCCTTGTCCTATCATTACAAACCCTTTTGAATAGACCTTCCCCTGCCTTCCTGTAGCCCCTTCAGGTCCTGGAAGGTTTCCCTGAGGTGACTCTGCCAATGTCACCTCCAGTTGATGACTCTCCCTTCTTGTCCTCCCTGCAATCTGATCTGGAGATCTGACATTTCATCCTTCCAGGCTGGGGAAGGACGTCCTCTAGCACATCATCACAATTGCAGATGTGTCGAGTTGAAGCATCTTTCTTCTTGTTCCCTGGCTCTGCTTTTGATGGAGCAATAATTGCCACACACCTCATTAAGCTGGATGCTCTCAATAGGTCTGGAGTGGTCCATGCCATTAAACAGTTACTGGCTTGGGATATTCCCTGTGTTTGGAAGCAGTGAGGAAGGGAAGGGACCTGGAGGGGTGAAAGCTGCAGCCTCCTGAAGAAGCTGCTAAACCCTGGCAGGGTGGCTGCTTTGTCCCATCATTTCTGCAGCAGTTTTACCATCAAACAGAAGAGTCTGATCCCTCCCTGTGACCTATGGCAGGAACAAAATTACTGCTGCAGGTTCCCAGCTTTGCAACCTTGCCTGGATGAAGAAGGGGCCGCCCTGCTCCCTCTCAGTCTGGAGGTTTGGAGTTTTTTCCTAGATATAAGTTGACACTTCTCTTGCTTTTTTGGGGGGACAGTTAGTTTTCCCTTTGTTAGTTTTGGGGGCAAAGGGTTGGGAATCTTTGTGTTGCAAGTGCCCAAATCAGAGGAAGACAGTGAAGTTCAGTGTAGGCAGGAGGAACATCTAAAAGCATGGGTGCTTTCTCTCTTTGGTCCTTCTGAATCTGAAGTCTGGAGGACTAAGATGCAGGTTATTGGCCCCTCAGCTCCTGTTGAGACCCTGGGACTGATGCAGAGGAGGATCTGCACAGAGTTTCTGCTTCAGGACCTACTGGAGGCAGGGACAGACCATGGGGTACAATGACTGGACAATGAGGATGGTCCCAGTTGTGGTTTTGGTGCCTGTTAATGCAGGATTGGGACTAAGCTCCCTAAAGTCAGTGGGTTAGTGAGTTCTGCAGAGCTGGACTAAGGGGACATCTGCACCAGAATTCCAGTTGTGGACATGGGCTTGGAAAGACATCACTGGCCATGCCCAGCAGCAAAGCAAAGCCCCCAGGTGTTTATGATGCTTTCAGCAGCCTGCCCTAGGCAGAGATGTCCCTACTTGTGTAGGGAGGTTGGACCAGATGACCTCTAGTGGTCCCTTCCAGCCTCAAACATTCTATGATTCTATCATGACCCAGCAATGCAGCATCTAAACCTGGCTGAGCACCTTCCTCACAAAAATGAGATGCTCACCCTGGTTAGCTTTCCTCTTTCATGTCTAGATGTTAAATTCTGGGGATACCTTCTTTACCTGGCCTGAAATCTGTGCAGTAGGGTCAGCCAAGGTCAACGGGTGGTGGTTGGACTTGAGCTCAGTGATGTTTGTAATAGGAAGGGAGACAGTGAGAGGCAGAATTGCTGCTCAGAATCACAACTGGCTTGCTTGGGGGGTAGCTGCTGGAGAAGGAAAGATGCAGGGACCAGGACAGTCCCCAGGTAACCATAGAGAGGTACTTAAAGAGATTGCTTTTCATGCTTCTGTGCTTTTGGACCACAGAGGAGCTCAGGAGGCCCCTTTGGGGAGCTCAGCCCCCTGCCCCCGCAGCTGAGGAACCATCAAGGAGAACAAGAGACCTCTGGGGAGAGCCACGATGGGCAGGGCTGGCTCTTCTCACTCAGCAGCTCTTGCAGGCACCGTGCAGTCCCTTCCCTCCCACCCCTCCTGGTGTCTCTGCCCCACGGGCAGCTCAGCAGTGCCACGTGTTGGGCCTCTTGTCATCAGAGCTGGTGACAAGTTGGGTGGGAGTTTTATCTTGACATCTGGGGAGACTTTTTACCCCTTCAAGGCAGAGGAAGAGAGGAGTTCAAAGCTTTTCCAAGCCTTTAAACACAACAGCCCATCTTCTTCTCCACTCCTGAGCCTGATGTGTTTGGCCCCAAACTTGCCAGTAGGGAGGGCAAGGTGGAATGTTGTTCTACCCTTCAAAATAGGGTTTTTTAATAGTGGAAAGGGTGAAGCCTGATCTCCTACCATGTGAAGTCCTGGATTTGAGATTCTCAGCTCCTCTCATTGCTGCTCATACACAAATCCTTCATGACCTTCATCTTCCAGCAATGTCTCTGGACTTATCCTGCTACTTGGGTCCCCTAGTAATGTTCTGGAGAGGAGGTGACCCATCTGGAGCATTGCTGGCCTGGATGGTGTGCCAAATAAACCAAGTAACTACTCTACTAGCTAATATTTTGGTGAGTGGGCTCACTTGGGCTGAGCTCATGCTCACCAGAAACCTTTGTGGGCTGAGCATCTTTGGGGTAAGACTGGCCTGAAACATCAGTGAAGCCTCCTGAGCTCTCCATGGCACAGAAGCACGAAAAACAATCTCTTGAAATACCTCCCTATGGTTACCTGGGGACTGTCCTGGTCCCTGCATCTTTTCTTCTTCAGCAGCTTCCCCCTCAAGCAAATCAATTCCTCTCTGAGCAGCTCCTGTGCTGCTCCAGCCTTCCCCATAACCTCAGGGCTGCTCTGCAGCATCTTCCTTGCTCTGCAAAGCCAGGAGCAGCTGGTGAGTAGGTCACAGCCCTGGGGAAACTCCTGAGTCCCACAGCAGGGGTAGGTCTTGGTTTCTGAAGCAGAGCTGGGTAGAAAGGGATGGGCAGGAGGCTTTGGGAGAGATGCTGGAGGCTTCAGGAGTTTGTGGAGGAGGATTTGTCCTGCACCTTGTTCTCTCTGGTTCAGAAGATGTCTGGGGAAGGGCAGGCACTGGGCACTCAGAGAAATGTGTTTAATACTTCAAGATAGGGAAAGAAAAGAGCTGAAAAGGTGATGGGGGAGAGCCAGGGGGAGTAGATATGAAATATAAATGGTGTAGCTGGGGTTCTTCTTGCTCAACACAAGGAGAAGAGGGAGGGGCCTGCAAGAAAGCTGGGGGGGGACTGCTTGTAAGGGCTTGTAGTGATAGGATGAAGGGTGATGGCTTTAAACTGGAAGAGGGGAGATTTAGGTTAGAAATTAGGAAGAAGTTCTTCACTGTGAGGGTGGGGAGACACTGGCCCAGGTTGCCCAGAGAGGTGCTGGAAGCCCCATCCCTGGACATTTGGTAGGCCAGGCTGGATGGGGGGTCTGAGCAACTGCTGTAGTGGGAGGTGTCCCTGCCCATGGCAGAGGGGGTGGGAAGAGATGATTTTGAAGGTCCCTTCAAATCCAGACCATTCTGTGATTCTATGATATCCACAGGCATAAGAATGGGTTCACAGATGCCCAGGTGTGCATGTCTGTGGATGTGTATCCACACAGTGGTGTAAATACAAGTCACAGGTTGCCCAGGATCTCATCCAGGTGGGTTTGGAACATCTCCAGGGAAGGAGACTCCACAACCTCCCTGGGCAGCCTGGAGGAGCTGAGGGAACCCTATAACCAGACACACAGATGGATGAAGGTCTATTCAAAAGGGTTTGTAATGATAGGACCAGGAGTGATGGTTTGAAGCTGGGAAAGGAGAGATTTAGGCTGGATAGTAGAAGAAAGTTCTTTAATCTGAGGGTGATAGATGAGTGGAATGGGCTGCCCAGAGAGGGGGTGGAGGCCCCATCCCTGGAGTCCTTCAAGGTCAGGCTGGCTGGGGCTCTGAGCAGCCTGCCCTAGGTAGAGATGTCCCTGCTGGTGTAGGGAGGTTGGCCCAGATGAGCTCTGGAGGTCCCTTCCAGCCTCAAACATTCTATGATTCTATATGGGACACGCTGCTTCCCACTCCAGAGAGGCTGGAATGTCCATTGGGACCTTCAGCATGTTGCTCACTGCAGGAACTAGAGGCTGACTCATGCTTCATCCTTTCCATGGTTGCTTCCAAGATGCACCATGAGGCCTATCTGGCAAGTGAGTGCCTCAGGGTGCATTTAGGAAGGAGATGGTTTTGTTTATACTTGTGGGATCCTTCCCATGGAAAGTACAACTTGTATTCATCCCCCAAGAGCCAAAGCAAGTTGATGGATTCCCCAGAGTAGCTTGATAGCTTGGTGGGAAAGGACAATCTACACCCTTGGGGCTGAGAAAGGACAAAGGAAGGCTTTGTTTGGAGACAAAAAGAGGTTCTCAAACCCATTGCTGGTGGAACATTCTTCCCTTTACCCTGCTCTTCCACATCCAAGCAGTGCAGTGCATGGGGCAGTCTTCTCCTGGCTTTGGAGGCTCTTGGCTGCTCCTCAACATCTCCGTGGTTTGAAGCTGGGAAAGGAGAGATTTAGTCTGGATATTAAAAAAAGTTCTTTAATCTGAGGGTGATAGATGAGTGGAATGGGCTGCCCAGAGAGGGGGTGGAGGCCCCATCCCTGGAGTCCTTCAAGGTCAGGCTGGATGGGGCTCTGAGCAGCCTGCCCGAGGTAGAGATGTCCCTACTGGTGTAGGGAGGTTGGCCCAGATGAGCTCTGGAGGTCCCTTCCAGCCTCAAACATTCTATAACTCTACGAAAAGGTGACACTGACCCAAACACCACCTTTGCCTATCTCACTTTTTAATTAAAACTCTTCATATTCATCTCCACCCCTTCCCTCTGCACCTTCCTCCACCCCGACCCTCTCGCAGCAAATGAACATCTAATGCCAGCTTTGGAAGATGCATTCATTCAGCAATTAAATAATTGAATCCTCCTCTGGCAAAATGAACTATCTTGTGTTTTACCACCTTTTTTCCCCTCCCTTCTTTTCCCCTCTTCTTTCTTCTTCCCTCTGGTGAGATAAGGCTGCCAGTCTTGAAAGCTATTTTAAATATTCATGTTTTAATTAACAGACTTTATTGCATGGACCCTGTGTAAGATAATACAAAGGACTGCCTGAGGCACGACACATCCTTTTTTTTGTTTGTTCTTGAAAGGGGACTGAGAAGTAAAAAAGCCCTGATATGTGTCCTCAACAAATGGTTGGAAGATACACAGAAATTACAGCCAGGGGTCAATTAGCCAGTGGGGGCTCCATAACCCAGGAGCTCCTGAATATCCCTTTTCAAGGTCCCTCTATAAATGTGGAAACCTTGCAGGGAAAGGTTCTTCTGGATGAGGATGGAAATAACCAAATACTGTTGCTGGTCCTCATCTCTTGGGAGCCTTTTCACATCTCCAAGAAATCTGGAGCTCCCACCTTTGCTCTCACCTGGTACAAACATGAAAGATCCAAACCCTGCTCCCCCAGGAAAGGTGCCAGCACCAAATATTGTTGCTGGTCCTCACCTTCTCCTGGTAGCTCCTCTGCAATGAGCAGAGGAGGGGTTTGCATCAGGGAGATGGAAGCAGAGCTGTGAAGATGAAGGACAGTTGAGGGCTGGGAGTGTTTGGGGCTGAGCTCAATCTTCTGCTGAGCCTGGACAGCTGATGTGTTGGTTTTCATGTGCATGATGGTTTTGAGGCAATAAAACAGAAGAAAGGTTTGGACCAGTCCCTTTCCCCAAGATTTCTGGGCTGCAGCACCCAAATATTGACTGTACATCCCTGCAGTGGATTTTTGCTTTTAATGAAGACAAATAAGTTGATGGAATGTGTGATTTTGTGAAACATCTGGCACCACCACTTACGTGTTTTTGCCAAGAAGACGACAAATACTGTGAGATGCAACTTCACTCCATGTGGGTGTTTTCTCATGGTGCTTTCAGCAGGCTGAAATTAATGTGATATTCTGAGTGTGTCATCTCTGCTGCGTGACAGGAGCCTCTGCTCCCAGCTTAGCTGTGGGCTTGTGCTGGGAGGGGAGCATCCTAAGGATGCTGGACCAGAACCTACAGGGAGGTCTGTGCTCTGTTCCTGCATCATCATGGCCTTGATGAAGTCAAGGCACTTGTGCTAATGCTGAATTTCATCTTGGTTTTTATCCTCCAACTTACTTCTTGGGCTGCATCAAGACAAGTGTATTCTATGATTCTATGATTCTTTTATTTCTTTATTCTGACTCAGATCTTGAGAGTAATTGACACTTTCTCAGAAAACAGATGCTCAGTGCCTAGCACCAGCTCTCTCTGGGCTGAGATGAAAGCTCATAGAAATAATTATAATAGTTAGTAAATATTCCAGTGGTCACTATGGTTGGAGATGGCTTCAAAAGGATTGTCTCTTACAGGGTGACACTCTTGAACTGAGGCTGCTTAAGAAAAGCAGAGAATGTCCAGCATTGAAGGAGCCAAGAAAATATTTTTAGTGGCCCAATGTATATTTTCAAGTGCTTCAGTGATAAACTAAATAGTGCCCTGAGTGTGTCTGTATCCATCACATTGATCACTCCATTTGCTCTCTGCCTAGTGCTGAGTTTTTTCATCCTAAATCAAGAAAGACCCAGAGTTGAGCTGCCAAGGTTCAAAGGTGGGTTCCCTCTGCTGAGCTGGGGTGAAGGGCTCTGGATTTACGCCAAGATGGACAAGCACACAGGTAGGGTGGTCTTAATATCTAGTGGAGAAGTGTCCATTCTATCTTCTGGAGGTGCTGTCACCTCTGTGGTGCTCCATTTGGGAAGGGGAAGATGCTGGAGTGCTCATTTGCTGCCTGGCAATGGCTCAGACAGTGGCTGCTTCTCGTGGTGTGAGCAAGTCAAGGTCAGTGTCTGATGAGGATCCACAACTTTATGCAGCAGCAGAGCCAGAAGTAGTTTAACAAAGTCCAAAGTCAACCAAGCAGCTTGTTATGAGCCCATCCACAGCAAAAGCCACCAGACCTTGCTGGCTCCTCTCCATCCCCTTTCCACAAGAAGTTTTTCCATGGGATCTATCTCTAAGGGCTGGATTACAAGAGCACTGCAGGGAGGACTTTAGTACAACCTGTGAATCCCAAAATATTAAAGGAAACAAAGAAATCAGTCATAGGAATTAACATTTAAAAGAGGCTCCCAGTAAGTCTAAACTTAGACTAAGGTGTTCAAAGAATGAGTAGATGTGGTGCTTTGGGACATGGTCTAGTGGTCAGGGAGATGTTGGGATGAAGGTTGGACTTGATACTAGAGGTCTTTTCCAGCCTAAATGATTCTAGGATTCTAAACCCTTGGGAGATTTCCCATTTCTTCAGATTATCCTTCTGCCTGCTCCTTTTTCATGGTCATCCCTGGTCCTTGCCTGGAGGTTGAGTCCCCCACCTTCCAGTGACCTCCTTCCTTTTGGCTCTGCCATGAGAAGTGTTCCTTGCCCACCTCCTCACATGCCCATCTTCATTTGAAGCTGAGCTTGGCCATGAGCTCTGCCTTACAGCTGATCTATCTCATCATCTGGGGTTAATGAGATCCAATCCTGAGAGAGGGATGAAACTTGGGCTGCCACACCTGGGGCTGTCCATGCTTGGTTTGGAAGAGCTTCCAGCTTCATTGCACATGATTTGCACACCACAGGAGCAGCTGGGACCAGCTCACACAGTCCTGTCCACCACCAAATTATGATCCTGGCTCTCTCCTCCAGCCCTGCAGGTGGAAAGTCTGGCTGGTGAGATGTCCTGGACTTCTACCCCTTCATCTGTAGAAGCAACCAAGCAGTGCTTGTGCTTTGCAGCATTTTGGAGCTGAGCACGATGGGGACACAGAATCCCAGAACATTAGGATTGGAAAGGACCTCTGGAGATCATCTAACACCACATGGCCTTCATCCTTGGCAGAAAGATGGTCCTGAGACCAAGGCTGAAGGTGGCTTGGTGGCTTTCTGTGTGCCCTGAGCCTCTTAGGTGGTACCTCCTGTTGCTTTTGAGCATCCTCCTTTCTGCCTCCCCTTCTTTCCCCAGCAGAGCTGGCACAGCTGTGTGTGAAACCACCTGCAAAATTGGATGGAGGAGCTGGCCAAGCTTAAAAAGAAAGCAAAAAAAAAGTGGTTTTAATCACTCACAGGCTGATTCACTGCGTGGAAACACAGGAGGGGTGATGGGGTGATGTGGGATGCAAGTTAGAGCCCCCACAGGCAGCTCTGAACGTGGAGCTGTGTCCTTCAGTGCATTTCTGAGCCAAACTCCTCCTGGACTGCCCTAGGAGGGGTGTTTTGGCCTCATCATGGTCATGCCTTCTCCCCCATGTCACCCCCAGCAATATTGCAACGGGTGGAGGGTGATTCTGTTTGGGAATCCAGCTGAAAACCATCTCCAGGGAAGAAAACCAAGGATGGTGGCCCAAATCATGGTGCAACCACCTAAGTGTCCAAGAGGAGACACAGAGTATGGTGCCTTCTGGTCTGGTGAAGCTGCCTGCAAAGCCCCCACCCCTTGGCTCTCCCCCTGCTTCTGAGTCACCAGCCATCCCTTTTGTTTGCCTTCAGTGTAGATCTTGTTAATTGGCTCTTTCATTCCTCTAATTAAATGTAAATGAAGAGTGGATCATTAAACAGGGATAGAGGAGCCCTCTCTGAACAAAGCCCGTTTCAGCTGGAGGGAGAAGCAGAGGAAACATTTTTTTCCTCTGCCCCTTTTACTCCAGATCTCTCTTTTCTCTTCTAGAGGTGGTTTCAGTCCCATAGGAGCTTCTCTGATGGTCTTCATGGTGCCCCTCTGCCTGGTCTTGCCCTGGCATCACCATCCTCTCCACCATGGAGGAGGGTTAAGTGGTGCTTTGCTGGAGCCCATCACTGATGCCTCGTGCTTGGCAGAGCAGTGGGTGATGGAAATAAATGTGTCAAGTGATGCTTTCTTCCCTGCAGACCTCAAATCCATCCCTGGCACGTCTTTCTTGGCCACCTTAAGACATTAAAGGGGAGGTTTTGCTCCCTGTGAAGCAGGGGCTGTGGGGGTGGATGGCATGGGGGGACTTATCTGGGATGCTTCTCTGGGGCTCAGCAAATGTTCTGCATGAGCCTGAGGGACCTGGCTCGAAACCAGCTTGGACTTTAAGGAGATGAAGTTGATCTCCACCTCCTGATGATCTGGAGTAGATGGGATTTGGAGACTATTTAGAGCTGGAGCCCTGACTTTGCATTATTACAAGGGATCCAAAGGGTGAGTGCAACTCCCCAAAGACATGGAAGCATCTTTTGGGAAGGTTGGTCTCTTCTCCCTAGTAAGAAGTGGAGGACATGAGGAAATGTCCTCAAGTTGCACCAGGGGTGATGTAGACTGGGTATGAGGAAAAATTCTTCACTGAAAGGGTTGTTAGGCAGTGGAAGAGGCTGCCCAGGGACGTGGTGGAGTCCTCATTCCTGGAAGGATCTAAAAGACATGAAGAGCTTAGAGACATGGGTTAGTGGTGGGCTTGGCAACGATCCTATGATCCTATGATTCTCTGATTCTATGATCCTATGATTTTATGATCCTATGATTCTATGATCCTATGATTCTATGATTTTATGATCCTATGATTCTATGATCCTGTGATTCTATGTTCCTATGATTTTATGATTCTATGATTCTATGATCCTATGATTATGTGATCCTATGATTCTATGATTTTATGATTTTATGATTCTATGATTCTATGATTCTATGATTCCATGATTTTATGATCCTATGATTCTATGACATAGGGAAAGGGCAGATGATGCTGTGGCAGTGCTGCAGAGGCAGCCCATGGTGGGAAGACCAGGGTGGTTTGCACGGAGCCAGGGAGATAAAAAGGGGTTGGGTTGCTGGGCCAGCCAGGTTTGAGGCTGTGTCTTCATCTTTGGGGTCACTCCATAAAGCTTGGGGACAACATGAAGGCACCAAACGTCTCCCATGACCTGCTTGGTTCGATGTGGTTGTGGAGTGTCCCTGAGCCAGGCAGCTCTGGCCTCCTAAATGCCACATCTCAGCCTGGGACAGGGGCTGCCCTTTTGTTCAATGCAGAAGGAATGAGTTTGTCACATTGAATCAACCCAGCAGGAAAAAAATCACAGTCCCCTGAAGTGACATTGAACCCATGAAGTGTCCCCTTCAGTTCTCAGCAACCTGAGAAACCTCCCCCCCTCTTTCTGGCCCTGGGTCACAGCCCAGAAGGTTCCCTGGACCAGAGGGTGAGCTCAGGTCATGGGGAAGGGATGTTCTGGTTGGATTTCTTTCTCTCCAGGAGACAGAGTGAATGGGAGCGTGTGGCTTGTCCTCCCCTTTGCTTGGCCTGAGGGGGTCTGTGCCTTTGTGTCCTCCTGTGGCCTGGTGGGATGATTATCAGGGGGGATGATCTGAGGTGCCAGGAAGATCTCTCCCTGCTCCCAACCTGGAGGGGAACCAGGGGGAAGCAGTTGAGCTTTTTTTTCTGCTTGGTTGTGTCGTGTTCCTCCGAGCAGATGCTGCTCTCATTTGGGGAGACCCAGGGAACTGAGAGCTGAGCTTTGGAGCCAGGGCTCTGCAAAGCCACCAGCTCCAAGGCCACCACTGGCAGGACCTGGTGTCCATCCCCCTCTAGAGGAACTACCCAAATGCCTCTCCCTGGCCCCACTGCAATCACAGCAGGAGGAAGGTGCCTCAGGGCTCTGCTCGTGTGTGCAAGAAATGTAACCTCTGTGCCTCAGTTTCCCCACTTGAATAAAGGATTTCAACACCCTTAAGACTTTCAGATGGAGGGTAGGAGGAAAAAGCAATTTTTTCTTTCTCTCTTTCTTTCTTTCTCTCTCTTTCTCTCTCTTTCTTTCTCTCTTTCTTTCCCTTCCTTCCTTTCCCTGCCATTCCCAGGGCACCAGGAATCCAAGTGCAAGGATAGAATCATAGCATCATTTTGGTCATAAGACACTTTTAAGATCATCAAGTAGAGCTGTTAACCCATCCCTGCCAGGTCACCACTAACCCATGTCCCTCAACACCACATCTATATGGCTTTTAAACCCCTCCAGGGATGGGGACTCCACCACTGCCCTGGGCAGCCTGGGACAGGTCTTGACAACCCATTCCAGGAAGAAATTTTTCCTAATATCCAACCTCAACCTCTCCTGGTACAACTTGAGGCTCTTTCCTCTGGTCTGTGTTGAAGTCTTGGCTTTGCTGCTCATTAGATGACACTGGGGGGGTTTTAGGCTTGGTTTTAAGGGGTTTTTTCCTGCTCTTGAGCAGGCTTCTAGAACAGAGGTGCTGGAAAAGTATCTTCAGATTTGAGATGCTGGTTTCTTGGTGTATCAAAGTGGTGGGGCAATGACTGCTGGAGCTTGGCTTTCCCCACACCCCTGTGAGTTGGCAGCTGGGGTCTTCCACAGCAGAATCAGCTGCATTTTGGTGCAGGGTAGAATAAGCTTCTTAGTCCTCCTTTCAGCACAGCTGTGAGCTGTGGAGTTTAGGGAAAAAACCCCACCACAGTTTTATTTATTACTTATTTAGTACTTTATTTATTACTCCTGCTCATCTTGTGGGATCTTGGTAGCTGATTTTGGAGATCTTTAATCCTAACCTGTTATTGTTCCAGGATAGTTGGGGGTTTGGGAAATGGTTTATAATGTTTACCTGAAAAGCAGAGTCCAGGTGGGACCTGGGGGACCCTGGGTAGGGTCTGTGGGTGTTTGGGGGCTTGCTAGACAGAGAATGACTTTTTCTTCCCACTTGCCCCCAAATTGTTCCTGTGTAACCTCATCTAGGTGATCCTGCTCTGGCAGGGGGATTGGACTAGATGATCTTTTGAGGTCCCTTCCAATCCCTGACATTCTGTGATTCTGTGATGTTCCTATAAACAGATGCAGATACAAATAGCACCATAAGGTGCTGACAATGTTCACCCCTGCTACAAACTCCCATCATGCCAACAGCTCATCTCATTTCCATCTTCTCCCTTCCACCTCCAAAATCAGCTCCCGTGGTCCCTCAGACAGGGTGGGGATGGAAAAATCATAGAATCCTAGAATTGTCAGGGTTGGAAGGGACCTCAAAGATCATCTGGTTCCAACCTTCCTGCCATGGGCAGGGACACCTCCCACTAGAGCAGGTTGGATGGTCTAAGTGGTGTTGAGCTGAGGTTGCTGAGGGTCTTGTTGTTGTGTGTGGGTCCTTGAAGGGAGAGGGATATGGGGCAGAGGGGACAACATGAGTGCTGGTGATGTTGTTCTGCCACAGCAATGGATCTGTTACCCTAGATTGCTTTGCTTGGACCATTGGACCTCACCTCTAACACTTTGCAGGCCACCAGAGCAGGCAAACAAAGGATTTCTATCTTTATCAAGCTGCATCTCCCAGAGGATGTGAATATCCAGCTGGTGCTGAAGGCAGAATGACCCTTCCCCATCCCACACATAGACAGATCTCATTTGAAGTGTTATTTTGAAGGTTCTCTAGGCTGCAGCCTGCCTGGAACATCTCCCATGGGCCAAGGCAAATGCTTCCCTGCTCCTGAGCTTTGGGTCAGGGGCCATTCTCTGCCCCTGGGTGATCTCCATCGATTTCACTCCCTCACACACCACAAAGGTCACCCCTTGTAGGTCGTGGTCTCCTTGGTAACTGAACCACATCCAATAAAGATTGACTGAAACCCATCAGCAGCAGAGCCCAAGCAGTGAGATGAGAAGGAGGGGGATGGATGTGGGAAACCTTCTTGGTCTGGCTGCTGAGGTGCAGCATGAAGACAAACCCACTGCTGCCACTGCCAGGGGTTTTGCCCCACGTGTGACAGGTCTTACAGCACATCCAACCCTTCCCAGCACTCTCCATTCAAGGAAAACTGGTGTTCCCATGCACTGTCCCTGCCACATCCATCCCTGATGGAGCCCACACGTCTGGGGAGAGGACAAGTCTTGTCTCCAATCATAGGATCGTAGAATCATAGAGTGTTTGAGGCTGGAAGGGACCTCCAGAGCTCATCTGGGCCAACCACCCTACACCAGCAGGGACATCTCTACCTAGGGCAGGCTGCTCAGAGCCCCATCCAGCCTGACCTTGAAGGACTCCAGGGATGGGGCCTCCACCCCCTCTCTGGGCAGCCCATTCCACTGATCTCTCACCCTCAGATTAAAGAACTTTTTTCTAATATCCAGCCTAAATCTCTCCTTTCCCAGCTTCAAACCATCACTCCTGGTCCTATCATTCCAAATCCTTTTGAATAGACCTTCCCCTGCCTTCCTGGAGCCCCTTCAGGTCACTCTGCAAAGTCTGCCTCATTTTGGATTTAAATCAGAATCAGTGTTTCAAGAGAGGAAGATGGTCCAAAACATTGAACAGTGGGTTTCCCCAGACAAAATCAAAATCAATCACCCCACTCCAGGCATCTTTCTCCTTTCCTACTCACCCCAGGTCTCCTTTCCTTCTCATACATGACTCTGAATCTCTTATTTCCCTTCCACCTCCTTCCAGCTGACTCCTTTCCCTTTTTATTGGATCCCAGCCCAACAGTCACCTTATGTCTTTCTAACCCAGATATTTAACACCTGGAACATCTGTCCCAAGACAGAGGAGAGGAAAACCCCAAACATCTTGATCTGGAGTCCCAGCTCCTCCATCTTTGACCAGGCTGGGCAGAAGAAGGGGGAATCTGATCAACACACTGATTTGTTTTTAGTTTAACCTATAGATATACATTTTTTTTTTTTAATTGCAATGATAGGAACAACTTGAAGGGATAGAAGATACCCTAGTAGAGGTGGTTAGGAATGTCCCAACTCCTTCTGGTGCAGCTCTTTTGGAAGGAGATCATTAGAGGAGCATTTTCCCTCCAGCTCCTGGCAAAAAAAAATCGACGTTTGCATTTAAATAGGGATTTTTCTACCAATCTGAGGCATGATAAAGATTTCTTTAAGGGGGGTGAGGGAAGCTTAACCTCATTGAGATCCCAGCTCATCTCCCCTGTGCTGTCAGCAGAGCAGAGGTTATTTATGCATTCCAGAGGGTGCCCACTGAGATATCATCTAGTGCTCTCAGGAGCCTCCATTTGCTGGAGGTGGAATTAGAAGAATTAAAAATTACAAGCGTAAAACAAGGGCAGAGACTAAACTGAAATATCACCCAGTGGGTGTAAATAATTCATGGGCAAAATAACCCTCCTGGGTCCCCCATGGATCTGTCTCACTCCATGGATGTGAAGAACACTCTGGTGAAGGGGGTGATGAAGCCTCCAGGAGGTTTTGAAGGGTCTGAGGTGGTTTCTGAGTGGCTGCAGTTGATGTGGGCTCTGGGGGAAGGGTTGAGTGAGGGCACAAAGTGGGGTTTCCCCTGACAACAAAACCTTTGCAGAGGAAAACACCCTTAGGTTTAAAAAAAATCATGTTTTACCCCTGTGCTCCCAAACAGACATCAGTAATTTAACCGTGCAGAGATCCCTGAAGGACCCATCAAGACCTTCTTGGGCAAATATTTGCCTTTCAGCACAAAAAGTCCATTCCCAAAGGCAAAGTTGGCTTTTTTGGGAAGGTTTTTTTCTAGATCTGTTGTGTGCAGGTGAAGTGCTGGAGTCTGGGCTGTGGGACCTGAGATGGAGTTGACCTATGGATGGGTCCCAACCCAGCAACAGGTTTTGTTCTCCAGGTGGTTTCAGGCCCCTCAGACAGAACCTGCCCCACCTGGGTGAGGAACCAACTGCCCCCAGGTGATCATGGTTGGGGTGATGGGTGAGGCTGGAGATAATTAACCAGGAACCCACCAGCTTGGGAGAAGTAACAAAGAGCTGATCAGTTTGAGGAGAGTTTCTGTAAGAGAGAGTTTGTGTTGGGGGCAGTTGGAGGAGCTTCTTGTTGGGGTCACTTGCTGAGCTCTCTCTCAGTGCTGTGTCCCCCTTTGGCTGGTTTGAGATGGAGAAGAGCAACCAGATGAAGAATAAAAGGTGAAGATGTTTCTTATTTGAGATGAAGAAGAGCAAACAGATGATGAAGGTATGTTGAGGGGATGTTGCTGAGTTGGGTGTTGGCTTGGGGAAGGAGAGAGCTGGCAGCACACTCCCACAGGGATGATGGGTGGGAAGGAGTTATAAACCCCCCATGAGTAGTGTTTGGGATGCTAATGGAGAAGGTAGGATGAGAACTGGCCTTTCTGCAGCTCCTTGAGAAGAAACCTGCTCCCTAACTGCTGTCTCTCTTCTGAACCAACTCCTTACCTCAAAGATCCTGAGAGGTTGGACTAAGGCAGCTTTATCTGGGAGGGTTTGGCCATACAGGAGAAAAAAAAAATGCAGGAGGAAAAATATCCTCACAGTTGGTTGTATTTTCCTGATAACCACATGCCTGATACAGATATTTATGTGCAAAAGCATCTTTGGAGTCTGTAGAGTTAGTTAAGGTCATAGAAAGCTGAGAGTCAGTGTTGATCCCATGTGTCTCTGCTACAGGACTTGTCCATCAGTGTGTCCATCATGGGTCCAAAGGAGGTTTATTTACCTACAGCTTTTTGCAGTAGAAAACTTAATTTTATCTGATTATTTGTGTTGCTTCTCATATATTCCGATGTGTGTCCCTGGTGGAGTTTTTGGTTATGCTGGAGATTAAGAGACCAGAGAGTTTTGTTCTGAGATGGTTTTGTTCTGGGTGATGTTTTTAGGGGTATGGGCTGTATAGATGCATGAGAAATGGTGACAAAAGAGGCCTGGTTGGGGCATGGAGGTGACTTTTAGGATGCTTTATGGAAAAAAAGCCTCTCTCCCACATTAACTTATGGCAGGAAAATCTATTTATCTGTGTGCTTGTTCTCCCTTGACCTGTTTGGCTCCTATCTCATGCTCACCTCCCAAAAACTGTAGTTGCCTTAGAAGTTATCTTAACAACCTTTGAACCCATCTTAACAATCTTTGAAGGTATCTCAGACACATCTACCAGGGATCTTCTACACAAAACAACTCAGTGGCTGGTCCTTCTTGGGCTTACCAGCTCCTGGCCTTCCCTTGGGGCACATTTGGTGTCTTCCAATTAGTTTTTTTAACTGGTTGAAGGTTTTCCCCCATATATAGCAGAAGCCAGGATAGGTGGGGAGAGGCTGTTTGTAGCTGCAGGTTTAATTTGTCAGGTAATTCCATGATACTGCTGCAATATGTCCCTGTTCTTTGCCAAATTCAATCCAGAAGTCACTGCCCATTAGGGGCAAAAGGTGGCAGAGACTCTCCTGATTTCTCTGGCTCTGCAAAGCTGATAAACTGGCATGAAAATAGATTTATGGAAGTCAGAGCTTGATTCTTGAGAGGAAAAAAAAGGTTAACAGCTTTAGGGGGAAGAGAAGAGCCATAGGGGAAAGAGAAGAGCCATAGGGGGAAGAGAAGAGCCACAGGAATGGCTGTTTGGGCACCTAAAGATGCTTGAAGAAGGTTGGAAAAATGCAATAGGAAGGAAAGACTAGAGGAAAACAAGACAGTGGTTGAAAGGAGGGGACCCAGCTCTGGCTACTGGGGCCTGCTCATGCTCTTAGGAGACATCAAAGAGCTGAGGAAGGCAAATGCCAGGCAGAGATCACAGGTTGTTTTTAAGGACAGGCCCCCAGACATGATCCCCTCTGGCTGAGCTGCAGCCCAGCTCCCAATCAATCTCTCCTCCCCGAAATGTCACTAACCTGCACTTAAGTGCAAGAAGACTTTGCAGACTAATTGAAATTCTGAGCCAGAGTCAGGAGACATTTGCTTCAAGTGGTGTTTTAATTGTCTGCTCCCCAGGCTGGCAACAGAATCTTTTGCTCCTTGCATTATTCAAGGAGACACCAGAGCTCAACCTTTCCCTTCAGGTGAGTGCCCCCCCTGCCTTGGGTTGATGTTCTGTTCTTTATTTGTACCTGTGAGCATCCTCGTGTGCCTGCTCAGCCAGGGAGCAGCAGAAAGCCTCAACCAGCCCATCTGCTGAGCTGCAGCTCTTTGAGTCAACCCATTATCTGCAAATTGAGGCCAGCTGGGAGCAGGGGGCTGAAACCAGCCCCTGATGCTGCTCCAGCTGAGAGGCATTTTTTGTGAAGCATAAGGGGGACTCCTTTCTGTGCACAAGGAGACACTTTCCTTTAAAGCTCTCCATGGGCTGTAACCAGGTTGCACCCTGGTAGAGGGAGAAGGAAGCCTCAAATTGTTTGTGGCTCTTCCCTGTCTCCCAAGAGTAGCCAACTTGGGTGTGAAAGGAGGTTGAAGTCATTGCAGCACCCAGAAAACATCAGATAAGAGCAGGTATTGTAAGAAAGAGGTGAAAGAACGTTCTGAACTTCATGGTCCTCTTGCACTCTTGTTGGGTACTCACCACCACTTCTCTATGCTGGTCCTGGAGGCAGTTTGGAGGATCTGGATGACTTATTTCCCTGAGATCCTGCCTGTCCACCCCATGTGGTGGTAGGAGCCTAGAAGGGTCTAGCAAGGACTCAGCTGCACCATCATCTATGGACCAGAATCAAGCAGAAGATGAACCTGCCTCTCTGGTCTTACCTGTTTATGGTGACAGGGACCATGCCTGTGCAAGGAGGTGGGGCTGGTTATGGTCCCTTTGGACCTGAAGGGGTCTGGTGGGGTTTGAGTTGCACCAGACTCAGTCTAATATACCCAGGGCTGCTTCCAGCTGCCACCTCTGTCTATAGATCTTGGTCAAAAGGAGCAAAATCTGCCCTTCCTCCCCAGTTTCAGCACCCTCCTTCATCATCATGTTCCCCATCATGATCAGATACCCTCATTCGATTAGGGAGAAGAGACAGAGGGATGATGAATCTTCTGAGATCATCCAGCCTGACCAGAAACCCTGAGTTCCTGAGTTAGGTCGTGTGATGCTGCTGGTCCCTCCCCCTCCAGAGGGCACAGCTCCCTGCAGATCTCCAATGTCCTGGTTCCAACCTTGCTTGCAAGGAACACCTGGACACCTTGTCCTGACAGGGAGCTGCCAAGTGGACAGTTGGATGTGGCTGTGAGTCAGCAGCTGAGACACCTACACAAGAGCAAGTTCACCACCTGCCTGCTTGTTTTGTCTCATTTTATTCAGTTTTTGGCCTGTGGTTCCTGCTCATTTTAACCATTTAGAGTTTTCTGCCATCTCCCAGCTCCTCATGGTATGAGAGAAGGATTCCTCTGACCAAATGATGTCTAAGGAGGTCATCTGGGCTTCTACAATCAGCAGAGAAAACTGGGCTGGGATTCATCTCATTCTAAAGCAAGATGGTGAAATATCCTACACACCAAGTGCTAAATCCCCTCCTTCAGTTCTGAAAGGCTCAGACAGACGTAGATGTCCCATGGACCTCTAGAAGATGCTGAGGTGTTGCCCACCCTGGCCATGCTTTGGAGGCTTGTGTGTGATCTTGCAGTGAGCTCAGAATACAGAGCAAGCTGCTCTGCTCCTCCTCCCCTTTAATTCTTGCTCTGCAGGGAGCTGTGGCTCTCTTGAGGATAGGAAATGATATTTTCTGAGTAATTGATTTGGAGTTCCCTGGAGCTCTCTTCACCCATCAGTGCCCCAAAGGCCCTGTCCTCCAGGCTGTGGAGATGGAGGCATGAGTTATGCCTGTTATTAATGAGGTTTAGACTCAGTCTTCCTAATAAGATGAACTCAGTCTTTTTTTATTCCATTTTTTGGGTGTAACCTCACTGATATCCCTCTCTCATTCACACACATTCCTGTGCTTGCTTTTGGGGAGGATTTTATAAGGAGAGGGTGAACAAGGACTGGTAAAGTTGAATTTAACACACCATGGGCAGATTCTTTTGGAGGGTGAAGCTCCTGCCTCCCTTTTTTCCTCATAATCCAGCTTTACACAGTGGGCTTGAAGAGTAAATTTCAGATAAGGCAGAGATAAGAGCTGGATCCAGGTCTGCAGGGCTGAAATATTTGCTTTGATGGCATCTTCCACATCTGGGAAGGGCTGGGGCTGATGTTCATGTTTGGGTATTAACTACAAATATCTCCCAGGTGTTGTATAGTCTGTGCTAGATCTATGCTTGGTCTTACTAAACATCTCGGCCAGTAGATGTTGCTCTTGGCTCATTCTGATGTGCTCAAAAAAAAAAAAAGATGTATCCAACCTGAGACACTCAGAAACCCTCTGAAGCCACATCAGTGCCTCCCTCAGCATCCTGCTTTTGGCCATCATGGACCAGCCCAGAGGACCACAGGGAAAAATAAACCATGACACAGCTCCTCAGCCAAGAGTCACTTGTAATTAGTGGATATAATTATTACCTGTTGTCTGCTTTGTGCTAAGTGAGGGTTCCTGGATGAGGAATCAATATTTCCAGGGGGGGTGATGGATTGTGCTTATCAGAAGGAAAGAGAAATAAATGATAGGATTAAAATGAGGCTGGTGAGATACTGATCCAGGTTGCCCAGGGAGGTGGTAGAAGCCCCATCCCATTCAAGATCAGGTTGGATGGAGCTCTGAGCCCCATCTAATTGGAGATGTCCTCTCACTGCAGGGAGGCTGGACTAGAAGACCTCTAAAGGTCCTTTCCAACTCAAATAATTAGATGATTTAATGATTCTATGCTGAGAGAGGCTGGAGTCAAACAGGTGTTGGTGTAAGGGCTGGGTAGGGCTCTAACTCACCTGAAATCAAGCACCATGGTTCTTTTGGAATACATGGAACAGGCACCTGATGGCTTCAGATACAAGTCCTGGAGACAGAGGAGAGCAGGGCTGAACTCCTGGGCTTGTATTCATGTGCTTATCCAGGTGGGATTTAGCCATGTTTTATTTTTTCCTTTCCCTGGAGGTGTTAAAAAACCAAGATATGGCTCTTCAAGACATGGTCTGGGGGTCAGGGAGATGTTGGATGGAGGTTGGACTTGATGATTCTTTTCCAACCTGGATGATTCTAGTTTCATGGAGTGTTAGAGGAAAATGAATGTATTGACTCTCCATCCTGAATGCTCCTGGCAACCAATTGTAACCCAGCCACTCCTGACCCCTCTGATGAAAGGGGGGAAAAAAAAGATGCAGAGAAATCTTCCATTGTCAATCCCCATCCTCTATTCTCCTAGGGATTGATTTCCACTCCAATCTGAGGAATGTGCTGGGAGGAAAAGAACATTCTGTTCAGAACCCACCCGTTTGTTCAGGCAACTTTAGAGCTCAGGGATGTTTGTCTGCATTTTTTCATTGAATAAAACAGCTAATGCACAAGCTGATTACCACTGAAGTATGGGCAATAACTTGTGAAGGGGTTGGAATCTCTCTACATCTGTTAATACACCCACTCCTCTCGATGCTCATTCGCCTCTCTTACTCTGGAGGCACTTTCTGAAGCAAGCTCTTAGGATCAAGGGCTGTCTGTGACTCTTTTGTCCATGGAGTGCCCATCCCAGGGTGGCTTTCATCTCAGCCAGGGCCTCTTAACGTTGCTGGAATATTCAAAGGTGAATAACAGAAAACATAATGTAATGCTGGGTAAATTTTGAGCCTTTGTGGCTTCTCCTCATTACCTGTGCTGATAAAAATCTGTCAGTGCTGTGCCCTTCTTAAGCAGGAGCTCAGACCAAGGGGATTTAAAGTCAGATTGATCCATAGGGAGGAATGGTTTTAAGAAGGCTGGATATGAGAAAAAAAAGTTCTTTAATCTGAGGGTGGTAGATCAGTGGAAGGGGCTGCCCAGAGAGGGGGTGGAAGCCCCATCCCTGGAGTCCTTCAAGGTCAGGCTGGATGGGGCTCTGAGCAGCCTGATCTAGGTAGAGATGTCCCTGTTGGTGGAGGGAGGTTGGACCAGATGCCCTCTGGAGGTCCCTTCCAGCCTCAAACATTCTATGATCTCTGTTGGCTGAAGGTTATTGGTATCAGGATCTGGCTCAGCAGACTCAGGGTTAGAGGATGCTCATGGAGATGCTTCAGATGTTCACTGGGGAAAGGGTTTTCTTTTAGTGGTCATAACAGGAGAAACCAGAGGGCAGGAGACCTTATCTATGGACAGGTAATGTGGCCACACAAGTCATTCTGCATCAATCCATTGGGAAGTAGAAGAGCTGAACTTCTATTGAGTTTTCAGGGTAAAACCCACAGTTTAAGACCATTGTGAAGTAGAAGAGCTCAACTTCTATTGAGTTTTCAGGGTAAAACCCACAGTTTAAGACCTTAAGTTTGCTGCTGCAGCACCAGATGGAGCTGCTGTGTCAACCTAGGACTTTGGAGGGACATCACAGGCATGTGTGAGCAATCCCCTCTCCCCATTGACAGGAAAGGTGATGACCTTGGGAGCAGTTGTTGAGAAATCATGCTGAGAATTGCTTTAATCACTATAATCCATTGTTTCTAAGGGGTCTGGGAGGGAATTACTGTGCCTGCAGTCTCCTTTAGCATCCCCCAACTCCAACCATGCTAATGACTCAACTCACCTACCCCACCTCAGCATCAATGTCAGAGGATCAATATTAACCCCTTAATTATAACGTTGATTGAAGTTGATGCTATTGATCCCTTGCCCTTGATGCTGGAGACCACGTGGTCATTATCCCAGCTGCAGAACTGTTGCTGCTGGCTCCTTAAATATGAAGCAACCTAGTGGTAACTTCTCATTTGGGTGCCTCCAGTGGTTTGAACATCTCTCTGCCTTCTCCATGGTGGTCCCAGTTGCCCACTGGCTGTAGGTGTTTCCTAATAAATCCTCTTCACTCATCTGCAGCCAGGATTCCCAAGGTGGATCTGCTCATATCTCAGATTTCTGTTTCCTACCTTAAATACTGGCAGATTCAAGAAATTCCTCCATTTCAAAAATAATTCATTTGAGCAACCACCAGTGCCCAATTAAAAGTCAGAAGTGCACTGCCTGAGAGCAAGCAGAATGGCAATACTGAGTGTTCATATCAAATAAATCAGAGACCCTACAAAGCCATGAAACTTTTCATTCACTGGTGTAACTTCAAGGTTTCTGGTGGCAAGGACCTGATCTCCTAGCAGATGGCCCACAGTGATTGGTATCCCAGAGAAGAAGGTGGAAGATGACTAGCAATGAGGTGTTTGAGGCTCAGCACATACCCCAGGTGGCCTTCAGGGACCTGTGTGAAGTTGAAAGCCTCAATTTCTCTGTTCATGGCAGTATACAGGGGAAGATTTGCTCCTGGATGCTACACAGTGCCTCTAAATTGTGTGCACATCCTTTTTGACTGCTAATATTTACCAATTATGGACAAATTCAGGACAAACTCTGCCCAGGTCAAGTCTGTGTCTAGTAGAAATTGCAAGGTTGCAATGGTCAGGCCAATAAGGGTTCTCAGATGCTCACCAGAGCAATGCAATTTCTTCTCCCAAGCAATCCAGTTCAGACAGCATCTCTCCCAAGGGCTGTTTTAACTGTCTTTGGACACTGCTGGGTATCTTCTTTTAGCCAAATGACCTCCTGAGCTCCTTGGACATGCAATCCTTATTGACCTCCAGCTTTGGCCAACAGATAAACACCTCTCTACTCTGTCCTAACCCCTTAGACACATTTAACTGCTCTAGATTTTTTTTTTTCAGTCATCTTGCCCAAGTGTTAAGTGTCCCAGCCATTCTGCCTATCCCCTCTTAATGAGGGGACTTAATAAGAGACACAAGCTACAGACAGAGACAAGCCTAAAACCTGCTCCCTTCTGCAATGAAAGACTCTAATGATGTGTCAAAGGATGAGCCAGTAAAGGCAGCCTCTGCCCAGCCAGGATGAGCATCTTCCCACTGCAGGGTGATGAGAGGACACCCAAGGGAGAAATTCCTGCTGACAACTTGCTTGTTCACCAGCCTTCCTCAGAGGTGTGCACACCAAGCACCTTCATGTGGGTTTTCAACCTCCTCCCTCCCCCTTCTGGGCAAAATCCCTCTTATTGACATCTCTATGTGAAAGGGGTTTGGCTGCACCTATCAAAACCTCATTAAATATTTGGTTTAATAACTGCCAAGGTGGCTGCCTCAGCATCACACCAGAGCTCGTGTTCCTGGCTCCATCCTGGGAGCAGTTAGTGGAGCCAGGAGTGCTGAGAGCCACAAATAGTGTCCTTGGCAAAAGGGGACACTTGGCTTTTGAGTTGTCCTCCTGGGTGACATACTCAGTGTCCTCCTGTTAGATGCTTACCTAAAGAAAATTGAACCTGTGCTCAGTGATATTGTGGGTTTTAGTTCCTCAGCCCCTCCCCAGCTCATCTTGCAGAGGCAATAATAACCCAGCCCTACCTTGTGAAGAGAAATACGTCGTGGTTCATGGAGGGCTGAGAAACTGCAGCCTTGGGGACCATAGAAACCCTTCAGCTGGAAATGCTGCTCAGGAAACAAGCTGAAATTACACAGGGCTTGCAAAGCTCTGGATGCTACAACATGTCATTGGCTTATGGGCTTGTTCTGCAAGGGCTTTATACCTTTGTAAAGCTGCAAACACCTTTAGCAGCACAGGGCAGATAGAATATGAAAGGAAATTGCATTAATGCTGCTCTTTGATTTCTTTTTTTGAACGAGCTTCTCTGAAAATAGATAGTGACACTTAGGAAAGGTTTTGGTCAATTTGGGTGAGATAGATATATATATATATTTATCACTGTTCAGAGACAGGAGTGTGTCTATGTTAATAGTCCCCTCTGTGCTTTGCACTGAGGTCTAGAATAGCTCGAAGAATCAGTGTGAGCTCATCTCTGATGTGATTTATACAGTACCAGAGAGGTTGAGGGTGGGAAAGCATTTTTCTCCTTCCCGGTGCTGCCTGCTGGATTTTTCTTCAAAAGCCTCTCCTCTGATATTTTGCCTGCTCTGCTTTGAAATGAGTTAAGTGATTAGGCCTCTAAGGCTTTCTTAGGGGAAAGACTTTTTCCACAGTCTTATTTGATCTCCCGCTCCAGACTAAACATTCCCTGTCTCATTTCCCTGCCCACCTCCCCCACTAAATAATCTCCCTTTATCCCTGGTGTTTCATTTGCAAGGATTCATGTAATAGGCACAGCTTTAGGCTGGGTTTCCTTGAAAGCTGAGCACTTGTGGCCTCATTTCCATCCTCCCGGAGTGATTTGCAGAGATTGAAGCTCATCCGAAACGTTTGCCCAAATTGGGGCCTCGTTTCCTTCATTTGCAGGGACTTTGAATGTGGCACAAATCAATGACAGCTTTGGCCACTCAGCAGCTCTGAAAAATCACATCAGTTATGTGAGGACTTGGGAGGGAGTGAACTGAGCAGCTTTTTGAATGGTGATGGGGAATAAGGGCTTGACCTTGAGCTGTCAGTGCTCTGAGCACTTCTCTGTGGAAGGCAAGAATCACAGAATCATCAGGGTTGGAAGGGACCTTCAAGATCATCCAGTTCCAACCCCCCTGCCATGGGCAGGGACACCTCCCACTACAGCAGTGGCTCACAGCCCCAGCCAGCCTGGCCTTCAACATCTCCAGGGATGGGGCTGCCAGCACCTCTCTGGGCAACCTGGGCCAGTGTCTCCCCACCCTCCTGGCCAAGAACTTCTTCCTAATGTCTCATCTCAATCTCCCCACCTCTAGTTTTGACCCATTCCCCCCAGTCCTACCACTACCCAACAGCCTCAAAAGTCCCTCCCCAGCTTTCTTGTAGCCCCCTTCAGATCCTGGAAGGCCACCAGAAGGTCCCCTGGGAGCCTTCTCTTCTCCAGACCTAGTCCAATCCTAGTAATAAAGGTAGGAAGAGGCCAAGCAACAGGGAAAACCCCAGAAATCATCTTGTTGGCCAGATCAGGGATCTTTCAGCCCAATATCCTCCCATTAGCAGTGGCCACCAAAGGGAAATGGCAGAACAAGACAAGCACACAGCATCTCTCTTATGAGGACAGGCTGAGAGAGCTGGGGCTGTTCAGCCTGGAGAAGAGAAGGCTCCAGGGGGACCTTAGAGTGACCTTCCAGGATCTGAAGGGGCTACAGGAAGGCAGGGGAAGGTCTATTCAAAAGGGTTTGTAATGACAGGACCAGGAGGGATGGTTTTAAGCTGGGAAAGGAGAGATTTAGGCTGGATATTAGAAGAAAGTTCTTTAATCTCCAGAGATCCCCATCACAACCAGCAGCTCCCACCTCGATCCTATAGCAAGGTTTAGCTTGTGGGTTTTATTTTCTGAGGGTGATCCTAGCCCCTAGCAAGGGTTTTGCAAAGGTGACTGCTGCTTATGGGGCTGTTCTGCCAATCCCATGGAGACTGTCATTCGAGGAGGTCTTTAATCCAGTTTCTAAAGGGCTTTTCTATCCTCCTCAGTCAGTTCTTATCATTATCACACACTAAACCAAATCACTTTTCATGCTAGGCTGACCCAACGCGTTCTAATTCTCCACAGTTAAATGGAGACCATTTCAAGATGGTCACAATCAACTGGCAAGCTCCCATTTGTCGTGTCTCCTCCAGAATCCTAAGCAAAGATGCCAAAAGAATAGATCTTCCCCAGTGTGAATTAACAGGGGCTGCTCATTATAGACATCTCGTCCCAACACCCTTGATCTTTGGGAAGATTTGCATCCTGATCCAGAGTCTCTCTTTGCAGCTGACAGCTGTGATGTGTCTCAGATGCCAGTCAGTCAATCATGCCTTTTAATTAAGCAGCAATGCCTTAAATGAGACGACAGTGACAACAGCAAAAACTCAGGAACAAACACAACAATCAATAGCACAGCAGAAGGGTCTTTGCTGACACACTGCATCAGACACTTCTTGGCAGCTCTCTCAAACTCAGTAGGTCAGGACAACTTGTGTCTGACAAACATGCTGAGACTACATAAAGCCAGCCCAGATCTGTGCTGCCACTGAAAATAGTTGTGGTGGACATTATAACACAGTATCTGAGGGCCTGAGAGTCAGCAGCAGCTCGTAAATGAGTGAATAAAATGTTATTTCTTGTGAAAACGGGGAAGGTGCTGAAAGGAGGTTGAGTGAGATTGTCTTAGATCATCTGGAGCTCTGCGTCCAGTTCTGGAGCCCCCAGGACAAGAAAGATCTGGAGGTGCTGGAAGGTGTCCAGAGAAGGGCCACGAGGATGGTCAGAGGCTGGAGCACCTCTGCTGTGAGGACAGACTGAGAGAGTTGGGGTTGTTGAGTCTGGAGAAGAGAAGGCTCCCAGGGGACCTTCTGGTGGCCTTCCAGGATCTGAAGGGGCTACAGGAAGGCAGGAGAAGGTCTATTCAAAAGGGTTTGTAATGACAGGACCAGGAGTGATGGTTTGAAGCTGGGAAAGGAGAGATTTAGGCTGGATATTAGAAGAAAGTTCTTTTATCTCCAGAGATCCCCATCACAACCAGCAGCTCCTGCCTCGATCCTATAGCAAGGTTTAGCTTGTGGGTTTTATTTTCTGAGGGTGATCCTAGCCCCTAGCAAGGGTTTTGCAAAGGTGACTGCTGCTTATGGGGCTGTTCTGCCAATCCCATGGAGACTGTCATTCGAGGAGGTCTTTAATCCAGTTTCTAAAGGGCTTTTCTATCCTCCTCAGTCAGTTCTTATCATTATCACACACTAAACCAAATCACTTTTCATGCTAGGCTGACCCAACGCGTTCTAATTCTCCACAGTTAAATGGAGACCATTTCAAGATGGTCACAATCAACTGGCAAGCTCCCATTTGTCGTGTCTCCTCCAGAATCCTAAGCAAAGATGCCAAAAGAATAGATCTTCCCCAGTGTGAATTAACAGGGGCTGCTCATTATAGACATCTCGTCCCAACACCCTTGATCTTTGGGAAGATTTGCATCCTGATCCAGAGTCTCTCTTTGCAGCTGACAGCTGTGATGTGTCTCAGATGCCAGTCAGTCAATCATGCCTTTTAATTAAGCAGCAATGCCTTAAATGAGACGACAGTGACAACAGCAAAAACTCAGGAACAAACACAACAATCAATAGCACAGCAGAAGGGTCTTTGCTGACACACTGCATCAGACACTTCTTGGCAGCTCTCTCAAACTCAGTAGGTCAGGACAACTTGTGTCTGACAAACATGCTGAGACTACATAAAGCCAGCCCAGATCTGTGCTGCCACTGAAAATAGTTGTGGTGGACATTATAACACAGTATCTGAGGGCCTGAGAGTCAGCAGCAGCTCGTAAATGAGTGAATAAAATGTTATTTCTTGTGAAAACGGGGAAGGTGCTGAAAGGAGGTTGAGTGAGATTGTCTTAGATCATCTGGAGCTCTGCGTCCAGTTCTGGAGCCCCCAGGACAAGAAAGATCTGGAGGTGCTGGANCATCCGTGTGTTGTCCCAGCTCAGCTGCTCCACAGCCATGGAAGCTCATGGACCTGTCCTTACCCAGCCACCCCTTTCCACCAGCCAGATGCTGTCAAGTATTGGGCAGGAGAGCCAAGTGTTGTACTCGTGGCACAGCACTTTTTTTTCCTCCTTCAAGGGTGGGATGGGTATAACTTCATATAATAGGCCCTTAACCGATTGTTTACAGCCCCACTAAAAAAGACAAATCACTGGGAACACTGAATGAGTAGACTCAGGAAAAGAAGGGGGGTTTCAAAAGGTTTATCTGACAACCAATAAAGAGGATAAAGAACAGGCAGTACTTCATTTGTCAGGACCATGGGACAAGCTGATGATAAAAAAGAACTACTCCATAAAGTGGGGAATACCTTTGTCTGGACTATAAATGCCTGTGTTGATTTAATAAGTGCTCTGGTGCTTCTCCAGCTTCTCTTTAGTGCTCACAAATGGGATGGAAACAGAGGGATAAGGGGAGGAAAGGAGTTATCTGTGCCCAGCCTCATAAAGAGATCTCATTTCAGTTAAGGGTGTGAGTTCATGATGGGTTTTATCTTATTTTGACTGGTTCTGTCGTTGCAGAGGATGGAGTAAGAAGTAGTCAAAGACTGGGACCTATCCCTCACTCTTTCTGTAGTGAGACCAGGCACCATCTATTTCTATGTGTTTTTAGGGGATTAATGTCATTATAAAAGGTTATATCCTGAAATACAGACCTCTGTGAATAACCCATCACCAAACTGGGGACACTGGGACAGGCAGCCTGGGCCACCAGTCTGTATTGTGCTTAAAAACTCAATATTAACATTTTAAGACACTGGGGTAATAACACATCCCAAGTAAATAAACCACAAACCCAGCTAAGGCTTGTGTGGAGCTGCTTTTTCCCTTCCCCAGCCCCACTCCTGGTCTGCAAGGGAATGAGAGCAAAGAAAAACATCCTTAAAAGGGCAAGCAAAGAGTTGATTAAGCTCCTGAAGGTGTCTGGTTACTGATATCCTATTGATCAACCCAAGTAAAGCATCATGATATCTTCCATTATGCCAAAGGGCTCTTGCAAGTGAAACATGAGCAGGAAAGGGGAGAGACCAGCCTGTTTCCCTGTGTTTTAGAAAAGGAACCAGCAGAGAAAGTGACTTTCAAGGGACAGAGAATCTTCTTCAAGGTCAAGTCTTCATTGTGTGCCAATAACAGCTCCTGCCAGGAGCTCTGAGCACCTTGCCAGCAGGTTCAGTGGCCTCCATCTCCATCCTACTCTTCTTTTCCCTGTGTTATTCTCATTATTAAGGATCTCAGCAGCTTCCATTGCATCCAGCAGTGGGAATGTTGCTGATATTCTGCTTGTTTTCACTCTGTCCTGGGAGCAAAAGGTTGGTGGTAGTAGAGTGTGAACTCATGGCTTGATGTATCTGCACATCCCTGGTCAAGGGGGTGCTGGTACATCCCTATATTCTGTTCTGACACTTAGCTGGGCTGTTGAGGACCCTCATTTTTCCAGACAGGGCTGAAGTCCTGCCTAAAGTGTGTAGGGAGCAGCTGAGGTGCCAGCAGGGATCTCCATCACCTCATCAATGGGGGAAATGAAGCTGAAATGGATCTTTTGCATCTCTGAAATCTCTGGCTGTGGGTGAGAAAAAGAAAAGGGGCTTTATTCCACCCTTTTAAAAAGCAGCATTTGTCTTTCTCCCAATATTTGCCTCTAAAAAGCCTCCTCCTTAGCTCATTATCTTGAGCTGGGCCTGAGCATGACACGTAGCTGGAATTCTTGGGCTTGGAGCTTCTCCAAGCGTGGCTGTGGGTAATGAGAGGATGCACAGCAGGAAAAGCAGCCGTCTGAGAGTGGCCACCTCTGGGCTGAAGGACCACCTCTGAGGTGGGCAGATGATGGAGAGGAGGCAGCCACCAGCTGCTAGAAGCAGGGGCCTGTTACAGAGCAGGTTTTAGCTTGCTGCAGATGGCTGATGAGGAGTGGGTTGACCACTGAGGGGTGTGACAGCTTCTCCATCACTCCAAGAGCCAGGGTGATCCCCTGCTGCCTTTTCACAGCACCAAACCCAGCCTTGCTGGGCTCCCTCTGGGCAACCTGCTGGAAGGCTTTGGACTGTGGGAGGAGAGCCAGACCCAGGCAGTCTTCACCATCCATCCTGCTATCAACATTTATGGCCATCCCACCAGGGCCAGTTGTTCTTGGCAGCAGGCTGGAAAAGGCTGCAGGGGCTCAGCATGTCCCTTCTGCAAGTGGCAGCATCATCCCTGCAGCAAGGAGCTTGCTGGCTCTCCATCAACTTGCAGGGTTGTAGCTGGTGGGACAAGAGCTACATGTTCCTGACACCAGTGCTGGGTAGGGAAGCTGAAAAAGCACCTATGGTGCTCACAGGTTGCTCCCCATGGGTGCTACAAGGGGGCTGGAGGGGAATATAATGTCCCCAGCAAAGCTGTCCTTGGCAGCAGTGCCTCTGTGGCTGGTGATGTCTCTAGGGTGGGTATAAGGAACACCCTTTTGTGGGGGAATGGGTGGTGGTAGGACCTGTACCCCTTCCCCACATGTGTTTGCATAGGGGAAGAGGGAGGAGAGACAACCTCACCAATGCTGGATGTGTATCTTGAATTGGTTTCTGGCAGCATCTTTTGGGGTTAGGGACCTGGGGGTCCTGGTGGACAGCAGGGTGACCATGAGCCAGCAATGTGCCCTGGTGGCCAAGAAGGCCAAGGGCATCCNGAAAGCAAAGCCCCTGTTTAGAGATAGGAAATAGCTGAAGAGAAGCCAATGAAATGATGCTTCTCCCTTCTCCTCCTCTCTCTGGACTTGCTGGGCTCCCCCGTGCTCTCTATTCCCACAACATCCCCATCTGGGGGCTCGGCAGTGGGTACACCAGAGGTTCTCCCAGCCCAGTACCGGGTGCTGGGCTCTCACCGAAGCTGACGGGGGCTTTTCTGGATTCTGCCCAGGTGGTTGGAACACGTGGTCAGCTTGGGGCGACTGCACCAAGGACTGCGGGGGAGGTCTGCAGACCCGCATGCGCTCCTGCAAGCCCCTGCCCAACGAGGGGCTGCTCTGCGAGGGAGTCCTGGAGGAAGGCCGGCTGTGCAATAGGAAGGCATGCAATAGTAAGTGGAGGCATGTTCCCTTGCATCCTCGGGTCCCTCTTCCCAGCAGGAGCTTGGCCTCCTCGCCGTGGATAGTGAAGGGTGCTCTAGAGGCGTGGTGGAACCACCCGAGGGTTGCGTTGGGGGCAGCAAGCCCAGGGGAGCATGTGGTTGCAGCTGTGCATGGCCCTGCCCCACCCGTGGTCACGCATGGACACGTGCACGTGCTGACACACGTCCTCCAACACGTAGACCTGCAGATATAGGGCTTGTTCCACAAAACCTACAGGAATTAGGCTGGAGAGTTGGGTGGAGGGGAACCTCATGAAGCTCAACAAGGGCAAGTGCAGGAGGAATAACTCACTGCACAGTGCAGGTGAGGGGTGACCTGCTGGGAGAAGGTCTTAGGAGTGCTGGGGGACAAGTTCACCATGACCTAGCAGTGTGTTCTTGTGGCCAAGAAGGCCAGTGGTATCTTGGGGTGCATTAAGAGTGTGGCCAGGAGATGGAGGGAGGTTCCTCTCTACTCTGCCCTAGTGAGGCCACATCTGGAGTGTTGTGTCCAGTTCAGGGCTCCCCAGTTTAAGAGAGGAACTACTGGAGATGGTCCAGCAGAGGCTCTGAAGATGCGGAGGGGACTTGAGCATCTCTGTGGCCAGGAAAGGCTGAGAGCCCTGGGGCTGCTGAGCTGGAGAAGTGCAGACTGAGAGGGGATCTGATCAATGCTGCTCAATATCTAAAGGGCAGGTGTCAAGAGGATGGGGCCAGACTCTTGTCAGTGGTGCCCAGTGATAGGACAAGGGGCAATGGGCACCAACTGGAACCCAGGAGGTTCCATCTAACATGAGGAAAAACTTCTTTGCCCAGTTCTTTTGCATTAACTGAGTCGAAAGGAGAATGAAGGAGGAAAAAACCAACAGCAGAAGCAGCAGCTCAGACCAGCAAACGCCAGCAAATGGCTGATTATAATTATTCCCTTCTTTTTATTTCAAATTCATAGGAGGGAATGTTTGAATAACTCCTCCAACTAGTCAAATAACCAGGGAAAGTTCAACTGTCTTCAAAGGCAGGGAAGTATCTCCTGGTAAAGGGGAAGTTCAAATAGAGGGACATAAATATATTCCTCTAATAAAGGCTAAAATGATTTCATGCATTTTTTATCAGCTCCATAAATTTAAATCATGTTGCAATTAGACCTTTTTTCTTTTTTGTTTTTAAATGAAACCTCCTGGTATATTTAATTTCATCTCCCTCTGAGGTTTGCCCACACTAGTGATATTTAATCAATGTCCCCAGTGCTTGCTGGTGACTTTGTAGCCCTCACACAGCTGGGGTTTGGGGCACTGAGGGTAAGGGAGTGAGGACATGGAAGCTGGACCTGAAAGGAGGTCCAGCCATGGGACTGGAACATGCCTGGATGGAGCTGGAGGAAGGGTCATTCCAGTCTTGGTGGACAATGATGTGATGGAGAAGGTGGAGATGGTGGTGTTGGTGGGTAGAAAGGGCTCTGCAGGTGTGGCCACTCTTTGAACTTGAGGGAACATGGGACATCGAGCAAAATAACTCCTTAGAGTGTCCCTCCTGTGCTGGACAAACAAAGAGGGACTTTTTTGGATGTCGAGTAGTGGTAGGACGACGGGGAATGAGTCCAAACTAGAGGTGGGGTGATTGAGATGAGACGTTAGGAAGAAGTTGTTGCCCAGGAGGGGGGGGAGACACTGGCCCAGGTTGGCCAGAGAGGGGCTGGAAGCCCCATCCCTGGAGATGTTGAAGGCCAGGCTGGTGGGGCTGTGAGCAACTGATGGAGTGGGAGGTGTCCCTGCCCATGGCAGGGGGGTTGGAACTGGATGGTCTTGAAGGTCCCTTCCAACCCTGACAATTCTATGATTCTCAGACTCTCTTTGCAGAGCATCCATCCCCATCCCCAACCATCTTCAAATCCTTCCATGGGACCTACTTGATTCCTTCACATCCCTCTTGAACTGGTTTGGGGGAGATGTGGACTGGATGCTGTTTTCCAGGTCCAGCCTCACCTACACTGAACAAGGGCCACAACATCTTTCCTTCATCTGCCCCAAGGGCACAACTTTGCTCTTCTTCATCATGGATCTGCTGAGGTTGCTGTGGCAAGGAGGGATGGGATGGGATGGAATGAATGGTGGCCAACCATGGAGCCTGGAAATCTGGATTGGGTTTCCAGCTCTGCTTATTTGCACAGTGACAGATGAATTGCTCTTTCCTCACTCATCTTTTCCAGAACACAACATTCTTCAAGGTCAGGCTTGGTGGGACTCTGAGCAGCCTGCCCTAGGTAGAGATGTCCCTGCTGGTGTAGGGAGGTTGGACCAGATGCCCTCTGGAGGTCCCTTCCAACCTCAAACATTCTATGATTCAGTAAAGCTGATCCCAAGTGCAGGAAAACCTGATTGTCATAATAATAATTTCACTTTTCTTCCTGTCTTCTTTCTACTACATACCCAGTCAACTCCTGCTCCACATTGTGGTGGGGCTGGTCCAGCTGAGCTTATGTGGGAAGAGAAGATCTTGAGCTAAGTGGCAAGCCCTAGTTTGGAAGGAGAGCACACCCATGGCCTGGTGCTACACAAATTGATTTATCCCTTGGAAATAAGTTAATTCTGATTAATTTTCCCAAGGGCCTCTTTGCAGCCAAACTGCTGAGCCCCGTGGTGATGCTTGCATGCTGGGAAGCTGCAAAGATGTGGACAATTAATCTTTCAACAAGACTTGCCCATGAACATCTTGAGGTTTGTGTCTTACCTCAGGAGAAATCTCCCCCTCTTCACATCTCCCAAAGCTCTGAACTCACCCTCAGCATCCATCCATTGCTGCCTTTGCAGCCATGCCCAAGAAAAGTGGTTTTTTGACCCAGGAAAGGCTTTTAATTTTTTTTACACATCTCCTTTCCTTCTCTTTACTCTGATCTGCCCCAAAACCCAAGAGGATTTAAAAGTAGAGCAAAAAATCCTGTTTCAAGTGTGTCCCTGTTATTCTCATATTGACTTTTGCCCATGGATTTGTCAGGGATGAGCTTGATGTCAATTCTTCCACTTGAACTGGTATTTTCCCAAGTGTTCATTTTGTGTCGCAGTTAAATAGATTCTAATTATTATTATTTTTTAAATTGAAAAAAATAAGAGGAGGAGAATGGGACAGAAAAGCATCTTTATCCCAAATTGTGCAGCATTTCAGTAATAATACCTGACCAGCTACCCAGGTGTGGTGGAGTAACTGACTCCTTAATTTTGTAGTAGAAAATCAACAGGAAAAATTACTTTTTTTCCTTATCCAAAGGGCCATCTCTAATCCTGGTAAAACCCAAACAAAGCAGGGATGAGCACTCTGATATTTTCCTCTTTGCTGGGAAGGGGGTAAGTTAAAACTTGGCCAAGGAGACTCATTCCACCACTGAGAAGTACAATCAGTTGCTGACCAAGCAAGTCAGGTTAGAATAACCCAGAAACCACCAGCACCTTCAAAACAAGGGCAAACCCATCTCTGTTCTCCAGCTTCTCCTTCCCTGCTCCTCCCAAAGTGGCTCAGAAGCTGGTGGGGGATTAGCACAAGGGGGTTTAGCTGGTTACTTGGATCTCCAGCAGCAAGGAGAGGTCTTTGATGCTACATCTGGGATGAGTTCTCAAGAGGAACAACTTTGGGTGTAGTATCTCCCTAGAGCTGCTGAGATGAATCTTTGCAGAAGATCTCTGAGGCTTTCATTGGTTGTTTTATTTTGCTTGGCCATGGTAGATGTGCTGGAGGGATCTAACCCTTCTTGTCATGCATCTCCTCCCCAACATGGACCTTCTCCAGGTCCTGTCATCCTTCCTCTTCCAGAGCTTGCCCAGGTGGACCTCAATATGTAGTAGTGAGAATGGTGGTTCTCAGCCTTTCTGAGGGTTGTGACTTCTCAGAATAAAGGTGTAGCCAGAGCTGAGTCTGGACATAGTCTGGAGGCCATAGTGTTGTTTGAAATCACTGCTGGATGACCCCACAGGTACCACCTCTATGTGGTCTATAAGTTTTTCCATCTCCCCACCATGGAGTCTCTTGCTTGATGATCTTCATCTGGCTACATGTCCCCAGGGACACACACCCCAAGCCCAACATCACACAAGCCAGGTGAGTTATCTCCACAGGCAAAGCCCAAAGCTGTGAAACACTGAAGGAAAACTGTGATGAAGGCTCATCCCTGCCTGGAAAGGAGACTTTGTGTGGTAGCAGCAGCTTGGCTTGCTCAGAGCCTTTTCTCATGGCAGCTGTTCAGCTCCAGAAACAGAATCTGAAGGACAACATCCAGCCTTTGTTGTAACTCTGATTTTTCCTTGCTAGAGGCAGAGGACCTGGTGGCATCCTCCTCTCCAGCACAGACAGGGGAGATTTCCTCCATCTGCTGGATTTGGCCAGGAGCTCCTGCTTTATAAAAGGAGAGGGGCAAAAAGCCAAAGTGAGTGTGGTGGCAAGAGCAGCTTTCCAGGTCCACCCACTTTGGATGGAAGGGGCTGTGCTGGGGTGGCCCCTCTTCACTGTGTTGAAAGCTGGGGTTGCTCACAACCTGGCATGCACAAGGATGGGCAACGTGGCAGGACACCAGCCAAACCAGAGGGTGGATGTCACGGACCTGCCCCTGGCACTGGAATTTGGCAGTGCCAGAGAAAATGCAAGAACAAGCAAGAGATGTGGGCAGCCTGAATTTCTTCCTGGGGAGGGAAGATCAGCAGAGGAGCCAGCTGAAATCCTGCCATCCCATCTGGCAGAGCAAAGGCAAAGCCATCTCTGACATTTATCAATATCCCATCCAGGCAGAAATGTCTCCCCTAGGCTGGGCAAGGGGTGCAGAAGTCACCAGCACAGCCCTGTCCATCCATGCTGGATTCCCAGCATCAAGCAGGTCCAGGATCCAACCCTTGAGCTGTGTAGCTGCTGCTGGTGTGGAGAAACTCCTGTTCCACGTGACATTCCAAAAACTGAGCCTCAGTCACTCTCCTTCTCTGCCACCCTTGGTTTTATTAAAAATAGCTTTGCTGCTGCAAGCACCAAGCTGAGATATCCAGTAAGAGCATCTTCACTCCATTGCAAGCTGGAAGATCACCTTGTCCTCACAGGTACCTGCTGCTGCTTGCAGAGACTTCACCCTGTCCCCCCTTCTAGTGGTGGTTTTGGGTCTGGGAGTCCCATATCTCACCCAGTGACATTTTCACAAGTGCTTTGGGCCATCTCCTCAGCTGATGCAATTGCCATATAGCCAGTGGCCTCCAACATGACCCTCTCTGCTGAGATCTTGGGGTTTAGAGGTTGGTAGTGAGTCTACCCTGCTCAGTTTTACTCCTTTAGCAGCTGCTGGATGCCCCAGAAGGTCCATCACCAACACCTTGCTTTGGTTTTACTGTGCTGAGATACCTTTGCCCCTTTTCATAGAATCATAGAATGTTTGAGGCTGGAAGGGACTTCTAGAGGTCGTCTGGTCCAACCTCCCTACCCCAGCAGGGACATCTCTACCTAGGGCAGGCTGCTCAGAGCCCCATCAAGCCTGACAATGGGGTTCTTCAGTCACCCCTGTCCACTCTTGTCTCTGGTCCATCATTTCATCCCCACCACCCCAGTTTGCCTGAATAATTTTCATGATCCTGCTACTTTCCTTCCCTCTCCTCTTTGGTGGTTGAGTATAGAAGGAGCTCAGGACATAGAATCATACAATCAAGAATAATTTGGGCTGGAAGGGACCTTAAAGATCATCTAGTTCCAACCTCCCTGCCATGGGAGAGGTGCTTGGATGTTAAAACCTTGGCCCACAACACTGACAAATCTCTGCATTTAGGTTTTTTCCCCTCTGTTTGTGCTGACACATGACATGTTCTCATTAGAAGTGTTGGTCACCTGCTTCCTCCTCCCACCACTGCCAGCACTGCAGCATCATCCATCCCATCCACACTGGAGCTGTGTTCTTCCAGGATCTCATCTGTTTGCCTTCACTTGCAATTGAAATCTCTCTTGTGTTCCCTTCAAGGACATTATTCCTCTAGCCCTCCAAGGTCATAGAATCCTAGAATTGTCAGGGTTGGAAGGGACCTTCAAGATCAGCCAGTTCCAACCCCCCTGCCATGGGCAGGGCCACCTCCCACTACATCAGTTGCTCCAAGCCCCAGCCAGCCTGGCCTTCAACATCTCCAGGGATGGGGCTTCCAGCACCTCTCTGGGCAACCTGGGCCAGTGTCTTCCCACCCTCCTGGACAAGAACTTCTTCCTAAAGTCTCATCTCAATCTCCCCACCTCTAGTTTGGATCCATTCCCTCCAGTCCTACCACTACCCAACAGCCTAAAAGGCACCCAAGGTGTTGGGTATTTCAACAACGTGCATTTATACAGCTGGGGTGGAAACCAAGTCTAGATCTTCCTTTGACATCCCTCCTCTCCACTGACCCCACTGTGGGCTGCTGAAATCCAACCAGTTCCCTGCTGCCTTCATTTTGTTGCCTCCACCCCATGAAGTTCAGGTTCATGAAACCCCCAGCAAAGCATCACTTGCACCTTCTTTACCTTGTGCATAAAGGACTCAGCTTCTCCCTGCTTTGTTCAGAGCCTAATTGCCTTTAATTAGGGAGAGCAATAAGAGTTCAGGCTCATCACATCCATCTAGGAGCAAAGGAGATCATGTAGCTCCTTTGAGACTAGATCAACCATGAGATGTCAGTAACATGGGGTCCAAATAACTGCTGAGGGGAGGTCCAGGGTGCCAGGGTTGCATTTAAAACTTTTATTTTGCTCTTTTAGCTTTCCTTCCTTCTGTCCATCCATGCTCAGTGGCTGCTTTTGGGATATTCCATCCCAAGTCTTCCTTGCCTCCTTCCTTTCTCTAGGCAGCTGACAAAGCCACCCCAGCTCCACATCTACCTCCTGTTTCTCCTTCCCTGGGAAGCCTGTGGGGTTCACTGCAGATTTTGGGTGTTCTTGTGGTTTCTGTGCTCCCCTGAAGAGGACTCAAATCAGAGCAGAGCAAAGTGTGTGGGTATAGCCAGCAATGGGCTTTGGGATGTGTCCCAAATATGGCACTAATTCCACCTGTCTCCAAAGCAAACTCAAGACACTGGATATTGGAAAATGAGTTAGAGGTTGGCATTTTAAAAATAATGAATCTCACACAGGTAGTTTGATAAAAATAGAGGATTTGGGCCCTTTTTATTCCAATAAAGAGCCAGATACAACCGAGTTATGTGACAACATCAGGATGTTTGTAGTCCTGATGTCTGCTATTGGTGCCTTTCCCTTGATGATGGCAGGTGTGTGATGCCCCATCCCATCCCTTCCAGCCAGCAGCCTGATGGGAAGGTCTGGAGAAGTCAGAGAGACCAGTCCCTAGGTTCCTTAAGTCCTGCTTTTGGGCAAAAGAAATAGGAAATAATCTAATTTCACAAACTAAATGGGCCTCTCCCATGAACCAAGCTGCTGAACAGAGTCTGGCTCCTGGCAGGGACTCTCTGAATCATTCCTCTCCCTCCTCTGCTTTCCCTTTTTGGATGGCACTGAACCCTCCTGCCACCACAAGGAAGCTTCATTAACCTTTATTAATTTTCCCCCAAGCTCCGGGCTCAGATTTGTCACCATTTTCATCTCTTGGCAGTTTGTACTTCTTGAAAAGCTGTCTGAGTGTTTTACCTCCTTGGGGGGAAAAAAGATCTTGTGTCTGGTACATGCTGTTTGGAAACAAAGTGGTGGCCAGATCACAGGTTCCTTGGGCTCAGCTCTGCTCTTCTGCATGGCTCTGGTGGCATCAGCTGTGTCCTCCTGGTTTACAGCAGGCAGGGGTGGTGGGAGGGATTGGGTTGCTGTTGCTTTATTAGGCAGGGTTACAACATCCCAATAACGGGCAGAGTGGAAGGTTTAGGCTCCCCCGGGGCAAATTCAGGGCTGATCCACATGGGATGCAAAGGCAAAGCTGGCAGAAGAGGGGGTTTGGAAGGAGCAGGGGTGGTAACTGAGTTAAACACCTTTACCTCACAGCAGATGCATCATTTACCTGCTGTTCTCAACACCATGGTAGGAGACTTTCAGTCAGGACACCAAAGGCAGGAGCTTTGCTCTTTCTCTGAGGTAGAAAGAGGCTCAGCCACAGCCCTGTTGGTGATAGATGAGTGGAATGGGCTGCCCAGAGAGCTGGTGGAGGCCCCATCCCTGGAGTCCTTCAAGGCCAGGCTTGATGGGGCTCTGCCCTAGGTAGAGATGTCTCTGCTGGTGTAGGGAGGTTGGACCTGAGGAGCTCTGGAGGTTCCTTCCAGCCTCAAACATTCTCTGATTCTATCTCTCCTTGTTGCTGGTGATAGGGTAGAGTCTATGAAGAAAAGAGCCTTTTGAGCTGTCCCTTTCCTTGTCACCTGCCTGCTCCACTCAGCATTTTCTAGTTACTCTACACAACATTGCTAATTAGATGTTGGTTGCATTCATCATTTTCTAATTACTCTACAGAACATTGGTTGCAAGGCAGAGTTCTCCACCAAAAAATGCTGGTAGCCATCACCATAGATAGATGCCACCACCCAGCTCAGGATGGTGGCAGAGTTTTCCCCCAAAAATGCTGCTAGTCATCACCATACATTGATGCCACCACCCAACTGGAGATGGTGGCATTCATTCTGAGCGCATCTGAAAAGGCTGAACCCTCCTTCAATACAGCAAAGCCCCCAGAAAATCACTGATGATTGAGGAAAGACCAGACCTACGGGATCATATTCTGCACGGTCCCAAGTCTCAATGAGAAACAAGGGGTTGAAAGGCCACCCAGTCCAAGTCGTGCTGGTGGCCAGGGGTGCTGGGGATGGAAAGCAGGTGGAAAGCCATGAACGTTGCAGGTCGCTGTTTGTTTCTACGTGTAACCTTTGTAGTGAAAGATGTTGCAGAGTGAACCAAGGTGTATTCACATGACCCATTACCTTGCCATAGCCAATGGACGCTATAATTCCAGAAGCCAATCGCTGAGGTCCACAGATAACAGAAAGCGAGAGGACACTGACGAGCTGCAGCACTACGGGTACCCTGCACCTCAAATAGGTAAGCTCTGACCTCCCACCACCTCTGGAGCTGGCACACACCCGCCTGGTCACTGCACTGGGCTTGCTTTGAGGTTTCCATGAGGTTAATCAACTCTTTTCCCCCCCCAGGTCAGTGTGGGCTTATCCGCACGCCGAGCGAATGGTCATCCCCCAGTTTGCTCCCATCCCATTGCGCTCCAGGGGTTTGTGTTGTTGGTGTTAGCCAGAGAAGGCAAAAAAAGGGTTAGACACAAAGCCCTGACATCTCACAAACTGCTTCTCATGCCCCTGACTACCTAAAGTCACTGCTTTGTCTGAACTGTCTCAACTGCCGTGGTTCGTTAAGCCAAAGCTGACCCTACACAGGCTCTTTGCTGCTGCCCATGTCATGCCTTCCCATTGCCTGGAGGAGAAGGTGTGGTGGGGAGAGAGCAGGGCTGCTCTCCTCTATCACTGTGTCAGTGATGTGCAAGGGCTTGTATCTGGGAGGTTCTATGCAGGACCTTCCATTCAACAGAAAAGGGACAATATGTAGTAATATCAGAGAGTGTGGTCTGGGAAGGTGAGAAGGAATTGGACCTAGAGCTATGCCTGGAGTGGTTTTGTGCTCTGCCTTTTGTGATAGAAGCTCAAGACATCACGGGTCTTGGGCAGAGCAAGGTCCACTGAACCTGACTACAGGTTAAAATAGTTCTCCAGTGACCTTGCAAACATGTTGTGCTCCAGAAAGCCTTCAGAGAGGTGATTCCAAGAGCCAGAGCTGTGAAATAGAGCTGTAAGGGAGGCTGGGGCATACTCTGGGGTGAATTAGCTGGTGCTTCATCCAACCCAACAGGACTTCATTGGTGTGCAGCAGTGAAGAGGGTCAGGATGATGGTGGGTGTGGTGTGGAGGCTCTGGGGGTGACTGGGCAATGACTGGGGTGGTGGCTTTCAATGCAAGGCAGAAGATGGTCTGAATTCCCTTGCTCCTCTATCTGCAGGATCACTGGTGGCTGGCAAAAGGAGGGGGGGAGTTTGCATGGCTATAACCTGGTGAAGCTGAGCTCAACCTCTCAGTCACATGTCTCCAAAAGAGGAGGAAGAGAAGGTGCTCCAAGGCAGGTCCTGTGATGTCCTCTGTTGTTCCTGCTCTGCCTCATCCCAGGTGCTTCCCTGTTGCTTTGTTCCAGCCTGTAGCTCAGGTTTAGAGCTTGGCATTTCTTTGTCATGCAAGCAGGACACTGCATCTGAGCTTGGTGACATCTCTGTTGACTCCCTGCCATCCTAGGCACTGCTGTAGCATGGCTGTGGTACCCCAAAGCTCAGCATGGCCTGGGACATGTGCATTGTCCTGCTGCAGCCTTGCCTCACTCCTGCCACTGTCCCAGGAGCAGCAAATTGCAGCCAAGTTGTTCAAAGAAATGAGGATGGAGGAGATGTAAAGACCAGACAGAGGCTGTAGACCAGAAAGGGGTTTAGAGGGTCTTTAGCTGGGGACACCAAGGCAAAGCTCAAGTCTTCCCTAGCAATTAGCAGGGTTTGTAGGGGATAAACCATTTCACACCCACTCAAGATCTAGAAAAATATGAAGCAGAAAAAATAGCTGGTGGCAGCTCTGAGGACTAGGGATGAGGGGATGGTCCTGCCCCACTGAAGGCCACTATTTCCCCCTGCCCACCCTTGGCAGCCCTGGTGTCCAGGCCCTCTTGGCCCAAGGGTGTCTCCTCCAGCACAAGAGTGAGAACCAGCCCAGTAGGTCCCTGGTATGTGCCCTCCTGGCTTGGCCCACCAACTGCTTCCAGGAGGTCTTTGCCAGCAGCAGGATGTGAGTGAAGAAGTGGCTGGACATGGTGAGATGTCAGATTGGCAGATGACACCACAAAAACCACCTCCTGGTGAGGAGATGACAGTGATGTGCTGCTCCATTAGTGCCGAGGGAGAAGGTGTCACAGAGAAGCTGCAGGCACTGATGGGGACCCAGCAAGCAGCTGAAGTCTCTGCAAGCCCAGCTCAGGGCTGGCCAGGCACTGGGAAGGATCCTGGGTTGCAGTTCTACATCCCTGTGGAGTGATGCTCAGCACATCTCCTCCTGCAGCACCTGCTGAGATGTCTCCAGCTTCAGGAGATCTGTCTCTGTAGGAGCAGCAAGCCCTCAAAGGGGCATCTTCCCACCTGAAGTGGGGTCCTTGCCCCTGTAAGTCCTTTAGGACACTCTTCTTAATGCCCAAGGACTAATCAAAGGTCAACCCTGCAGAGATATCTCTCTACAGGCACCATGACAGAGGACCCCTTGTCCTCTGGGTGGTGAAGATGGTGGAGTGCATCCATCAACTCAATAAGACAGTATTGAGTTGAACTAGGAGGCTTTCAAACCTGATCAACGTGGTAGATTTCTTGCCCTTATATATAAAAAAAACCCCATCAGGATCTGCTTCTGAGATGAAAAACTGGAAGATATTACAGCAAATAATTGGTACTTGCTGCAGCTTGAGCCAGGAGGGTGCAGAAGTTCTTCTCATCCATCGTTTTGGTGATGGGCAACATTCTGCTTGTGTTGGATGGAGAATGAGTTTGTCCTGATGCCTGAGAGCATCTCAGAACTGGGTCTTGCATGGTGTCAGAATCAGTTTGATTCCAGCAAGGTTGGAGACTAGACTGGTCTAGTCTCAAGGTTTGAGACCTAGTGGTTGAGATAAATTGCTTAGTTCAAAATGGCACCAAACCCACAGGAAAAAAGCACTGGGAAAATAAACTGTGTTATGCATTTAAAAGCCAGGGATTGGTGAAATGCAAGAGATGATGACTGAGGGGATTTGCCTCCAATTATAAATATTTCTATTTGAAAGGGTAAAGGCCAATATGATAAAAAAGAGGCAGAGAGGTGGAATTTGGTTCTTTCATCTCATGAAATAATAACTCTTGTCTGAATATGGAGACTGCAAAACCACAGCCAGGTCTGAGTGGGGAGGTGGTGGGAGGGCAGGATCTCCAAGCCATGAGTTGCACCTCGATGGGATTCCTCTGATCCAACTCTGGCCTCTCAGAAGGACTTTAGGGAAGAGAATCATCCTGCTGCTGGGGGCAGGTCTGGGGAGGTTGCTCAGGGTTGATGGAGCAACACAAAGACATTGTCTGATCCTGCAGCACCCAAGCAGGCTATGGAGAGGGGATGGTTGGGATTTGTGGGTCAAAAAGGGATCTCCTGGTTTCTAGGTCACTCTGGGGGGCAAATGCTGAAATGATGGCACCAAAAAGGTGACTTGCTGGTGGTGAACTCAGAGGATCTGACAGAGCCAGATGAGTTGCTTATTGGAAAGGCAGCAAAATTCCAATATAGCAGCAGATCTAACACTTGAGAAATAGGGTAGGGGAGGGATGTTTCCTTGAAGGCTCAAAGCCTCAAAACACATTGTCTCCTACACATCCCATGGTCCTTAACATTTATCTGACTGGAATTTGGGTAGATTAACAAATGTAAAAGCAAAGAGAAACCTTATTGAGCAACTTTGGCTTAATGAACAAGAGCAGTTACATGTCATGATTATGGAATAAATGAGGTGGGGAAAGACTTGTCTTTACTTTCACCTTCTTCTAAGTCCAGCCAGTAAATGGAAGTTTGTCCATTTGACACCCAGTGACAGGTCTTTAGACTCTCCACCTTCAACATATTGATTCACCAGCCTCCAACCAGTGGGTCTGTTTTTAACTCCTTGCATGACTGGAGACACTCAAAGCAGATGTGCTGAGAAGCATGACACATAGAACGTAGGTGACAACCCCAAAATCTCAATAAACAGGGTGATGAGAGCCACAAACACTTGAAATCCTGCACAGAATTTCACTGCATGCAGAAATCTCCCCTTAAATAAATAGACAACCTTGAGGAGCAAGTCAAGACACATTTTTAGGCAGCACTGGGAAGTCTGGAGGTCTCCAACCATGACAATTTCCATCACAAATCCTAGACTGACATTAACTTTCATCTTCATTTTAAAACCCTACAAGCCAGGTTGAGATCTCAAGCTGCTTCCCACTGCTAGAGAGTCTCTTTCATACTCCATCTTGCAGCTGGTCAATCCCATAGAGCATCTACTCTGCTGTTTTCTTTGGGAATGGGGTGGTGGTGCTGGAAGACACATCCAAGTGATGGGTACAGCTCAGGTTGTGCCATGTTGGACCCTTCTTATGTCATCCACAGCCTGCCAAGTGCATCTGGCTATGATCTGAGATGGTGCAGCCTGAAGAACTTGTTCCTAGAAGGCTCTGCCCCTCTATTATCATCTTCAGAGATGTGTTGGTGTTTATTTGTGGTGACTTTCTGACTGAGACATCCCTGGCATGACCATCCGTCTGCAGGGATGTTAATGACAAGGGGAATGTGTCTCATCACTTCCCACTCCCACCTCTTGATCAATGGGATGCTTTTGTTTCCCTGCCCCATCAGGTGAGCAGTTGTCAGAGGCAGCAGTTGGCCGTGTTCTGGCAGATCTTCTCCACAGGTGAAGGAGAAGACAAGACAAAGCTCTGTGGGATTACTTCAGCCAATGTCCTTCATCTTCTCCTTTGCCTGCTCCTCCTCTGCCAACCTGCATTGGCTGGGGCTGTGAGGAGGCAAGAAGAGGAGCTGAATCTTTAGAGCTCCTCAATTTAGGGACACATTTACCATGTCTGTTACTTAATGAGTAATATCCCTGTGAAGATGTTACATGTCTTAGCCCACACAGATCTGCAGTGGCTCCACCACCTCATCAGCAGTGGTGGAGTCTCCCCTGCTCAGTGCATTGATACTTCAGTTGTCCTTTTTTTCTTGGTATGTGCTACAGCTCTACAGAGTACCTCCAAAAACCATCCAGATGATTCACAACTCACATTTTCTTGCACCCTCCTGTCACACCCCAAGTGGAACCCATCCAAGAGCTCCACAAGTCACCAGTGATGGGTGAAGCGCAGCCTGGAAAGCACTGCCCAAGGAGATCCAGGTATACCAAGGTTGTCACGTCCTCACCTTCTCCTCCAACCCCCAACAGGTGACCCTGCAGCAGAGGAGTGGTCCCCATGGAGTGTGTGTTCCACCACCTGCGGGGAGGGCTGGCAGACCAGGACCAGGTTCTGCGTGTCGTCTTCCTACAGCACCCAGTGCAGCGGCCCCCTCCGGGAGCAGAGACAGTGCAACAACTCTGCCGTGTGCCCAGGTGGGCTGGGGAAGGGAGATCTAGGGGGGGTTGACTGCCTGGGGTATCTCCACTGTCATATCTTCTTGGGGGGAGATGGGGTTTGTCCTCTCTTCCTTCCTTTTTGTCTCCTCCTTTCTCCCTTCTTCCTTAGACCAGGCTGATGGTCTCCATGAAGCCTGCTATGGAGACCATTTCTAGACCAAGCACTATTAGATGGCCACTTGTTGAATCATAGAATCTTTTAGGTTGGAAAAGACCTCTAGGGTCATCAAGTCCAACCTTTGTCCAATGTCTTCCTGACCCCTAGACCATGTGTAGAAGCTCCACATCTACTCATTTGTTGAACCCCTCCAGGGATGGTGACTCCACCACCTCCCTGGGCAGCCTGGTCCATTGCCTGACCACTCTTGCAGTAAAGAATTTCTTCCTAATATCCAATCTAAACCTCTAAACTAAGAGGAAAGGGCCTCAAGTTGCTCCAGGAGAGGTTTAGGTTGGATATTAGGAACAATTTCTTCACTGAAGGGGTTGTCAAGCCCTTGAACAGGCTGCCCAGGGCAGTGGTGGAGAACCTATCCCTGGAGGGATTTAAAAGCCATGGAGAAGTGGTGCTGAGGGACATGGGTTAGTGGTGGACTTTGCAATGCTGGATGAATGGTTGGACTCGATGATCTTAAAGGTCCAACCAAAACAATTCAATGAATCTATGATTCTATGACTCCTGACCCACAACATCATGGTTCAGAAACAATCCTACAGTGGTGAAACCAGCAATAGATGAAGGGCTGGAAAAGCACCTGCATTTTTTAATCTATTTTTCTTTTTTTTCTGAAGCTTTATTGATTTTCCATTAGCTCCTCCAGTAAAGCTGGAAGGGATGAAGTCCCTTAAAAGAGATCAATACATTCTTGTAACGTTTGGCCTCTGGGGATTAGAGTGACTCACCTCCCATAAATAACCTGGCCAGATTAGATTAGATTAGATTGGAGAAGATTAGATTAATATAGATTAGAAGGCTTCAGATGTCTCATTCCAGGAGTTACCAGTGATGGCTTGAGCACTCTTGGAGCATGTTTCCCATCCCATTTTGTTCTCCTTAGCTTTGCCCCTGTGGTGTTACTGACATACAATAATAATTAGTATCCAGACTATGAGAGCTTGAAAATGTTGCAGCCTTTGACTATTCAATGAGAAAATGTGTTGAAGGAGGGAAATAAGGCTAAGAAATGACAAGATGATGGTGATATTGCTTCCCAAAGGGGTGGTCGTGGTTTTGGTTCTCTCTAATTTCCTCTTTTGCTCAGAAAATGCCCTTTTGGCTCAAAAATCTGGAAAATTAGAGTCAATTAAAAGTGCATTGAGAATTATATCCAAAAGACTGGAAAGTAACAGATGCCAAAGTATAAAAAATGAGGTGATGTTCCTCTTGCACATGTTGGGTTGGTTGGTTCTTGGCCATCCCAGGCTCACTTCTCACATGCTGGGTGAGGAGAGGTTGTGCTCTGTGGGTTCACTCACCTCTTCAGACCTTCTTGGGGAAGGAAACTTAACTTCTCCTGCTTTGCTTGCAGTTCATGGCACCTGGGATGAGTGGTCTCCATGGAGTTTATGCTCTTCCACCTGTGGGAGAGGGTACAGGGATCGGACCCGCACTTGCAAACCCCCCCAGTTTGGTGGGAACCCCTGTGAGGGGCCAGAGAAGCAAACCAAGTTCTGCAACATCGCCCTCTGTCCAGGTAATGCAGTTCCAGATTTAAAGCCTTCCCTCCAGCAGGTCTCCCCAGCACTGAAGATGCCCCCATGAGGCTCGTTGGGTCTGTAGGTGCCTCAGTTGGACCAGCACACAGTTGACAGCATCCTGAAGAGGATCTTCTATAAGGAATAAAACATTGGAGGAGCCACCTAGGGGTGTTCCTGGGGTTATTCAGCTAAATGTTGTCTCAGATTCAGATTTGCTCATTTTCCAAATCATAGAATCGTCAGGGTTGGAAGGGACCTCAAAGATCATCTAGTTCCAACCACCCTGCCATGGGCAGGGTCACCTCCCACTAGAGCAGTTGCTCAGAGCTCCATCCAACCTCACCTTGAACACCTCCAGGGATGGGGCTTCCAGCACCTCTCTGGGCAACCTGGGCCAGTGTCTCCCCACCCTCCTGGGCAACAACTTCTTCCTAACGTCTCATCTGAATCTCCCCACCTCTAGTTTGGACCCATTCCCCCCAGTCCTACCACTACCCAACATCCTACAAAGTCCCTCCCCAGCTTTCTTGGAGCCCCCTTAAGGCCACCAGAAGGTCCCCTGGGAGCCTTCTCTTCTCCAGCCTGAACAACCCCAACTCTCTCAGTCTGTCCTCGTAGCAGAGGTGCTCCAGCCTCTGACCATCCTCGTGGCCCTTTTCTGGCCACGTTCCAGCACGTCCAGATCTTTCTTGTCCTGGGGGCTCCAGAACTGGCCGCAGAGCTCCAGGTGGGGTCTCAGGAGGGTGGAGCAGAGGGGGAGAATCCCCTCCCTCACCTCCTAAATGTCTCTCCCCTAGTTTTGCTTTGACTATCAGAAAGAAACCTGAAGAAAAAATGTTTTGTAGCCCTGGAAATCCACTTGAGCTCCTGTGGCTTCTTTCTTTGGAAGCAGGCAGGCTCTGGGTTTACCACAGAGTCCCCATTAATTAACTCAGGGTGTCCTGGTGAACATGATGTGCACATGAAGAGCTCCCCAACACTCTCTCCCCACCCATTAATTAACTCAGGGTGTCCTGGTGAACATGATGTGCACATGAAGAGCTCCCCAACACTCTCTCCCCCTCTCCCATCGTAATGTCAAGTGACATTTTCCCAGTTTAATGAGAATCATTAGGAGACATTATGATGTCCCTGGAGGAGGAGAGGGATTGTGGGAGTGATGTGAAAACATTTATGAGAAGCCTCCTGGCATTTCCCACCCAGTCTTCACCCCAATCCTTGGGTTTCTGGCTGAGGTCCAGAAGATTCTGCTCGGAATAAGAACATCCCAGACACCAAATTGACTCTGTCATCAAGAGACAAATTGGGGAAGTCAGTCCTGGCATTGCTTGGGTGATAAAACAAACCCTGAGTTAACACTGCTCCATAATTAATTGATTGAAATACAAACAAATATGGCAACAAAAGAGTGGTGGAGAAGACAGGCAGCCCAACTACAAGACTTTCAGCTCTAATTAACACCACAAAGGCAATCAGTGGCTCTGCAGTGCCAAATGAGGGTGGTTTTGAGGGACTCATTGAAGTGCTGCTCAGCCCACCACACACCAGGCACTTATATCCCTTATTACCACCCTGCTCTGAGGATTTGTGACTACAGCAATGTTCTGCTGGGACAACAGAGCTTTTGTTCCTCTGGAGCTGAGCACCAAGTCCTTGGGAGACAGAGACAGAAGGGTGAAGACAATGTCAGTCTCTGCATGGACCACACCAGCCAGGCTCCAATGAACATCTTTAGATGCTACGAGTTGACAGTGGCACCAACCAACCTTTGCTGGGGCTGGGATGGAAAGTCCTCAGCATCTTGCCCAGGAGACATCTCTACATCAGCACACATGGACCAACGTTTCTCCACTTTTTTAGACACTTCTTTAGACAGTCTATGGATAAATAATCTCTTCTCTCAAAGGAAAGTGCTCACTCCCTATCCCCCACTAAATGAGCAAGTTATGGATGTGGCTGCCTTCTGTTTTCCCATCTCCCATTGGTAAGGGCCAACTCAACTTCTTTGGTGAATGGAACTTCTTTGGTATTTACCAATTTTTTTTATTTATTTATAATTAAAATTTATTTATTTATAATTTCTTTAGTAAACACAATTCCTTTGGCAAATGCAAG
>VYZX01015353.1:4246-61681 GCA_013401335.1 Brachypteracias leptosomus
TCAAGTCTGACCAGTTAAGTGGAGGATACACAGCTCTATTTACTCCCCCTTTAAAACAGCATAAGAGAACCCTGTGTCCTTAAGATCAAAACAAATAGAATTATTTCTAAATGAGAAACAGTCACTATTGTTACACTTAAATGATTATATTCATTCTTCGAAATATAGTTGCAAATACCCTTTTTTTATTAAGATTGTGGATGTTAAGTACAAGAAGATGCCTTAAGAGTGTCATCTCAGTATATGTATGTAGATCCAAATAATTGCTGAGAAGGATCTAGAAATCCTACAATATTTGTAAAATCCCCTTTCCCTTTTATGTGCCTTCAAAATGGGGCTGATTCCCTGGGGAAAGGATGGAATAGGAAAAAAAAAAATACCTGCAGCAATAAACCTGATATATCTAACTGATACTTCATACACAGTTGCATTATAAAATATGTAGACTGTAATTAAAAGAATATTTTTTGACACCATATATTGCATTCACTAAGTTGTGTGTGCAGAAATTAGTGAGGGGTAGAATCAAGTATTTAATGTATGTGTACTGTTCCAGGCTTGTGACATGCTGGATTTGATCAAACACTGTTACACATAATCTTATTATAGCTCATTATGCCTCTCACCAGCCAGTATTTCTGTCCAGTGTCTTTTAAAGAACATCCCTCCAAGTGAGTTGGCTACAAGTATTAACATCAGTATTTTAATTACTGGGGTTGTGACTGCAGTCACTCAGTTAAAAAATCTATTATGTGTATTAAAAGTATTATTAGAGAAATACTTTTGTATCTGAACTTTTACAAGGATCTACATATGCTTCCAATTTATTTTTTCTGCTGATTTTTTTTTAAGAAGTTGTAGTAAAACTGACAAGTGTTAGTAGATTGTTTTATGCTTACACATTAACTCAAGGTTTGAAAAGAGTTTAGTTTATCAAAAACCTTCCCCTTCAGTCTTTCATTTCAGCTGCTTTATAGACCTTCTATTGCCATGTCTTGTAAACAATTCACACATTTTGATTCATTTATCCACAAAATGTCCCTACAAGAACATTTTACAGATGGGCTCAGGGAGCAGGTGGTGTTCAGAGGAGTTCCCATCCTGCCTCTCCTAGGTCACAAGTTACTCAGAAAAAGCTATTTAGAGTCAGCAAATAAGGAATGTGAACTGCACAGATTTGCATGAATTAAGGTTTTCTGAGCATGGTGTATTTGGAGTTTTATTTAAAAAGTGTTTTCTTCATCATCTGTCTCAGTACAGATAGTAATAGTATGTACATCTATCAGCAGAAAGAAGGAAAAGCAAGACACAGTTTGAGTTGCTCCAATTTAAAAAAAAGAAAAATATTTAAAAAGGTCTAACTAGATGATGCTGTTCAGTTATCTTGGTTTGCTTGTGTAATTCTGCTGGAATAGTTTTCCTACAACAACTATGCTTTAGATAATATTTTTTCTCTTAAGCTTCATTGCATTAGGCTATAATATACATACATATATATATTTCTCATTATATATATATATAAAAAATATAGCTAAACATATATGATGATCCCATTTAGTGCAGAACTTTTTCGAAGAGATGTCCCTGTTGGGGGCAGGATAGATCATTTTGATTAGAGTATAAAGGAGGGTCCCTATTTTCCCCCACTACTGCTGTAGTCCAGAGCACACTGGCTCTGCAGGAAAACCAGTTAGCTGCCTTTGTAATGGTTATCTTCTTAAATATAAGTTGCTTCTGGTCCTTGTGGTCAATTTTGCTGTGTTGATGCTTATCAGAAGCCTGCTGATAAGCAGCTGATGTTTTATCTGCTCTGGTTCCAAGCCCTGAGTGTCCTGGCACCTTTGACTGCCTCTCAGCTTTGTGTTTGGGGCAGGTGGGTAGTGCCCATCTGAGAAGCCCATCAGTGCAGTGCTGTCCCATTGCTGTCACTCTCTTTTGAAGACTTTTACAGGGTGAGTGATTGCTCTGTCTCAGAGTGTGGCTCTGAACTTGGTCTGGATTGCCTATTTTGAGCCATTTTCCCTCAGGGTACATATTTGTGCTGGTTTAACTCAGGTCTTGAATGAGAAGCCCAAGTCAGGCCTTGCACAGGATGAGCTGTCATCCAGAGATGAGCTGTCACCAGCAAAACTCATTTTCCAGATGCAATTTTACTGACCTAAGCAGCCCTTTGTTTCTAAGCTTGCATCAAATCTCTGTTCTAGTCCAAACACATTTTGGTACAGTTCAAGCAGTAACTTTACTGGAAGATTTCTGTAGAAGGGCCTGTTGTTGCCCTTGAATTAATCCTGTGTCTTTCCCTGGGGGCTGCAGGGTAGGAAGTACCTACAAAATATCATCTGCTGAACATCTGCAAGTATTAATTGCCTTCCACTGTGGAGGAAAAGCAATTTCTGGCTGAATTGTTCCTATCAAATGAACTCTCAGAAGCAAGGTTTGCTCAGCGTTCAGCTTCATGTTCTAGTTGAGAGATTTAGAGCAAAGCCAGGCAGACTGTGCCTTTCATTTCTTTCTGCATCAGAAGGGAAGCAATACATCTCAAAGTGTCCCTCTTTTGATAGGACAGACCCAGCAGGGTGCTCACTTGAGAGCACATTTATGGTCTTTGCAACTTGAGGATCCCGTTCTCCCTGAGACCCTGCACATCCCAAGGACTCACCCTAAGACCCTGCACGTTCCAAGGACTCTCTGCCTGCTGTGGCTGCAGGAGAGTTGAGTTTCTTCATCCATATTGTTGATCAATCCTTAAAATTGTTCCCCATCTACTTAACAAAGCTGTATTCATTTCTTCTTGGGTCAAGAACCTCTTCCCTCTCTGTCCTTGCCTTTGGAGAGGAGGGAGGTTGCACTCATTTGATGGAGAGAGTGCTCTGTGTGCTAACATGTTGCTTTTATTTTAAGACACAAGTATAGTGCTTGTTCTAATCTGATTTCTCTGTGGCCTCAGGAAGATTTCAACTGATATTAATTTTTAATGTCTTGTCAAATCAAGGCCTGTATTAAGACAGCTTGTGCTTGCTGTTAGAGTTCCATTTGTGGGAGCTGCCTGCCTTTGATGGGAACCCTTTGTCTTTCATGGGACATGCTGGAGTTCTTCCATTCCATTTTCCAACTCCAGAGCCTTTGTTGCAGCCAGCCATTCCTTTCTCATCTTGCTTTTTCCTTCAGTTGCTTCATGCTGCCTCATTTTCTGCCATTAACTCTTCCTATTGGCTTTCCTTTGAAGGGGGCTGGCATGGAGAGGGTTTGGAGAAAGAAATTATCATTTTACTTCTCTACATCCCTATAGTTCATCTCAGAATCCTCATTTGGTTGTGTAGCAGGAACAGGCATTTCTTCTTGACAGGTTTTAGATCATCTGAGCAGCACTGATTCTCCATCAAGGTCAGTCAGTCAGTTTAAAATGTGATATCAGGAGGGTTTTTCCTCTCCTACCTCTTGAGCATTAGAAAAACCTGCAACTCTCTGACCTCATAAGGGGTTCCATCTCGTAAGATTTCTTTACACCATGTGCTAGTTTAGCTTTCAGATCCATAATTTAATTTTTTTGCTTATTTTCTGACAGGACAGCAAAAGGGTAATACTGATAGGATAGGAACAAATATGTATTTGCCTTTCATTTCCACAAGATTTCACAGAAAGTGAAGTGTCATGGTGTTATTTTCCTTTACCACCTCCATACAAATGCTTCATCAGTGTTACATTTAAAATGTTGTGTAATAGTCCATGGGCCAAAGCCTAAGGAGAGAGAAGTACAAGTTGGAGCAGAAACTTCTTAGAGAATTTTTATGTTGAAGTGAGCTTGCTTTGAGAATGTAATTCAAGGAGAAGATGCTCCCAGTGATTAGTGGGAAGAAATGCAGCCTAAATAACTCAGAGCAGTTTTTATTTAGTCTGATTTTATGTTGTGACCTGTGCTCTGTGATGTTTTTCATTACATTACAGTTACAAGGTGTGCACCCTTTACTTTGTCAGTGTCTTGTCAGGGTCTGTGAAGTCTCAAAATGAGCCATTTCTATCTTCTTTACAGGCCATGGAGCAGATGTGAAATGTGTTGACTGGCATCCAACAAAGGGATTAGTTGTATCTGGAAGTAAAGACAGCCAACAGCCCATCAAGTTCTGGGATCCAAAGACTGGCCAGAGCCTTGCCACACTGTAAGTTCTTGCCCACACTTTGATTTGCTCAAATATAGGCTAACTTAATTTTATTAATTCCCTTCTCAGCTTTTTGCCTCACATCTTTTCAGCCACACACAATTGCTTCAAATATAAAGCTGGTGCTTTAGCTGTGCCAGACAATCTAGAGGCTGGATGAAGTCAAGTCTATGCTTGTGATTTTAGTATTCATTTAAATTTACTTTGTTCTCTATAGACCTCCCAGTCACACAGTTCTCAGCTGGAAAGCAAAATTGAGATATGAAAACACAAATGAGATGTTTCATCTCATTTGAAAAGTTTCTTATGCTGCAGTAGAGGTGTGCTCAGTAAATATTGTCTCAATGAGCCCTACCAGTTGCTCTGAAGTATGAAAGATATGGAGCCTTTGCACAGAAATCCAGTACTCTGGTTTAGCAGCCTGAGCCACCTTCTTATTGACCTGAATATTTGGGACCAAGAAATCATCCCGTTTTTATCTGTGTCTGAGAAATCAGTACCTGGACAACCACTCTGTCTTCCTCTGCTTGCAGTCATGCTCACAAAAACACAGTGATGGAGGTGAAGCTGAACCTGAATGGCAACTGGCTGCTGACAGCTTCTCGTGACCACCTCTGCAAGCTCTTCGACATCCGTAACCTCAAAGAGGAGCTGCAGGTGTTCAGGGGCCACAAGAAGGAGGCCACAGGTCAGGATTGGTTATGTGGATTTCTATTTATGATTAGTAATGGTTTTGAGGGCCTGATTTGCATTCTGTACAAATCCTAGCATTACCCTTTGTGATTGTGGCTTTCTTTGTGTCCCAGCTGTGGCCTGGCATCCTGTCCATGAAGGGCTCTTTGCCAGTGGAGGATCTGATGGCTCTTTGTTGTTCTGGCATGTGGGGTATGTGGCATTTTCATCAGCACCTTGGAAGGAGCTTGGACATCTGACCAACATATAATACTAAACATAAAATACACTTTTCACCTTTGAATCTGTATTTAATGTGTGTTTATGGTATAGTTTTTCCCTATACCTGAGGAAGTTTGTGAACATGCTTCATTTATGAGGAAGTTTTCCTTTGCAGATGTATTTTAAAAGGTGCACTTGCTTGCACAGAAAATAGTCTTTTATTGAGAGCTTGATGAATGGTTGAGACTCCTGGTTTCCTAGAGCTTGGCCTGAGATGTTGTGTTTATTTTATTTCTAAATATACAGCTAAAAATCCCTACATTACCGAGTTCCCTATTTAGACCAATTGGAAGCAATCAGGTCACCCAACAGAAAAATACAGGCAAAAAAAAATATCAGCAAAATGAGGGGTAGAGGAAGAAGAACAACAACTGAATAGCAGAAGTTTTGAATTATCTGTAGCAGATACTAACCTCTGTAATGATTTTTTTTGTTTTGTTTTTGTGGTTTTTTTGATTACTCAGGGTTGAGAAGGAGGTTGGTGGAATGGAGATGGCCCATGAAGGAATGATCTGGAGTCTGGCATGGCATCCCCTTGGACACATTCTCTGTTCAGGCTCAAATGATCACACCAGGTATTTTCAAGAATGTACATTTAGAAACTAGAAAGGTGCCTGGCATCAGTGAAAATAAAAATGGAATGATTCTGATACACAATCAATGGTCAAAGCAGAGACAAACTTATCTAAGTTAGCTAAATATTAATTAATTACATTAAAAGCTAGAGTCTAACCTTTTGTCCTTCATCTAAGGAAACCTTAAAAATGCTAGGATTTGGGGTTTGTGTGAGCTTTGAAAATCTCCTGAAGAAATTTTATAAAAAGAATTATTATAGTTTCTTGCTGAAGAAATTCTCCTCTCCACAGCATTTTTTGTCACAGATCATCTGCTGATCATACCTGTCTTTTCATTACAAACATGTCTAGAGGCATATAGCTTGTGCAAAAGGTTGAACATGCTGTAAACACGGAGAATTTCATAAATGGAGTAAATTTTTGTGTGTGGATATGTGTAGCAACTGTTTTGCTGATTGAGAGGGACAACAGAAATAACACAGACACCCACAAAAGGCACAGGCTTATTTTACTGTCTATTTCCAAGCAATGATATGGTCAGCAGCAGCAGGAATAAGCAGGGTCAATCTGTCTTTCCAGGATCTGATTTTAATGCCCTCTGCTTATACCCCTTACAATTCGGAAGATACTTCAAAGTGTAACTATAGCATTCAATATAATAATTGTGGGGGGTTTATTTTTGGTTCGAACCTCACACCTAATGTTCCAATCTGTTGCTGAACTCCATTTAGTAAGAGTTGAATCCTTATATAGTGAAGAGAGCACACTAGAAGTTAAAACACCTAATTAGATTAAAAGTAGTTAGTACTCCTGACCCTTTATTGAAATAATATAATTTCTTTTTGACAGCAAATTCTGGACTAGAAATCGACCTGGAGATAAAATGCGAGATCGTTACAACTTGAATCTGCTGCCTGGGATGTCAGAGGATGGTGTGGAATATGGTAAGGAAATTACAGCATTGGTGGCTGCCTAGGCAAAGATATTTTTATGAGGATGATTTTATTCTCCATGTTATCAGCAATCCCTGTTCCAACAATGAGTTTTCTTTTGTTTCCACAGCTCCAGGAGGTAAGACCTGCTCTGTCAAGCACAGGAAGGAGGTTTGGTTCTCCCTCTGGCAACATGTTCAGTTGACTTTTATTCTGGAAAGCTTCATGTGACTTCAAGACTTCCCACAGTCCTGAACTACAGCAGGAAAACCTTTTAAAATTATTGAACTTGACTAAAATCTCAAAACTTTACCACCTTCCTCAGGATTTGTCTTGGTGATTTCAGGCTGCTCAGGGTTTCTCAGCTCTGTGACAAGTCTCAGCAACCTTTTTATCTGTTTCATCTTTTTTTTTTATTATTTGCTCTTCTGTGTTTGGGAATATTAATTAAAGTGCAGCACTTTAATCCAATTTAAGCTTTAAAATATAGAGATTTGTTATAATAGAAATGGGAATGGGTTAATATTTCCTTTTCTGAGCTTCTATCCTAAATGGAACTTCCCTGAAGGACACTATTTCTGACCTTTTGGGGTGTATCTATCAATCTGAATTTGTAGTTCTTTCAATATCCTGTATTTCATGTATGGATTAAAGTGACTCATCAATTGTGAGATACGTAATGATACCAATGGTAAAAGCATGTGAGGATCTAAAGGAGTGAAATGATAAAGAAAACTGTTCTAAGTATAAATATTTTTGTTTTTTCTCTAGATGATCTGGAACCCAACAGCCTGGCAGTTATTCCTGGGATGGGAATACCTGAACAACTGAAAATAGCCATGGAGCAAGAGCAGATGGGTAAGGAGTAGCTATGGGAAGGCATTTGCCTGAGCCATCCAATCACTGTGGGATTTCTTTCATTCCTTTCATATATTTTTGTAGAACAGATGTTTTTTTTCTAAAATTCTTCTCCCTGTAAGGGAGGAAGAGTTGAAAACCTCTTGGTCTCTTGCTAAATAAGCTGCAAAGAGAGTAACAGGATTTCTCTGCCTTGCTCTGACTTTGTCTTCCTGCTGCTAAAGGGAAAGATGAGTCCAATGACATTGAAATGACAATCCCAGGCCTGGACTGGGGAATGGAGGAAGTCATGCAAAAGGACCAAAAGAAGGTGCCACAGAAAAAAGTGCCCTATGCAAAGCCAATACCAGCACAGTTCCAGCAGGTAAGTGCCTGATACACAGTGAACAGGAGAACCACTTGTTGTTTTCCCAACTTCAAAAAGGTTGAGACTTGAAATGTTTTGGATTTCCAATATCAGCTCAACACCCAGTGCCAAATAATTAGCACAGTAGTTAAATTACTGTTTAAGCATAAAATATTTGGTGAAATCCTTTATATCTTGTATCTGTACGTGGGAAATAGGATGTTATCAGACAGGGACATTTTTATTCAGCGTTGGTTTTAGCTTCTAAATATCCATACAGCATTCCAGCATCTCCTTTCCCAATGCATACATGTTATTCCACAGAATACATCCTGTGTTTACTATTCTTTATAGGCATGGATGCAGAATAAAGTTCCTTTGCCTCCCCCACCTGAGCCACTGAATGATAGGAAGGAAGATATTAAGCTGGAGGAGAAGAAGAAGACCCAGGCAGAGATTGAGCAGGAAATGGCAGCACTTCAGTACACAAACCCCCAGCTCTTGGAGGTATGTAAAGACAGCTCTTAACAAATTTAGTGCTTTATGTGATCTGTTTGGACCTCAGCACTAAAATCTGCAGCTTGTTTTATCAGTACTTCTCATCTTTTTTTCAAAAAAACATGTAATTGAACAGGATATTGGACTTGGTGCTGTGAGGCCCCCACATTTCAGTTAATACTGATTTATAAACCTCTTTAGTTGTTTTTCTGTTAATTAAGAGAAAAGCACCAAGTCTTTTTAAACTCCTGAGAAACAAGGTGATTGCTGAGGTGTTCCATATACTCCTGTGCTTACTCTGATTTTTCTGGGTCTCTTTTTTTTTGGGCAGCAATTGAAGATTGAGAGACTTGCCCAAAAGCAAGCTGAGCAAGTGCAGCCACCACCTCCAGGAGGCTCTCTTCATGGACCTCAACCTTTTCCAGGGCAAGGCCCCATGTCACAGATGCCTCAAGGATTTCAGCAGCCCCTTCCACCTCAGCAGATGCCAATGAATATGCCTCAGATGGGACCTCCTGGTCCACAAGGACAGTTCAGACCTCCAGGACCCCAAGGACAAATGGGACCTCAGGGTCCGTTACACCAAGGAGGTGGAGGTCCACAAGGGTTCATGGGACCACAAGGACCTCCAGGCCCCCAAGGACCTCCACAAGGAATGCCACGGCCTCAGGATTTACATGGACATCAAGGAATGCAGAGACATCCTGGCCCTCATGGGCCAATGGGGCCTCCAGGTCCACAGGGTAATGCTGGCCCACAAGGACACTTAGGACCACAGGGTCTCCCTGGGTCTCAGACTCATTTAGGACCTCAGGGTCCACCTGGCCCACAAGGTCACCTAGGTCCTCAAGGTCCTCCTGGTGGTCAAGGAATGCAAGGGCCACCTGGTCCCCGAGGAATGCAAGGACCTCTTCCTCATGGCATGCAAGGAGCTCCAGGATCTCAAGGGATGCAGGGCCCTATATCTCAAGGGCCTTTGATGGGACTTAATCCAAGAGGGATGCAGGGTCCACCGGGACCTAGAGATAACCAGGGACCTAATCCCCAAGGGATGATGATGGGTCATCCCCAAGAAATGAGAGGTCCTCATATGCAAAGTGGTTTACTGGGACATGGTCCACAGGAGATGAGGGGCCTCCAGGGACCTCCACCTCAAGGTACAATGTTAGGACCGCCGCAAGAATTGCGTGGGCCACCGGGTCCACAGGGCCAGCAGGGACCTCCACAGGGCTCTTTAGTAGGGCCTCAAGGAAACATGCAAGGACCTCAGGGACAACCAAACCCTTCAAGGGGACCGCACCCTTCCCAGGGCCCTCTGCCCTTCCAGCAGCAGAAGACACCTCTCCTGGGGGATGGACCTCGACCCCCTTTCAATCAGGTACGTGTTGGTCTGTGTAACAAGCAGTGGTAGGAGTGTAGGAATGGGAACATCACACAGTAGGGATGCAGAGCAAGAGCTGAGAGGCTGGAGGTTTGAGGGACTTGCAAGACAGAGGCCTCAAGAAAACCTAAATGATAATGAGAAGTTCTGTGGTTTGGAAACAGATAGAAAAGGGATTGTTAATCCTGGTACTGAAATCAGTCTGTTAGAAAATATGTAACCTGAGGAGAAATTCCAAGTGGTGTAGACACTGAACTGTCTTAAAAACTCTCCTGGGAAGTAGGGGAGCACTAATAAAAGATGAATTTAAGCAAACAATATAAGGAAACTCATGGGTATTAAAGCAAGTTCCTGTCAATTCTCAGGTAATCCAAACTATGGGATGGGTTTACCATGGATGCTGACACACCTGGAATCAGCTTAGGTCTGGTTGAACTTACCAGTTCAAAGTAAGCTCACAGGAGCCCAGCAATCCTGCTCCTACCTTGGTTCAGCCACCTTTGTCCTTGCTGGAGCACAAGTTAAGGGATAGGTGGTGTGCACCATTGATTTGTTACTGCAGCATTTGCTGAGAAGGAGCCCAGGTATCAGATGGTTTGTGTAGGACTAGCCCAGAGCCTAGTAGGGTGAGCACTGAGCTGGAACTGCTGGACAGGTACTGTGTCCACTTCTGGAGCCCCAGCTGAAAGATCTGGATGTGCTGGAACGTGTCCAGAGAAGGGTCATGAGGATGATCAGAGGCTGGAGCACCTCTCCTATGAGGACAGACTGAGAGAGTTGGGGTTGTTCAGGCTGGAGAAGAGAAGACTCCAAGGGGATCTTACTGTGGCCTTCCAGGATCTGAAGGGGGCTACAAGAAAGCTGGGGAGGGACTTTTGAGGCTGTCGGGTAGTGGTAGGACTGGGGGGAATGGGTCAAAACTAGAGGTGGGGAGATTCAGATGAGATGTTAGGAAGAAGTTCTTGCCCAGGAGGGTGGGGAGACACTGGCACAGGTTGGCCAGAGAGGTGCTGGAAGCCCCATCCCTGGACATTTTGAAGGCCAGACTGGATGGGGCTGTGAGCAACCTGATCTACAAAATGTGGATTTATTTAAATATATATTTCCTTACAAATCAGCAATAATTCCCTCCAGAGGTCTGTCAGTGTGACACTATTGCTGACATCAGAGTTAAGAGAACAAGAGTTGCTCCCAGTGTGTATATAAGATTTTATGTATGTTTACATAAGTGTGTAGGGCTGTCCTTGGCTGACCCTGGTATTAACACTCTCAGAATCCAGTAAGATGCCTTTGACAGGTGGCTGGTTATTTTCAATGCAGCCTTTTACAGATATTTAAAAAAGACAAAACAGGGTATTTTGGACCATTTTTCCTTCCTTGAGCAGCTTTGGTATGGTAATGTCTTTAAAAAATAAGATTTTTAAGCTCATAATGTCAGTTTTTGCTTGTTTGGAATGTAAATATAATATTAGTTGATTTTTTAAAAGAATATCTGATTTATTTTTTTTTAAAACCAAAGGGCTTTTATTCTGAATTTGCCATTTATCTTCTGTAAACTTGTACAAACCACTTGCTTTCCTTTTCAGCAGCAAGAGTGTACAAATATAGAGCTGCTTTATCAAGGGCTTGTGGCATGAATACTGATAGGAAAATGCAGATGGATAAATAGAATATTCCCAAATTAGCAGTGGTACTTTGGAGCATTTTGCCAATTTAGATTTGATCTTCTCACCTTCCTTTTAGATGGATGTGCTGAATTTCATCTTAGTGCTTGAGCAAGGTCCAAATACTTCAGACCAAGTTTCTCATCCACATAGAGACAAACTTTAGGAGTTTGTGCAGTGGTTTAGAAGAAATGCAGAATTTTCTTAGGGGTGAATACCAAGATTTCTTCCCCCTTCAGTGCCTGGTCTTAATTAATACAGATGGCTCTCATTAAATGGCACATGTATGAGGAATCAGGGAACTCCTGCAAGGTTTTGGTCAAGAAACTGCCTCTTACCTAGGCAGGGGATTTATTTGTATTGGACTCAAGTCAACATTCAGTCACGAGGAAAATATTTTGGGTTTTTTTCTTAACAGGCATTGGACCAGACCTTCTATTTTATTTTGTTTTCTTTTTTCTATTTTCCAAAGTCCTTGCAAAATTACTCAATGCAAATGTAATGTTTGTAGATTATATTTGTATGGGGTTTTGTGTTTATCACCTATATGCAATTGAATATGAATGTTTACAAGTTATGATGGGAAACATCCACAAATGCATTTATTGCTTCTCTGCAACCAGAAAAAAAAAAATTTAAAAGATAGTATTTCTCAAAAATAAATGTAGAGCATGGAAATTTTACCTTGGATTCATGGAGGGGTTGAGCAGTGTAATTATGAGCACAGTGACAGTGATGGAGTGAAGGTTTTGAAGGATTTCAAACTGCCTGGAGGCTTTTTACAAGCCAGTCTAAATCTTATATATCTGACATGTCTAAGAAAAAAATGTGGTTAGGGTTTTCTGGTATGGATTTTGATGGGAAGTTTTTTGGTGGGGTTTTTTTTTTGGTGATGTCAGCATTAGAAGTTGCAAGATTCAACTGTTTTGTTCACAGTGATATATTTTTATTCACATTTTAAATGTGAATTACATACATGTCTCCTTTTAGTTCCAGCCAAGTACAAACCCCAAATGATGACTTTTTGTCTGGGATTTGCTGCTTAAAGGCAGAATTAGACAGTTCAACCACATTGCTTCCTAAACAACATTATCATAGTTGGTCCAGTATAAATGTGGTACCTGTAGAAACCTTCCATTATCCTTTAAAATTCACAAAAAAAAAAATTGAGCTAAGAAAAACAAATTTTACCAGCATGTTAAAAATTAAACTCATCTATTTCCCTGTTAGCAGTTTACAAAGGTTTATAGGAGAGGTTCTCTTATAGGAGACCCTGTTGTTGTCCCTTATGTTCTTGATTTTATTGATGATTTTTTTGTTTCATTTTTTTTATTCATTTCCAAAGCAAATCTGTGATCTCTGCAGCTCTTTAAATGCATATAAATCAGTACTTGATGTTTTTCAAATGTACACAGGTTCCTTATCTTCTCTGACAGCTTGAATACGAGCTTTATTATCTCTGGTTGTTAGAGGTAAAATATTAGTCTTAGAAATGCTAAATTTCTTAATCATAGAATTATTTAGGTTGGAAAAGACCTCTAGGATCATCAAGTCCAACCTTCTTAGTAGCTAAAAAGCATTACTGATGTGAATGTCTGAAAAATGAGGCTGAAACCACTGGAAAATCAGCTGTTTCTATTGTCAGACCTGTGGAGGTGCCTTCTTCATGTAAATAAAATTGTTTTGCCTCCTTTTAAGCATTTTCTAAGCCAAAATACTCACACGTGGCAATTCACCTGGTGTTTTTTATGTGCTCATAGGATGGACAGAACCCAGGTCCTCCACCACTCATACCGGGACTGGGGCAGCAGGGAGGACAAGGTCGTCTTGGCCCTCACAACCAAGGACCTGGCCTTAATAAAGGTAATTATCTAGCCTCTTCTTCTTTGAGTAATTCTCCCAAAAGAGGCTGTTCCAGCACAGTGCCTCTAAACAGAAAAGGCTACAGCAGAACACGGGGCCTTGGCTGAGGGGAAAGCTTGGGCTGGATTATAGAGTAAAAGTCCCCTCCCCATTCCCTCCACCCCCAAATCATTTAATGTTAAGTGTATGGTGTGTGCTTTGTAGAACTGTACAAACTAGAGCATCCTAGAGAACGTTACAGAAATCTGCTGTGGTTTTTTCCCTCAAGGTGACTCCCGTGGTCCACCCAACCATCACATGGGCCCTCTCTCAGATAGAAGGCACGACCAGAACAGTGGTGGCCCCGATCACGGGCCTGAGAGAGGGTTGTTTCGAGGTGGCCAGGAGTGGGGTGATGGTAGAGACAGCAGGGGCATGCCAGATAGACGAGGACCTCACCCAGATTTCCATGATGACTTTGATCGACCAGATGACTTCCTTGACGACTTCCATAAGAGATTTGGCCGTCGCTTACGGGAATTTGAGGGGAGAGGAGGCCCACCGTTGCAAGAGGAAAAGTGGAGACGAGGTGGACCTGGGCCTCCCTTTCCTCCTGATCACAGGGAATTTGAAGGAGGGGGTTCAAACCGTGGGCCTCCTGGTGCTTGGGAAGGACGGAGACCTTCAGATGATAGATATCCACGGGATCCTGAGGACGCGCGGTTCCGAGGAAGACGAGATGAGAGGTAAGAAAAAATCTACTCCTCTTTTTTCTATTAAAGGGTAAATGGAGGGAAGTCTTTCTTCCTGGTTTCCTTTTCATTAAGGAGTCTATCTGTTTCAGATTTATAAACTGGAAACCAATAAGGAAATGAAAACTCTAAAATACCTGAGTATAGAGCCCATAAAAATCATTCAGTAATAGAAGAAAGCTTGAAAAATGGTCATTGTACACAGCAGCTTCCGTGTCTTTAAACAGTAAGTAAAGAGAAGGGAGGAAATTTTGTAGAGAAGATCCAGTGACACAGGATGAAGATTTGAGACCGTTTTGATGACAATTGAGAGGAGACTTGAAGGTTAAAGTGACAAACTTTTGAACACTAGAAGTGGATTTTGAGACTTTGTCTCCAGTCACCAACTACAGCGTGACTGTAGAGACTGTAGAGAAATGTTTGTGAGGAGCAGGAACAGTGATCCTACTATCAAATATAAAGGGCAGAGCTACAGCATCTGTTGGACTGTTGAGACTATTTTCTTCTGGTTTTGCTTGTAGAAATTTTATTTCTCTTTCTCACTTATTTCTTAATGCCAAGCAAAAAAAAACAAATCCAAAATAATCCAATTTACAGCAATGTCCATGTCATTGCTCACAATTTCCAAATAAATCACAAAGGGATGAATTTGCTTCTAGTTACTAATGTAAATATGGACGAATTATTCTAAATCAGCAAGATTAACTGTCATCAAAAATTGCTGCAGATTTCTGCTAGTTTAACTGAGTTGAATTTGGCCTCCAGGGTCTAAGCCTCTCACTGACCACCAACTCTATCTGTGTAAGAACATGTATTTGTACAAATATATTGTGGTCTCCACATAATGTGAATTTTGTGTGTTTTAGTTGCCTTTTTAATCATTTTCTTACATTCCTTTTACTTTGCATCTATACAGCTCTTCTTTTAGCTATTTTCTACCTAGCTCTGTAAAGATGTACCTTCCTTTTGTGTGAAGAGTTATGAAAAGAAATGAACTAAAAGAAGGTAACAATTAAAGCCATTTTTAAAAAGGAAACCTAGAGGGAATCCAAGCTGACTTGTCTGCAGTACAGAATCCTAAAAGATGCAGCAGACACCACTTTTAGAAGCTCACTAGAGCCTTTCAGATCTTATCCTGGAAATGCTTAGGGAATGGCAAACATTTTATGATGATTCTGATTTTTTAAAAAAGGTTTCAGGAAGAGAGTCCAAGAACCTTGTAAGTCTGAATTCTGAGTTCATTTGTCAGAGGACAAGTGTTTGTACAGAGTTTGGTTTAAAAGGAATCAGCACAGGGCTATAAAAGGCTCATTGTGCTTGCAAACTTGATGAATTCCTCTGGATGAAGGTGAATTAGGTGCCATTTACTGCAGATGCTGAGGCGAACTTAATCCCAACCACTCTTTTAGCTGGCTTGGTTTGGAATTTAGATTGTAAGTGGTTTGATCAAGCATGAGAGGGAAGTGTGTGTATGTGTGTTTCTCTCTAATTTCCCGTCCTTTTCATCCCTGTCCTGTTCTTACTCTACCTGTGCACATCAACACGATGCTTCTCCTGCAGAGACCTGCCTCTTGCTGCCTGCTCACCTGCAGTGTGTAGTTGTGTCCAAGTCAGGTCCTAGGCCACAAGGAAGGACACCTGAGAGCAGTCAAACAGGAACTGGGCCTTATGCAAGGCAGGGTTTTACGTGTGACCCCTGAGAAGGATTTACAGAACACAGTGGTAGGAGCTGTGGCACTGTCAGGCAGAGGTATGATAGAGTTCAGAACTAAACTGTGTCCAGAAGGTTGCCTGGAAAGGAAAGGAAAGGTCCTATTCCTGCCAGCCATAGGACCTTGTGTTGCAAATCTTGGTAACCTACAAGCTAAGCAGAATCACACCATGTCAGTATTAAAATGGGAGGCCCTCTAAAGAACATCTGGAGGACTTGTGCTGTTTCAAGGCTAAACAATATTGCTATGTGGTTATTTGAACCATTTGTACCTGAAAAACTGTTCAGTTTGTTTTCCTAAATTCTCCAGGTTAATGTAAAATGGTTCATTGTCCATACACAGCACTCCCTCCATCCACTGTTGTACCTGTACAGGCACAGCAGCCTCCTCTCTGTATTGTGTTTGTTTTCTGGGAGGTGGAGACAGACCTATTGTTTTTAATTAAAAAAAAAAAGGAAAAAAAAAAATGTAAAAGTTTAAAAAATATTGTATTGTGTTATGACTACTGTTAAAATATTTAAATTTGTAATTAAAAGGTTAATGTTGTTAAAATTCTAAATAAAAGTATCTAAAGTTTTGCTTGTAATAGGATGCACTGTGTCGTTAATGAGCTGGGGAAGGGGATGTCACACACAGCCAGCACCACCTGAATATTCCACTGGTTATGGCTTGGCCAGGCTGGAACTGGGAAGAGAGGGGAGGTGGGAGGTGTCAGTGTGAAGGGGCACAGGGTGCTCCACTTCTGTGCTGTCACTGAAGGGGGGCAGGAGCAGTGTGGGGTGGCAGGAGGGCTCCTGAGCCAGTGTGCCTGCCCCACTAAACCCCTCAGCTGGGCTGTAAACCCAGCCTGTCCCAGGGCACACCTTGGAGCTGCAGCCATGCACACAACACCCACGTGCTCTTACAGGCACTCCAAGGGGTTAAACCTGTTTGGGTTTTGGTTAAAAACCACAGCTACTAGTATCCCTGCAGCCATCTACAGGCTTACCTGAAGTGGCACTGGCAGTTTAAGAACCATTCTTCTCTCTGAAGATCTCTGTTAAAGCCCCAGTGTCACACTGGAGGAGCTGTGCTCATTTCAGATGAGATGCAGAACCCAACCATACCAAATTCCTCAAGATGCCATGGTACCAACTATCAGCTATCAACTCCAGTGTCATAACTATGTTCTGCAAAGCCAAATTCATTATTGCAGTTGGATGAACTGCTCTTCAGGTTGCAGAGTGCCCCTGTGCACACTGTGCAGCCATCGCCATCAGAGCCAAGGGCAGTCTAGACTCATTGGCTGAAATTGTAAACTTGGAATGGAGCAAAAAAAAGAATGGTCTAGCAAAAGAATCCCAAATCAACAGGAATGAGATGCTGGAAAGTTTTGTTATAGTCATGATTCTCATTGCTTGTATTTTTCCAGTTTTTTATCACTAAAATATAAGGGGGAAAAGGGAAGGGGAAAGTTAAACCACCGCAGTTAAGGGAAATTCACTTGTGCTTTTCCTTACCATGCATCTATCATTGCTCACTGGTTTTTCCCCCCTTTTCATTAAATGAACACAGTATATTTGACAGTAATTTTCTTGTATGAAAAACCAACGCAATCAACAGAAGGAAATAGGAGGGAAAGCTATAAAAATGACTAGAAGTGCTCAAAGGCAGAAGTGAGCACTTCTCCACCTACAAATCCTATTCCAGAGACTTGTATGTGTTATAGTATTAAGTAAAGCAGTTCAGAAATGAGTTTATTATTAAACTGAAGCTGACTCACATTTCTCAATCTAGATTCTGCCTAAAAACCACCTTTGTACCATGTTCTTTGTTGTAGCTTCAGAAGAGGAGGACCCTCAAGACATGAGGGCCGGGGGCCCAGGGGGAGAGATGGTTTTCCTGGCCCTGAAGATGTTGGGCCAGATGACACTTTTGAGTCTCCAGATGAAAACTCAAGAGGAAGGGACCACGGTGTTCGGGGGCGAGGTCGTGGTGCTCTGAGAGGTGAGGGGAACATTCTTTTACACTGAAATGCCAAGATATATATTTAATGGGCAAATATTTTCATGAATCCAATGTTTCTTCTCACTCCTGTCCCCTGCATCTCTCGGTGCTCAGGAGGCCGGAAGGGTTTGCTTCCTACTCCAGATGAACTTCCACGTTTTGAAGGAGGACGGAAACCAGAATCCTGGGATGGAAACAGAGAATCAGGTAAAAAAATTGCTGAGGTTTTGTTTTAAATCATAGACTAGACTTAGAACTATTTAAAAACCCCAAAATTGCCTCTTTTTCCTGTACCTCATATGCTCACTACCAGTCTTTTTATCGTGAGAAAAGTAAAATGTAGTTCTTGGAACCTGTAAATTTAGGAAAAAATGAATTATATAGAATTTAACTGGTGCTAAAGGCAACTGTCTCACTCAACAATAAATGACTGTGGCCTCAGTTTTAAGCTGAATTCTTGTGCAGCCCAGAACTGCCTGTTGTAGTCTCCTGTGGATGACTGAACCCTCTCTCATGGTGGGGTTTTGACATGTATATTAATGCCAGGAGGAATCTTTCTCTTGGATGGCATCTTCTCCATCATTTGCAGAAATCATGTTTTCAGCTGCAATGTCTGACAGCTTTTGTGTTACTAATGGCAACCCCATGCAGGGCAAAATTGAGTTCTAGAATGTCATGGAAAAAATGAGCACAAATGACACCTGAATAACTGGAGGTGTGATTGTCTCTAAAATACATGAAAATATTTTATGCTGAAAAGAACACTTTAGATCTGTCACTTCTTTCTTTCCCATCATCTCTTTAGCTTTCTTGCAGCTTATTCATCTAATATTTGTTGGCCTGTTGGAAGCTTTATGCCATTTTAACTTCAAATTGTGTGCCAGATAGCATGGAAAGTATGTAAAGTTATGTGACTGCCTCCACAAATGAGGAATAATGATGAGATGAACATTACTTGATCTCCTGGTTTTTCTCTTCATGCTCAGGTCCTCGTCCAGATCACCCTCCTCATGATGGGCATTCTCCAGCTAACAGAGAACGTTCCTCTTCGCTCCAAGGCATGGACATGGCCTCACTGCCCCCACGGAAACGTCCCTGGCACGATGGACCAGGGAGCTCTGACCACAGAGAAATGGATGCTCCAGGTGGACCTCCAGAGGAAAGGAGCAAAGGTAAAAAGCTCATTGTATTGCACACCTTATGTAACAGCAGCACATGTTTTAACAGTAGGCTCATGCAGAATTCCTTATCTATTCAGAGGGGAATAAAGCTGAAATGGGAACTATTTGATCTTACCAGCTCTGAAGCTGAAGGACAATCTTAGAGGAATATAAGAACAGAGGGATTTTCTGGGACAAATCTTCTCTCCAGCATCATATAATCCTCTTTTCTTTATTGCCCTGCTCAAAAGCAATTAGTTTTTTGCTCCCTGTTCTTCTAGTTGGAAAACTTCTTAGGAGCTTTTTTTGGTCTAATTTTTCAGAACAGCTACTTGTTAATATTCATGCTTGTGCTACCATCTTTTAACTCACATCTTTCCTATCTCAGCCTTTATTTTGTTGGACTTAATGAACCCTGACTTAAAAAAGTCTTTATGAGTTCTCTACTTGTAAGAGTGTAACCATGGCCATCCATGATCAGACCAGGAGTCCACAGAGCTCAGTAGCTCATCTTCAGCAATAGCCAGTGGCAGGTACTCAGGGAAGAGTAAGGCTATAGAGATAAGTTCCTGAAATGCTCATTAAACATATGAAGATCTGCAGTTCAGTGACTTACTAAAATACTATTTTTCTATTTAATGGCTTTTGATTGTTTCCTTTTGTTTCCTTCCCTAATTGCTTTAAGAATCATGTGAACTTTTGACACCCACAACATTCATGGACAGAGCTCTAAACTTAATTGCAGTAGACTGTGCTTTAAAAACAAACAAAAAAAGAGGAAGGAAAATGTCATTCACTAATTCCATTCAATGATGTCTTGTTTTATTTGGAACAGTTGAAAGCTGATCCCTATTATTTCTGAATGCCACCTCTGATTGCATCCAACTTACCATTTCCAACCTGCACCAGCTCTTCTCCAATTCAGAGCTGTTTAATTGTTCTCTCTGGGAAGTTGTTCTGTATCTTTTACTATCCTTATTACCCTGTATATACAATTTCCAGTTTTAATTTATCCCTTTGTAAATTAAACAGGGTAACTAGGAAGTGCCCAGAGTATTTAAGCCGTGGTTTAACCCTGGATTTCTACAGCTCACTTGGGTTTGTTTTCTCCATTCTTTCCCAACACCTCCTGACACTGTATTTCCAACCACTGAACAGTCACAGGGAGCTGTTGTGCAACCAGCTACTGTAGCCCACAAATTACATTCTTCTGGCAAGAGTAGCTGGTTCAGAGCCTGTTACTGTAAATGCCATTTCCACTATCATCCCATTAGCCTTGCACCAGTTCTTGACCTTATAAATCTCAGGATTCCTGTCGTCTTTTAATATTGGGGGTTTTTATGTCCTCATGTTAAATACCCTCTGTGAGGCTGTGAGCAGTGACAGGGACTCCCCTCAGCTGCTTCCAAAGGCTGAGCTCCCAGCCTATATAGCTGATTTTTTTGTTGTTAAACCTCTCTTGCACAGCTGGTCTTTGTTGCCACTGAATTTCATTCCACTTCTTAGTGTTGTCCTGAAGCTCATTTAGTTTTAACTAAGTGCCCATCCTCCTCTGCAGAGACTGTACTTCCAGGGTTCTATTAGCAGCAGGTTTTGTCATTCATTCACAGATGTTTTTAACACAACTCTGCTGGTAAATTCCCTCTGTATCAATATTTTTCCTTTCAGGACTCTGGTTGTTTCTCATTTAGCCAGCATCTTATCAATCTGTGCAGATTCCTTCTGCTTCCATAATAATTTGTGATAAGCCTGTCAGATTCTTTATTGAAGTCAAAACAGTTGTTAAACAACCACATGTCCTGTGCCTAAACAACTCATTAATGTACCAAAGAAAGCTTAAGATGAACAAACCATGAACAATACTTTTTCAAATATGGGCTTTGTCACCTTCAGTTGTATTCAGAAAGTCATCTGAAGATTAAAACTTCATTAATTATAAACTCAGTGGAATGATTTGGTCTCTGTTATACCCAGAACCAAGCAAAGGCAACAAAAAAAAAATCAGTCTTGATAAAATGGAGTAAAAATATCCTGATTTAGCAATAGGATGTGTCCATGAAGTTCTAATTTTACCATTAATTTTTTTCAAAACACTGCTTGCTATTTTGAGCTAATGACTTTGGAGATTTTTATGTTCATTTACATATCAGTACTGAAAAGATCTGTGAGAAGCAGAAAGTTCTGTTCCTGGCATTGCTGATTAGTAGTAAAATAGAGCATTTTTCTCATTATTTCTAACAAAGTACAACAAAACAGTAATGTTACTTATTGTCTTCACTACCAGCCTCAACTGATCATCAGTGCAATGTCTTTGTTTAGGGGAAAAAAAAGGGTATTTGGCAATAAAAATACAGACAAATGGTGTTAAAATACCAAAATTGGGTATTCCTGGCAGTTCTGAGGACACCATGAGAGTCACTGTTCTAACTTACTTCATTTAAGTGACTGCTGCCTGGATCAGATACTATCTCCTTAAATTCCTAAGGAATTGCTTGACTGCTGTTCACCTTCTAAATCTATGTAAGAAAAATCATATAGAGTCATAAAATTACAGGTCTCAGCTATATTTGGTCTGTGAATGATTACACCACAGCAGAACTAGCTACATACATGGTATGTCTGAGAATATTATAGAAGTAGAATCATATAGTTGTCAGGGTTGGAAGAGACCTTAAAGATCATCTAGTTCCATGGGCAGGGACGCCTCCCACTAGATAGTTGCTCACAGCCCCAGCCAGCCTGGCCTTCCAAATGTCCAGGGATGGGGCTTCCACCATGTTTCTGGGCAACCTGTGCCAGTGTCTCCTCACCTTCCTGGGGAAGAACTTCTTCCTTGCATGGCTTAGACTTCACCATCACTAACTGATTGTGCTCTGTTTCTAGGACGAGGAAACTCGGGGCCCTCACAGAGAGCATCAAAGTCTGGGCGGTCCAGCTCTTTAGATGGAGACCATCATGATGGATTCCACAGGGATGAAGGTTTTGGTGGAGGCCCTGCAGGAGGCAACACCCCTTCCCGAGGAGGGAGGAGTGGCAGCAACTGGGGAAGAGGAAATAACATGAACTCTGGTCAGTCAAGAAGAGGATCATCTAGAGGTGGTGGAAGAGGCCGATAGAAGAGGCTTTGACTGGGTCACACCCAGTCCTTGCTGGACAATATTTAACTAGACTGCTTCTCTGGACTCATCAAGTTAACCCTGCACCACCACAAACCAGGATTCTTAAGTGGGATAACTGAATGTGCATTAGTTGCTAACAAGGGTCTTTTCCTAGATCAATCAACTGCTACTAGCTGCAATATTGTAGCAGTTGTTTTGTCCTTTCCACCCCTGTTTTTCTCACCACCTTTTTACCTACTTTGTTTTGTGAAGAGCTGGAATTTTTTTTAAGTGTTGTGAGACATGGAGCACCTCCACAGCTTTCAGTTCACCTCCAGACAGAAACTTGTTTCTATATGTACAGTTTGTCAGAAGAGTTATGTTGGTTTTGTATGAATACAGAATGTAATTTGCCCAAGAATTAACAAAAAAACTCAACGCAGTGTGTGATTCTTTACTCACCTAGTACTATAAAGAGGGTTGTCTTTTGGCAAACTGGTGTATCAGATGGAGCAACAGAACTACCTCCTGAAATCTCAACCATTCACAATACTAAGAGCCAGTTCCTGGTTTATCATGTGTAGAGAACTTGCGTGGTCACCTTTAGCCACAGCTGTCTACAGCTTACAAGTGGTGCTGCTGTTAAAATTCCAAAGCACAGGCAATCCCAGCTGCTTGCTAGTCTAGCATCCTGAAAGAGAAAAATGTGGAACATCATTTAGATAAAAAAAATTGTCATAGACATAGTGTGAGTTCTAACCTGGACTAGCAAAACAGACACCATGACCAACATTGTCATCCTGTGCTTCCCCTGGGTCAGTCAAATCCTTTTGTTCCGAATAGCATCTGTTTATATAGAAATGGAGAAGAAAAGTTTAGCAGCTTGATTAATATGGATGCATATATGTTTTTACAATGGCTATAGGATGCATTGCTTAAAGAGATGGGTCTTCAGTAGAGTCTGGCACATTCAAATGCTCAAGTGCAAACCTCGAGAGTCGATCGCTTTCATCTTAATATTTTTAAGTCTCTTTTTTTCTTTAGGATGTTGTTTCCTAGTTTTACTAGGGGAGGGAAATGAGGAGGGGGTTATTCCCATTTCCCACATTTCATTAATAAAGCTGCTTACCAACCACAAGTTTGTTTTCCCCATAAATCATTCATATTCATCATCTCCAGGTTATCAAAAGGCTCCTTTTAATACCTAAAACTCTATTAAATTTTTACCATGTAAGTATATAAAGCTGGCTTCAGAAGGTCCTGCATTAAAAGGATAGGATATAATGTGTAATGAAAAATATCACTCCCCCCACCTTCAATTTGATGTTGGAATATTCAGGATAATATGGCAGGGTGGTTCTACAGCTGATAAGGTTCCTGCAATCACACCACAATATATGGCAGCTCTTTTACCTGACTTCTCACAATCAAATCTACTAAAGACTGGCTTAAATCCTGATGTTATTGAAAGAGATTTAAAAACAGATGCTTAACTGCTCCTTTTTTGGCTCAGTCAGGCCCAAGAAGGGTATTTTTTTCTTAATTTGTAGTGTATAAAATGGCATTTGAATATTACAGTAATTAACCCTGAGCATTAGCCTACAAAATCCTAGAGAGACAGAATGGGCTTAAAGGAATTAACTGAGAAACTGCTGAGGTGTGGCTGATAGGACAGGGTTTCTCTTTTGAGGAAATTAAAAAATACTGCTTTTTACATCTGTCTGAAGAAGGGCTTGGGTCACTTTTGGTATATCCTGAAGTTTTAATAGCTACTAATGATTTAATCCTTAGCAAAGAGGAAAATTTGCCCTCTTGTTAAAAAAACCCCTACATATATTTTAAGGGGCTGAAAGTGACTTTTGTCTAATAGTTAGAATTTGTGATTTAGAGGATGAGCTTTCAGTCCTTAACTTGTTTTGGAGGAAGACTGTGGTTTAATTAAGAGGGCACCTAATAATAGGAAATCCAGCCTATTCTATTCTCTAGACAAAAGCAAGTATGCTTGTTTTTCCTCTGATGGTTGGGTAACTCCTTACTTGGGGTTAAGTAATATTCTTCATCAAGGGGCAGCTTTTTTAACTGCGTTTTGAAATATTCCACAATCATGGAATATGCACAAAAAGTCTTAAGCTACCTAGTTACCCAATTTTCTTTTGTATAAAATCTTAGAAGGTGCCAGCATAGCAGGAGAGACAGAAGCAGCTTCCCAGTCCATGATGCCATGATCTACTATTGCTGGAAAATGGGTAAAATTACTCAATGGGAATATATTTCTGTACTCTTCAGGTCAAGTTCTTTTTCCAGTGCTACATGTAGAATCCTTATGCTCTGCCTGCTAGTTTTCAGCTCCAGCCTAAGATTTGATACTGCTGTTAGGAATAAAATTAATTTTATAGTTGTAAAAAATGAGAGAACTAATTTAATGCTATTCAGATAGCTCTGATCTACGTTTTAAGGAGAAAAAAAAAAGTGACCATTAGTGGGATGTCTATACTGACATTTGGTACAAACACTTTTATTCAAGCAATCTTAAGTACATTTAAGTACCTCCATATAACAATTTCAGTTTAATTCAGAGCAAGAATTAGGTGAATATGCTAAACCCTAAGTAGTGAGAGCAGGTAAAGAGTGCAGTGTTTGGCTTTACTTGGTATATGAGGCAGGTCTACTCAGAGCAATGCTCATTTATGCTCTGGCAGTCCCATTTACCTGCAGCAGTGCAGTGCAGAGCCCAAACTGAAGCACCCAGCCCTCAGCAGGGACTGTCAGCCTCAATTCTGCACCTTCCTAAGCAATTCCTGCCCAAGGTGAGAGTTAATATATATAAAAAAATAAAGTTCTAAGAGCTGAAGCTACCCTTAGAGCAGCTGTAAGGCAGCAATACCTGCAAAGGCCAACTATGATTAGCACCTTTCATCCCATAATCGTCATGCAAGACGACTCCCTTTATAGTTATGGATAATATCTGTGACCCACAGCCCCAGGAAAGTTTGTTCCTTTTACTGGATGGTATTTTAAAGATGTTTTTTAGAGAGAAATGCAGTTCAGTGGACATAGTATTCGTAATCCACCACTGGTCTGAGGTGGCTGACTGTGCTATACAGCCACTTCATTATGTGTTTAGGGGTCAGACAAAAATGAGTTCATCACAGTTAATTATTCTTGAACGTTCACCCCCACACTTGATCAGGTTTCACTAAATGGTCTCCATGTTTCAACATCAGCCAGCCCTGCACACCTCAGCTGTAAGACACTGCTTTCCACACAATAATCACATTTCATCAGCTCCGTAATCTCACTCACGTTTTGAAGGAGGCTGCAGCAGCCACATGGTCCTATACTGGAGGTAGTAAAGTGGGATGCTGCCAGCTCCCACCCAGAGCCGGAGAGACTCCAGACCATGGCTATCGAGCTGCCTTTGCCAGAAGGCAGAACCGTGCTCGGGGGCGGCTCGGGAGGAGCTGGCACCGACACCACCGCACCGCACAACGAGCTTAGAGTCACCGCTGCCGTTCCCGGGCACCAGCCGCTGCTCCTCTTGCTCAAGAACTGGCGAGGAAAGCCCAGCAGGGACGCGAAGGAGCTGAAGAGAAGCTGCGGCATCCTCATCCCCGTCTCGCAGAGTTGTCTTTTCAGCCGGTGCCAGCCCGAGTCTCTCAGTCCCTCTGTCCGAGCCCCGCGGGACTGCGGCCGGTCCTCCCCCCCAGGGTGGTGGTGGTGAGCTCACACCGGCAGCGTTTCGCCGTAGCTGTGGCGGCAGCGGGGGGGTCACACCGGCAGTACTTTGCCGCGGCGGCGCAGCGCGGCGCTGAGGAGGCCGCCGAGGCGGCGCAGGCCGGCGGTCCCCCCGGGGATCGCGGCCAGAATCGCGGCGACGGCGGCGCCCAGCTGGACNTCCCCGCCAGCCGCTGCCAGCGCGACAGCCCCGGCAGGCAGGGGTCCGCCTCGGCCGCCCACGGCCAGCCCGACCCCGACCCCGATGCGGGAGCCGCCGCGGGGGGAGCGCCGCGGTCCGACGGGAAGGGGTTGAGCGGGCCCAGCCAGGCCCCCAGGCCACCTCCACCGCTCCCCGCCTCCTCCTCCGAGCAGCCGGCGGGCAGCGGCGCCGGGGCCGCGCCGGAACCGCCGCTGGCAGCGGCTGCCTTCGACTGCGCCAGGTACTCCTGCAGCTGCCGGCCCAGGTCCGCCATGGCGGGGCTAGGGGCCGCTCTGAGGGCGCTACAACGCGCTGCCCGCCTGCCCCGCCGCCATCTTGCGGAGTAGCTACATCCGGGTTACCGGCCATCTCCGGCGGCCCGCCCTCGTGACGGGCGGCGCGCCTGCGCGCGGGGCCGTGTGGGCTGAGGCGGGCTCTGAGGGGACGCTGCCCTCCCTGCTCTGCCCTCAGCGCCCCGGAGCCGCCGTGCGGTCTGTGGCTGGTGCTCTCCGCATGCTCGTAGTTTTAAAAATAGGGCAGATTTGTCTGAGAACAGGAGCGGGGAGGTCTGTCAGGCAGGGGTGATGTCGCTGCTGGAGGTAGAGCCCGCTTCAGCTGCCCCTCATGTGACTGGAAGGGCTTGGCGGCTGCCAGAGGTAACAGTTCATAGTTTCAGCCGGTGTTACATTAAAAATGTAGATTGGTAGAAGAAAGATGATACTCGGGGTTGCTACAGCTCTCAGGAACGGGATGTAGCCGGCGAAAGGAAGGATCTCCCGGGGTCACGGCCCCTGACTGGGAGGTATCTCTGTGCCATGCTCCTCCCTTGGCAGTGCCTGAAGCCTCCTCCTCACACATTCAGTCTCTGTTTCTCTATAAAGGAGAGGTGCAAGAGTAGAGGTAGCACATGTTGGCACCCAGAAACCACCAGGAGAGGTGCAGAGAATGACTAAGAGCTTGTCAGGTGAGCTCAGTGAAATCTGTTAAGTTGTTGGCTGTTATTAATAAGATTACCTATTACCCATTCCTCGACCTGCCCTAAGTAAGACTATCTAACTCAATTCTTCACCCTGGTTTAAATAAGTAATAAAAATATCAGTTGTTAATTTAAGCTGTGTGAGCCTAAATGTTTACTGCTGATTCTAAATGTTTACTGCAGGGCTGAAAAATGAGATGTTTGGACACCAGGAAAGACAGAGAGCACAGAGTTTCTATCATCAGTCCCAAGCTTGCAACACTATCCACAGCAATGGTGAGTCATGTCATACCAGGGTATCTTACAAGATGGAAATAAAGTTTGAAACAGCTTTTGGGCAGAAGTTCCCTGTCCTGTGTGGTGCATCACTTTAGCATTGATACATGCCAGAGAACATAAAGCTCTTTAAGCGCTCAGTTTGATCATCACCAAGAAGGGATTAGATGTTATTGAAAACACAGCAGTTGGAGGGGTCTTTGTTAGGGAGTGCAATCCCTCATCCTTTTGGCAGTGAGGGATGTCATCTAACTAAAAGATTGTCCTCCAGACGTGTCTTCTGCTGCCCAACACGCTGCAAAGCTGTTTTTCCCTTGCCAGGGGCTGTACAATGACCGGGCCAGCCTGTCGCGGCGGGCAGGAAGCGTGGCGGCGGCTTCTTTGTTCACAGGAAAAAAATGTTACGTCACTGAGGTGTTTGTCAGATATAACTGTACACCAGGTAGCGGCTTCGTGATAAAACCGCACCGCCAGCGTTTCCCCTCTCCCTGCCGGCTTGTAGTAGCTGCTGAGGGGTTTACTACCAGGTGGGGCAAAGAGGCTCCTGAGGAGCCGTGCCCCGGGGCTGCCGGTTCCCGTCAGGCGGGCCCACTCCGCCGCTCGTTACTCAATATTTCTTTCCCTTTATAGGAAAAGTATGCGCGGGGCCGGGGGGGCTGCCCTGAGTCACCGGGGGCTGCGGCTCCCGCCCACGCCCAGGGGGCCCGGGCCGCCGCGGGGCTGGGGCGGGGTTTCTGCTGCCCGCCGGGGCTCGCTGGGGCCGGAGCCGCCGCGCCGAGCCGCCTGTCCCGCCTCGCAGCCCCTCCGCCACAGCCTGGCGCCGCCATGACGGGCAGGTAAGGCCGGGGAGCGAGGCCCGGGGAGCACGGCGGGGTCGGTCCCGCGCCCTGGCTCCGGTGGCTTTCCCTGCCCTCACCGCCCCTGCGGCAGGCGGTGGGGAGTGAGCGGGGAACAGCCCCTCTTTGTCCGGGGTAGGACGACGGTGCGCCCGGTAGGAAGCGGCTGGGGGAGAGGACGCTTTCCTCCGGTGCGGTCCAGGCGGAGCGGGGCACGCTCGGGCCGGGCGAGGCCAAGTCCCGCACCGCCGACGGCAGCGCTGCGGTTCCGTGCTACGGAAACCTGACCTCGTGTACGAGCAGAGCAAGGGCTGCGCCGCTGTGCCTTACCCTGCACGGGGCCACGGCGCAGGGCGGTGGGAGGACCAGAAACAGAGCAGTGTGAACCCCAGCAGTGCCTGCCCAGCAGCCGGGCTCCCCGCAGCTCGGTGGTGCGGCTGAGGCGCTGACAGCCTGACCCGGCCGTGCCCCACGCTGCGGGCCCTTCTCATTGATCTACGGGCTGCCTCCCTGCCGACACACTCAGTTTTCTCTTCCTCAGGCTGGCCTTGGAGTTACATGTTCCAAGAGCTGTTTAAATCTGGAGCTTGATTCTCCTCCCACGCTCTCTGATACTGGAGAGCTTGTGAAGTCACCTAATTGACAGATGTAAATGAGAAAAGCAGTGGGAAAGGTGCTTACTGGCATCTTCTGAGGATTTGCACAAATGCTTTAGTGTCTCTGATCACTTTGTTCTTCAATCTGTAAAATAGAACCCAGGCATTATAAAGCAGTTTGTAAAAATAAGCTTGCTTTTGTAAAATGTCTTGAAGATAAAAAGCGTGAAGAAGTAATATTAAAATTTATAGGGTGCCTTTTTAGGGTAGTCATCCTCTTGAATCCTGCTACCATTATTGTAATCCTGAAGCATTGCTCTTCATGACTAGGAATCCTGAAATGCATCCAGAGTAGTTTGTGTATAAATATTCATTTTCCTGTTTTGTAAAGTCTTGATGTTTTTGTTACTCAGCTTCTTACCATGTTTTCATGTAGATCACATTTGGTGGGTTGTTAGGTATGAGAACATACTGAATAGTTGTTATATCCTCATCTATGATTTGGGTGAGTGTTAGTTTTGCTCTCTGTGGTGATGAATTGATGTTAATGAGTGGTTGTACATGCTCAAAACACTTCTGGTTTTTGCCTGTCTTTAGATTACTTTGTCTTTTCTGTCTTAATGGTTCCTTTTTTGCTCTTCTGACATGTGATGTAGGTGTCTATTTACAAGTTTACATTCATTTCCTTACAGCTAGAGGAGAACTTGGGAGTCTTTAATGTTCACAGGTCATGGGTACCCCTACAGAGCTGGGGAGAATTGCAGCTGTGTGAACTCAGCTGATTTCATTTGTATAGAGCTGTGGTGTAGAGCTGGTTAGAATCAATGTTTACCTCAGGTGAAATCACTCAGCTGCAGAGGACAATGAGAAATGCCCATGCTCAGTAATCTTTCCAATCTTCTGTCTGTGCTTCCTCAGAAACCTGCCTGTTAAGGTACAACACTGTTCAGTGAGAAGCTCTGATGTGATGCATGAGGTTTGGTGGAGAGTTCCAAGGTAGTTGAGACACCACAGAGTGTGCAGTTCTTCAGAGTAATGCAGGATTTCGTTCTCCTTTTCCTCACATGTGCTTCAGAGGGTTGTTAAAATGAGCAGGGTTTGACTTGAGCTTTTATCAAGTGAATGTGAGTGTTATTTAAAGCTTTCAGAAATGTTTGTCTTGAGTTATATTGCTACAGTGGAGTGATAGTGGGGGTTTTTAGAGACAACTGGTAAGTAGATCAATGGAATCTGCAAATGGCAATTCTGACTATTAGCTATTTTATTTCTCTCAGTCTTGACTGAAGGGACTGTAATAGTCCATAATTTCAAGAGCACTCTGTGGTTTAAAGGGATGCCATTAACTTTAAACAAAATTTTTTAAAATCACCCTTTCTTTGTATATATCTAGTCCAACTAAGATCCAAAGATAATAGAACAGAAAGAAATTGAAGAGCTCTATGTATTTTAATTTTATTAAGTTACATGTTGTTTAACTACATTTGGAAATAAACTATATAAGAGATAATGTGTTAGATATGAACCCAGTATGTTTCTAAGCAGCCTTTCTATATTTTGCAGTGTTGAGAAATGCAGTTGATGTGATTTTTGGTGCCTTTAGAAGTATATGATGGTACTTCCTTATCAATAAATAAGTAAAGACTGTTTCTCTAGTTTGTATTTGATGTGTCAGGTCCATCTCTCCAATTCGATTTTTGCTTTTTTGAAGCAAATGGGAGGAGGTTGGTAGTTGGCTTTTTGTTGAGATTTTTTACTACTGTGTTTTGCTCTGTTTTCTTTGTTGTTTGTGATGGACTTGTTCATAAAAAAGAGGATCAGTGAGTGACCAGTGAACAAAACATTGCCCAATGCCCAAAGTAGAAAATAAACCAAAATTGAAGAAATTTCCTCTAAGATTTCACTGCTGTGGTGTTGACTAGAAAACATAAAGGTAAAAAATGCCTGTGCTGTTTTATATTGCCTTTAGAAATCAATCTAATACAAAACCCAAGGAAAAATGTTTCCTACGTGCATTTTCAGGGCATAATTATTTTTGTAAGAAATTTTTGTTATCACTATACTTGGTCTAATTGTGATCTGGATACGCCTATGTACTTCCTGCAGTCAACAAAAGAAGAACAGCTGCATTTACAGATAGGCTTATTGGTTGTTCCTAATCCAGTTGAGGTAAGAAATAAGAGTATGTTATTTTTTTATTAGGTTAGTGTTTGACTATATGCTTTTTAATTCGGTAGAAAGCTGCTGCTGTGCATGTGCTCCATTTTATGAAGCAATTGCAAGTGAAATGGTTTGAAGGAGGAGTATGAAGGTTGGTAATATTAAAAAAGGGTCTTGGTGCTGATAGCAAGTACCTGCATCAAACTAAGAGAGGTCTCTCTGAGTTAGAGGCAGCCATTTCTACTCTTCTGGGTTAAAAATGTGGTTTTAATCTTACTATGTTTCCATCTAAATCAGCTCTCTGAGGCTCTCTGGCTAAATTTTAACTTGATGGAAGGTCCTTAGTGGTGTGCTCTGGGGACACAGAGGTGCTTCTCTGAGGAGATGGACTTGTTAATGCCTAAAAGAAGTCTAGCTGCTTTCTTCTCTGCTTTGGCCTGCAGAGTATCCAGCTGTAAGATTTTGACATCGACCCTGTCTCTTAGAAATGATCTGTCCAGAGGAAAAGAAAACCAAACCCATGCATTTGTGTGCGAGGCAGCAAGAGAGGAGTGAGTGAGCAAGCTTGTGTTGAGGGATGGGAAGACAGGATGGTTGTTTTGATGTTTTTTTCATTCCATCCCCTCATCTGCCCTTTTGAAGAATAGAGTCACACTTTTCAGTGAAGAGTGGTTGTTTGAAAACCAGTAAAAATCATGTATGAGTCAGAAGGGTAAGAGCTGAGGTGTTGGAGAGAGGAGGAGATTTTTAGCTAGATTGCTTAAGGTAGATGAATGTTGTTATGATTTAATATTTTGCTTTGTGCTACAAAAGTAAAAAGGTGATTTAATGTTACATTTAAAAAGTTTTATTGTTCTAAAATTTAAAAGGTTGGCAAAAAGACACAATATAAAGGGTATTTTTTCTCCTTCTGTTTCAGTTACATCATAAAGTACAAATGGAGAATGCATTATCTGTGGTAGAAATGGGTAATCTGAAAGAAATTATAGTGTCAGATTGATGTCAGGGGTCAGGAGCCTGAAACTCTCAGTGAAATGTGGAGTGAATTGTAGATCTTGAGGTTACTGATTTCTGATTTTGAAAGTATGATGTTCCTTATTTGTGCCTGTTCTGCTGGGTCCCAGTGAACCCTTCTGTTTTTCTTTAAAGAACAAAAGGCATCTCTGCTGGTTAATACTCATTTAGTACTTATGAAGTCATCACTCCACTTCCCTGTTTTTTTATTCTTCCTCTGTAGCTTGCCAGGCTGTAGTCATGGAATATATTTCACACTCATGCTACAAAAATCCTGGTTTTATTAAAAAATAATTTACTAAAAAATATCTTGTTGGTAATGACTCCTGAGGTTCATGGTGATGCTGATCAAATGACACTGACTCAGATGCTCCCATCTTCACTCCTTTCCCTTTGTTCTCTTAAAAACTGACTTCTATATTCTCAAATTTTACTCTTTCTACCCCTCTACAGAGGGCCAAGCCATTTGTGCTGTGGGATTCTCTTTCTTGCAGGGGTGGCTGGTACAAAGGGTGAGCTCCTGTGAGAAGGGCTTGTTCAGTTCCCAACAGAGAGCTCTGGGGGCTGGAATGCCAAGTATGTTCCTTCTCCTTGCTGCCTGCCACTTCTGCAGGCTGGAGAGTGTCTGGAGAGCAAAACTCTTCATAGTGCTGCTTCTTGGACTACACTTTATCCAACTGGAAGGCACAGTTCTGTTGTTTGCAATATCCTTAAGACACTGAGCAATGCCACCACCCTCAGGGAACCACCTTAGAGATGTCAGGGTCAGATACTGATCTGCAGTAAGCTGAAGTGTTCCTTGTCAAGAGAGCTAGTGAGCTATTTTGCTTTTCTGTATATCCCTGTTGCTTTGATGGGAAGGTCTTGAATTAAGTGGGTTAATTATGTGAAGACTCAGGCTTATTTTTGTTAATCTCATTTACGAATTTGATACAAATGCATTGTGCAGGTCTAATTAGTGAAGACTCAGGCTTATTTTTGTTAGTCTTGCTTACAAATTTTATACAGATGCATTATGCAGGTCTAACACAGAACGAGTTGCTGGTGCAGACTCCTCGTGTGCTGGCTTCAGTAGGTAATTACTGGTGGAATCCAGGAAAGAGACAGTCTGCTCCTCAGGAGTGCAGCAGAATGGCAGAGGGATTGTCAGAAACAATGCCCGAGCAGGGGTCTCTGCATCCTGCTCTAGCTCTCCTAAAACATAAAGGCAACTCCCCAAAGGAAGGTGACTCATTGAGTATCAGTCTTGCTGGTGTTGGCTCCAGTTGTCTCTCTGCATTCCCCTTCACAGTGGTGCTGGGTGCCATGGCCGGCCTCAGGCTCCGGGGGCTGGCATCTTCCAGGCTCTACCAACGCCGGCAGGATCGGCCAAGTGCCACAGGGTCAGTGCTGAGCAGCAGGACAGACAGAGCAGCTGGGACCCCTGGGTATGTCTCCGAGGTGAAGGGAATGGCATTGTTGAAACATTTTCCAGGTTTGAGAGATGTTCGGGTTTGGTGGTGGGGCTTTTTGAAGCAGGAATTGTCTGCACACAGCCAGAGGGGATGAAGTCTGTTTATTTTCATTTCCAAGTAGATTACTAAGGAAAGGGCTTTCCTGAAGAGAAAGCTTTTGGTTTTAACAATAACAGGAAAGCAGCAATGGAGAACCTTTCCCATTTCAAAGCCCTGTTCAGAATGGATATTAGTGCTGGTGGTGGTAATGGTGAAGGATTCAGACAATGTTGGAATAGAGAAATGGTGAAATGCAGTGATTTTTCAAAATGTTGGTGAAATTCCTTGATTTTTAGGTCTCAGTAGTCCATTTCTTCACCTTTACTATTAATAGCAAGCTAGTTGATTTTAGTTTTTGCAAATAACTCGTAGTCCAGCAGAACCTGAAGCTTCTTCTGGGATTATTTAGAACGTGTCAACCAAAGGTCCTTCATCTGCCCAGACAATTCCATTGCTTGATTTGATCATCACTTTTTCTGTGTTTCAGATTAAAAAATTACTTGTCAAATTTAATTGAAGTTAATTTGGGGCAGGAGAGAAATTAACAGAAATTAAAACTTAATTTCTTATATTTTGTAGGAACTGTGAGCTGCAGCAGCAGTATGGGGTCTGAAGTCTGTGTCACTGGGGAGAGCACTGTGCATGCAGGAGAGGAGATATTTCTTCTAGCAGTCAGAAGTTTTGAATTTCTGTCTTTTCATAGCAGGAGATAGAGCTGATGCTTACCTGTAATTGAGCAATTGGTTTGGCTTCTCAGTTTGAACTGTGGGTGCCTCACTAGAACCCTACTTTTCCCACTATTTTGCTTTTAGCCTATAGCTATTAGTTGGTAATTTTTCAGTGTTTTGTACACAAAGTTGTGGGTGTGAACATATGATAATTTAGTGAGGGAGGGGGGTAAGAAGGCAGTGAAAGAAATGGTGATGCCATTGAGTGGAGAGGATGCTGTTCAGGAAGAGTGAGGAGCACAGAAGGGACCTGTGAGAGAAAAGAAAATAAACATTGAAAAAGCAGCAGTGGAACACAAACAGCAGAGCATGAACTGAAGATAGGAAGGAGTGTGGCTAGTGAAGATAGAGTGAGGAGGGGCAGGGAGCTCACTCTGAAGCCAAGCACTAGGGCTACAGGGAGGTGGAGCTGGGCAGGAGAATGCTCAGGGCTGATACTGGGCTGTGTTAAAGGAGAGAGGCTATGAATGTATTGCTGTGGTGACATGCACAGAGCAAGGCAGGCTATGCTTGCATATATACTGTTATATGCTGGCAGAATTTTTAATAAGGCCAGGCAGGTTTTGGAGAAATAACTTCTGCAGCTGGCAGAGTGATTCAAGGGGAAAATGTCTAGATAAGTAAATTGAATACTTATTTCACATTGTAATTCTTGAAGCAAAGCAAGCATAAAACCACATATTTCCATTTTACTCAGCAGATGACTGTTGAAGGTTATAATCTGCTTGGGAAGTTTGTCTCCTGAATTATTTGTATTCTATCCACAGCTTTTGAGCTACTGATAATTTTTCCTTCTCTCTTGATAAGTCCTGGTAGTTTATGTCCTTTCTTCAGGCAAATGAGAGTAATCCAAAAGTAGTGTTGCTGCTAGTTGATCATAATTCATTTGGGAATGATCTGTCACACTCAGTGCTGGTAAACAAACATCACATTTTAGCTCCTTGGAGATAATGGAAGTGAAGAAGAGAAAGAATAAATGTGTGTAAGAAGTTATTTATCAAATAGACACTGTGGGTCAAGTGGTACATGCTTGATAATGAAAGTCTGTTTTTCCTGTGCAAGAGGCATAGTTTGCTTAAAACCTCTATGTTTCTTTATGTTGTTGATGTTTCCCTGGGCTGGGCAAACACTGTTAAGTGTGAGTTTTTAAGAAATTGGTCGTGGTTTACTGGCAATCAGTATTGCCTTACCCTGAGAGGGAATACCAAGTACCTGTGGCATAGGATTTTTTTGTGTGTGAATACCAACAGACATTCATTGCTGCTGCCAGTCTCAGGGCTACCTGCTTGTGTCTTCCCCTGCAGGCCAAGAGTAAGGATATTGTGTTCTGTTCTCAGCTGAAATGTGTGAAGGAATGGGATTGTTTTTAAGCCTCTGACTTCTACTATCAGCAAATTGCTGTTGCTGATAGGCCAAGGAGAGATGAGGAGCCATAAAGATTTTTTTTCCATATTGTCGACCATAAGTTGCATTTGTAGGTTTTTCTTAATTTTTATTATCTCTGTGTAGTAGATAGCAAAAAGTGTTTATTTGATTGAGGGGTTGAGAGCTGCATGGTCGAGGAAGATATGCTGAGAGAAACACTATTAATTTTGTATTTAGCCAGCTGAAAAAGTATTTAGTTAGAGAATGAACTGAAAATTCAATGCAAGCAGAAGGAGAAATACTGAAAAAGTTAAAGCGTGCACATAGTTTTATCAAATGCACAACAAATCATACACTGAACAAATGGTTTGTTTGGGGGTTTTTTTTCTCCAATGTCTTAGCCAAGTTTAATAATAACCTTAAAGAAGTTTGGAAAGTTGTCCAGATAAATGTCAATTGCAGTGAAGGGATTTTGGAAGAATAATAAAGGGTAGTTGAGGGCTGCTTTTCAGCCAGAGTTCATGAACTGATGCCCTTCCTCTTTTTTTTTTCTTTTTATTAGTCATTGTCTGTGAAATGAATCATAAAGTTGGGTATTGTCGCAGCAGATTATTTTCTTTTTGTCTTTGTCACCATTAATAACTGAAAGCCACAAATCCTCAACCTATGGGGATAGGAAGAAGCTCCTCTTCTGGAGTGCTCTGATTTTTTATCAGAGCATCTATGATACAGACAAGTGGTGACAGCTTTCTAGATGTTTGACTTTTCCCTCTCCTAGGCTCTGTGGGTGTATACATGCTAGAAATGACTATGTAAATGTTACCATACAGTGATACCTCCTGTATATATTAAACCAGGACAAGCAGAGAGTACCTTTTTAGGATTCCCTTGCATTTGTTGCCTGTCTGCTGAGGTTTGGACAATATCCAGGGCTCCTGTATCTTGAAATGTTGTTTTCCTTTCTTATTGTAGTATCTATAAGGGTTTTGGTCATCTCAGCATTAAAGTAATTCTTCATTCAGCATCGTGATAAAGGAGACACTAAAACAAAATGCTTTTGAGACCAATTAAAGACAATTGATGTTTTTTGACTGGAATTTTCTGACTGAAGTGCTCCTTGTGCCTGCAGTTCCTTTCTTGGACCTGATAGAGCCTGAGACTGTTCATCTCTTCTCCTGGTTGTTTAGATGTCTGCTTCAGTTTGTCTTGAGTTCATGTTTAAGATACCAAATTCTCTTCTACTCTCCTAGCAGGGCAACTATTAGATTTGGTTTTTCCCCTCAACCTGCCATCAATGCTAGATCCCTGTGGGCAAATGTTTAAAAAGGAGGTAACAGTACAGAAACTGTAGCAGCTTTCTTGGTATTTATAGTCCAACTCTTGTTCTGTTTTTTTTTGCCTTCTGTAGTAATGCAGGCCAAATTTACTGAGTCTGTATGAGAATATGATATAAAAATATGACATTTGCTAGCCCAAATATATATGAAACTACTGGTTTTGGAAGATAGATTCATATTGAATTTAGTGATACAAGAAGGTGAAATGCTTTCAAGTCTTGGCACAGAATGGGTCTCCCAATTTACTTCCACTTCTTACAGAGAAGGAATTTTTCTCTTTTTTTTCCAATTTGAGCGTAATGCTGATACTTTATAGCAAAAAATTCTGAGAAGTCAAGGCATAAGAAACCCACACATAATTATAATTGTAGGTAGTTTCTGTAAATTAGGTACTTTGACAAAGATAATTTGTTAAAGATATAGCACATGGTGGTGAAAGATTGGAAAAAATCATTGTTTGAGCACTGATGTGTTCTGTGTTTGCACAGGACAGGATAACTGCAGGATGTTGAGCTAGTCATGTTTGAATAGCCTTTCCTGTCTTTGTGTCACCAGCTTATTGTTAAAACAGAGGAAGATTCTGTGTTTTACTGAATTGCAAAAAACCAGTGAGCAAGCAGAATATAAAAAGCACTTGGTATTGGGGACTGTCTTTTTTGGGAAAGATTCAGATCTAAATATCTTATGATTGACACAGCAAGTCAAACTTTCAGGGTCACTCTTTGCACAACAATCCAAAGGCTGGTTTTGGTGTTGTCCTTCCTCTCCTGTGCTACTGGCAGAATTGTTTTGCAACAGTGCAGTCAATTGGATAATAAAAGTGCTTCCAATTAGAACTGTCCTCCCTCCCCCTTCCAGCCTTGGTTAATTGTAAGCTTGAGCTAGTTGGGTAAATACTTGGTTTTGCACAAGGAAGAGAGCACACAGGGGTGTGTAGTGAGGGAAATTAAGAAACTATGGCACATATGAAAGTAAAATTTCTGAATAAATGCAAAGTCATGCTTTTAGGGCAATGCCAGTTGCAAATTTTAGCTTTAATGTAAAAGAAAAAAACATCTTAGGTAAAAATGAGTGCAGAGTCATGAATGAAAAGAGAGCAGAAAGGTAAAACTTGAGCTTCATTGTCAAAAAGCCACAGCTTCTGGTTTGTATTACAGGAGACACAGTGGTCAGGGCCTGATGTGTGAGTTGGTTGTCTCCTGTATATCTCTCCTCAACAAATTTCAGCTGGGTTATAGTTGAGGCAGAGAACTGTGTTATTTTGTGTACAGATTCTGTTATTTTATTTTTCCTGGACTAATAGTTTCTCTCATGTATGAGTAATGAGCCACTGTCTTTAGCACATTTGCATTGTGGCATTTCTTGGACAGCTCAGGCTGTATCACAATCCTCTTATGCCTTTAAGGAAATTTTGTTCATCAACCAAGTTCTTCTGGCTCAAACATTTTGAAAATTTTTAATGTTTTCCATTCCAAGCTTGTCCTTTGCTGTTTTGCAAAATCATTAGTGGTTTTTTTTTTTGCCATGTGTCATATTCTGTTCTTTAAACAGAGTTAGAATATCTTGGGCAAAATTTCACAGCTCAGAGTTGGACCTTTTACATCCTCATGCATCAGCAGAAAAGTAAATAAAGTCTTAGGACTCTTGATATTCTCTTGCTTTTGCAAAGGAATGAGGTAAATTAATCTTTTGAGAGTTAAAAATTAAATCCAGAGTTGTACTTCATACTAAGGGAAGGCAGTGAGAACATAGAGCAATAGTGCCTTTGACTTTCCCTAGGAATTTCTCAGTAGATTTTATATTGTTTAGAAGTTAGGATTTACTGTGGGGTCACTCTGTCTTGAGAGCCCCCAAATGCTCATTTCAGAATGGAGGCTCCTGAAAGCCTTATGAGTGAGTCCCTACATCTTCATCATCTTTCTCACCAATTCAGCCATGGGACTGCAACCTATGGGCACTGTTCCTTCCCTGCTGTGCCATTAAAGTCCTTTTGGAGAAAAAAAGAATATCAGGGTTTTTTAAATGTTGATTTCATGTTTATAAAGCAAAAGCCCAACAAACACAACCTTAGATCATGCTTTGTTGTTAGTCTCTAGGGTGTAAGACTTGCTGCTTTGTAGTAAACTATAAGACTCACTGAAACACTGTTTTGCCCATTTTTCTTCCATAACCCAGAGAAGTTTTTTCACTGATGTTGACATGAGGCTTTCTCAATCACAGCTGTTGACTAGCTCAAGTCTTGGAATTCAGGCATCTGATTTTTCAAGACGAAAATTACATTTGATGGGGTGATTATATTTTCAAGTGGTGGTCTACATTTGCATGATGTAACTGAAAGAGTGGCAATTGGAAACTAAGCTGATTAGGTCCTGTGGCTTTGCTGCAAACACTGATGTTTTTGTGTTGACCTATTCCTTTGTTACTCTGTCAGGATAAAAATGTTTCTTTAACCCGTGATCCCTAATTTATGAAATTACAGGATTTCCTGCTTGTCCATAATTCCGGCCCACATCAGTTTTTTTAAATCTCCTTCATACTGCAGTAAGAAAACAAGTTGTAACAAATTTCTGCTAAATCAGTACTCCATCCTTGAAATTATTACCAGCTCCCTTGGTCTTTGCCACCTTTGGAATTGCAGTGGCAGGAATAAAGTACATTTTTATGGAGCAGTCACTCCAGGTCACAGCGCAGGGTATTTGTGCAGGCTGCAGATGTGGTTTATTTGGCTCAGCTGAGCCAGCTGAAGCACAGGGCTGGTTTTGTTGCCTCAGGAGTAGGAGGCTGCTGCCTCCTCTGCTGCCTCCTCTACTGCCTGCTCCTTGTAGTTGTGCTCAGAGCAGAGCCCTGGAATACAAACCATGGTGTGTTTTTGTAGGGGTGTCTCACCAGAGGAAAGGGAATCTTCCTCTACTGGAACATGGTCATTGAATTACTGTCCTCTATGAAGAGGTGTGGAAAATATCATGTCAGATTGTAGCATAGCACTAACAGTAGCTTTAAATATAAAAAGAAAGGAAAAACCCTTTTAAACAAAGCCATCTTTCATTTTATGCATGTTATGTGCTTCAGGAAAACTACTACACAAATATTTCATGGATTTTTAACATGCTGGAAGTTTTTCATACTCCCACCTATAAAACTGCTATCTTTCCAGTCATCAAATTCAGAAAGCATAAAATAGTTTCTCTATATCTGAAAGTGTAGCAGTATTGTATTTTTATATTATTGGATAGCCTGGTGGTTAAAAGAAAGATCTCATGGCAATAAGAAACTGAGACTCTTTCCTTATAATTTTTCCCTCCCTCTTTTGACATGCAATATACAGTTTTAAAACTCTGTTCTGTTAGTATATGAAGAACTTAACTTACCATGATGGCAGGTGTGAAAACTTTGTGAAAGAGGTTAGAGTTGTTCTACATTTTAGGGGAGAGGAAACGTCCTTTACATGGTTGTGAGTGTGACTTTGGGTGGTTTTTAGCCTCACTTTCAGAGGAAATGAAGCTGATGTATTTGCCAACCTGGCCAGAGAGACTTCTCTCTTCCCATAGCTTTTTAACACTTCAGCAGTTTCAACTGATTTGTCAGGAAGACAGAGGATTTGTATGCAGTTATTTTCCAATGAATCTTGTGCACAGAAGCTGCTGGGTAGGGGGGTAAATGTTAATTCCTCCAGTGGAGACTGCAGGGGGATATCTGTGTTTATACACATCAGAAAATCTTTGGAGGTGCACATCCTGAGACCAGAAATCCCAAGAAGTCAGGATCATTGAGTTTGCTGCTCTCGGAACTACTGGTTTATTTAAAATAGTGGATATTTGGTGTGAGCTATTAGCAGGGTGATCTAGTGGGGTGAAAGGCTGGTGAAGCAACCAAGTGTGCAGTAGGTAAGTCTGCTCCATGAGCTCATTCTGCCACATGTGAGTTGCAAGAACATAATTTCTAGCTGATGTCAGCTAGATGATGTCATTGGTCTGTTGTTTTTTTCATGTAAAACAGAGTTTAAAGAGTGGAAACATTGAGTTCATAGATGTAGGGGGAAATTGAATGATCTGATTATGCTCATGGGATTGGCTGTGACACTGCTCATGTTCTTACTGTTGCCTTTTTCTCCAGTAACATGTCTGATGCTCTCGCAAACGCAGTGTGTGAGCGCTGCCAGGCTCGGTTTGACCCTGCAGAGAGGATTGTCAACAGCAATGGGGAGCTCTATCATGAAAACTGCTTTGTCTGTGCTCAGTGCTTTCGTCAGTTCCCAGATGGACTTTTCTATGAGGTGAGGTCTCATGCTCTGTGTGTAAGAGAGGAGAAATAGCTCCATTAATATGCAGGGAATAAATAGGTGAAAATTCTGGCAGAAATAGACATTTCCTTCTTTCTTGCATGTTTAATTTCTTAGCCCTAAACCTTTCTTGCTGTTTATTTGAGGGGCTTCCTATCCATCAGTAACAAGAAAACCTGTGCTTGCTCTTTGGGTAAGAGGCATTTAAAAAAAGGAACATAGAGAATATTCCTTAAAATTTCATTAGACATAACGGAAGTTTTTTGTTCTTTTTAGACATTTTATACCAAATGTTTTGAGTTGGGCAACCAAAATTTGTGAAGTCATTTATAAATGAGGTTGAAATATTTTTACAGAATATGTGCAAGCCCATAGTTTAACTAACATTATTTTAAACATGCTGCGTTCTTAATTTGCTTAATTTGCCTCATGTAGGAGGAGTAGTTCTGAATAACATGAGTTAAACTAAAGCAAAAATGAAATGAAAGCCAACTATAGGAAAAGGGCTTTGGACACTTCAACATTTCTACTGTCTTCTAGCAGTGCTGCTTTTAATTTAACTGTTTGCAACACAAAATTCACTATGAGGCTGAAGTCATATCTGGATATTTCTTGAAGAAAAGCCCTTAGGAGTAGCTCAGTTATTCATGAGGGCTCCTTCTCTCTTGTTTTGTTTACAGTTTGAAGGTCGGAAGTACTGTGAACACGACTTTCAGATGCTGTTTGCTCCTTGCTGTGGGGAATGTGGTAAGATGTGGTGCATGTCAACACTCTGGGGTGACAGCTACAACAGGGCTGTGCAAACTTCCCACCATTGCAGTGACATCCAACTCTGGGCTGGGATTGCTGAGGTCATTTTAAGGAGCAAGAGCTCTGAGGGAGACAAAGCATGGGAGACATATCCTAGTTGTGGGAATAATTGGGATTTTTTCAGAGTTAGACTGTAATAGCTCTTGTGGCATTAAAGTAGGATGATTATGAAGGGCAGTGGGCCTTTGGTAAGGCTGTTTTCTGCCTGCATCTCAAGGTGTTGCTTTGCTTTTGCAGGTGAGTTTATTATTGGGCGTGTTATCAAGGCAATGAACAATAACTGGCACCCAGAATGTTTCCGCTGTGAGCTCTGCGATGTGGTACTTGCTGACCTGGGGTTTGTGAAGAATGCTGGCAGGTAAGATAGAGCAGGAGCTCTGAAAGTTTTATCAGTATGTTTTTGATACAGTAGTGGGATGTTGAGAGGGCTCAGTTGTCCCCCTGAGAGGTAAAGCTTGAAAAGGTACCAAAGAAGCTTTAAGGAACAACCTGTTAGAAGATGGGAGATGGAATCAGGAACAGGGTCAAACACGTAGAAAGCAGAAGTGCAAATTTTAGTAGCTAGTGGATAGTTTCTGGAAAAGAAAGGCTGAATAGCAAGTGAGAAAAAGGGATTATGTGATTCTGGGCAGGCTATTTATCAAGTCAGCTGTTGAGCAGCAAATCAAAATACAGCAAAAGGCCAAGAGAGTAACAAGAGAATTACAGCAAAGACTGGTCAGTGTCTGATTCCCCTGTTGTTCAGAAATAATTCATTTTATATACAGAGTTATATAAATAAGTCCTAAAGGTTGATTAATGCATTTAATTAAGAAGTAAGAAATAAAAACATAGACGGGAACTTGTACAAAAGCATACCATGATAAGAAAATAAAAAATCCATCAGTTAGCAGATAGTGTTGCACAACTCATAGTTAATTTCAGGCTTTCATGTCTTCAGCAAAGCCAAGTAGTTTCCTAGAGTTTATATTCTCACTAACTAAATGGTGAAGGAGGGAAGGAAAGGTTATAAACTTGTACCCTGTCCAGCAGGGAGTCCTCTCTGCTCCCTCTTCTCTTCCATCCTGCATTCAGCTTCTGTTCTTTAGTTTTGGAGTTGGACATAATTGATTTTCTTTTGACACCTCAGCTTGTTAGAATGGGTTGTTGTGATAGCAGCTAGGGTGTTTTGGGAAAGCAGTCAGGGTTGAAGTGGTTCAAGCAAGATAAAGTATGTTTGATTTCCTAATTTTTGGACCAAATCTAAAGTCATAAAGAGCTTATTCCCAAAAGCATATGAGGAATATACCTGTATATGTAGCCATACATACAAAATATAACTCACTTGTCATATGATTTCCTATAATACTTATCTTCCTAGCATAGAAATGGTCTTCTAGTAAATATTACTGAAAAATCTTGGATTCTTTTTCTGCACTTCTCATTGTACCCAGTCTTCCTTAGTCTGCTTGTTGTTTCCAGACAATATTCCACTGGATGCAATTTGTATCAATGAGGATAGTTAAGAGAATCCCTATTTTATCCCTAGTGAAGGAATAGTCTAGCTAGATAAATCACAACAAAAATTTGTAAAACACCTCCAAGATAGGAATCTCTTCTGGGCAAAGTAGCCTTCACTTTTTTGTATGCTTACTTTTCTGCACTTCTGCCAATTGGGTTCATATTTTTATGATTCAGTCTGTAAAAATGATGAATGCTGTATTTCTAAACAGCTCTTTTCCATTCTTTAGTTTGAGGGCTATATGTTTTGCAGGGAAATACGTAAAAGAGGCAATGTAGTAAATGTTGTCCAACCTCTGTCTGCAGCTTTGGAACAAAGTACTGTGAAAATTTAGTGTTTGTCCCCAGGTCTGAATAAACACTTTGAATTTGGAGGCTTGAACAAGCTGTGCAAACATGCTGTCTTCACCAGGCACTAAGCTGCATGCATTGGGCAGAGGAAGAGTTGCTACTGAATGGGAATTAGGGTGGTTTTTGTGTGGTTTGTTTTTTTCTTAATATGTCCATTTAATAGCCTCTTTGCTGCCTTCTCTATTCCTAAGTGTTCAGCCCTCAGTTTCACATCTTGGAAATTACTAGAACTGTACTTGTTTGCAGTTGCAGTAAGACATGTGATCTCTATCGTCAGAGAGGCTCTTGGTAGTTGCAGTCCCATAAAACAACAGAACCTCCTTCCTCAGGACAAGTCTGACTCCTTGTGGCCTCTCTCTCAGCTGGTTTTGTTGGAATAGAGCATTCTTAAAGCAGTTCACAGTTCAGACTTAGCACTCAGTGAGCTTTCATTTGTCTTACCCTCGTATGTCTGAGGCAACATTACACTCTTCTTAACACAGAGCAGATTGCACAAAGCCTCGCGGAATTTCTCAGCTACAAAAAAATACATGACTGGGTCAAAGGCACCATTTAAACTGGTGAGGCAGGAGGTGATGCGGTTGCTGAGGGCTAGAACACGCTGTGTGTCACAGGAGGTTCTGGTCCCATTGTAGTGGAGAATGTAGATGTAGCGATTGACATGGTAGGGTACAAAGCAAATTAGAAAGATCATCAGGACCATGATGATCATCTTGACAGCTTTTTCCTTCAGGTGTTTCTCAACTCTGTTCCCACTCTTCAGGCTTCGGATGATTAGTAAGTAGCAGGTGACTGTAGTAACAAAAGGGAAGGTGAATGCCACTGCTAAGGACACAAGGGCGTGGCGTGATGCCTTCTCTCTGTAGAGCTGCAGGCAGACAGTTGTGGTTTTCATCTCCACTGTCTGTGTGCTCAGCAGCAGAGGTGCCATTGCAACCCCAACTATAACCCATAGGAAGGCACATGCCGAGTGGGCATAAAGGGACCTGCGGAGCTTGATGGATTTCACGGGGTGCACAATGGCCAGGAAACGGTCGATGCTGATGCACATGAGGAAGTAGATGCTGGCATACATGTTGAGGTAAAAAAGGAAGCCGGTGAGTCTGCATGGGATCTCCCCAAACGGCCAGTGGTTACCAGAAAAATGGTACACCAGCCGGGTGGGAAGTACCAGCACGAAGCACAGGTCAGCCACAGCCAGGTGCATCAGGAAAACGTTGGCGGGTGTGCCTGACTTCTGGTCCCGGATGAAGAGCCAAAGAGCCAGGGCATTGCCAACAAAAGCCAGGATGAAGTCCAGGAAGTAGAAAGTGGCAAAAAGGATGTTCTCGAGGTGTGTCTCTTTGCCACACTGCTCTGATGTTTCCAAAGAGTAATTTGATTGATTGGAGCAGTTGAAGAGTAGGCTTGAGGGGTCAGCTGGGCCATTCATTTTTTCACCACAGTTTTGAAGGAAAAAAACAAAACAAAAACCTGAAAGAATTGAGACAATGTGTTACAAAAGAGCCTGGTTTTGTGAAGAAAAAAAGAAAACAACCCCCCAAATCCACACACTGAAATTTGTGATGTCTCCTGTTTGCTAATATTGGTATTTAATACAACAGGTCAGTCTGAGTTTAAACCCTTGTATTAAAATTCTGAATACCTCCTACTTGGCTGGATTTTCCAGACCATTAATTCCTGTTGAAGGAACCACTACAAAGAACTAGCCAGCTGATTATGAGTTTATCTCCAGCCTGTACTGAGATCAGTTGAATAACAGAGTGGTGAAATGTTTATGTGCCTGGTTAATGGAAGAGTGGAAGTGGGTTCTCTATGTCTAGCTAGAAGGTATATACTATGTTTGATTTGAAAGCCAGATTCAGGACTGAAGAGCTATCTGAAGAGGTTTCTGTTGTAAAGTGACCAAGCTTAGAATATGTCTTGTTTCTAGAAGAGAGGGAAGACAGATCAGGTATTACTGTTACTAAAAAACCCACAGGGTTCCTGAAAGTCCTTGAGAATTATTTTAGCCTAAAGTTCTGTGTTTAAGACAAGTGCATCTAGTTCCACTATAAGAGGAAACTTTAGATGGGTAGCAGCATCTTATTTGAACAGCAAGAAGTACTTAATTTCCTCAGAAAAGATTATTAGTGATGCCCATGCTGTTGGTTACTTGTCAAAGTGTCATCCTTCCCTGCAGCTTTCTTCTTCTCCCAGTGTAACTCTCTCTCTTCTTCCCTCAAAAGCCTAAACTCCACTGTAGCTTATCTAGAGCCTTTTCCAAGTAGCAGCTTAGCAAAACTGAGCTTAGCTTTGCCAGTGTCTTTGTTGTCTGCAGGGTCCTGAACAGCATCAACAAAATGTAAGATTTTCTGGGCACCTACCCATGTCTTTTTGAACATTTCTCATGGGTGGTAGGGAAATGCAGGCAGTGAGGGTTTCCAGCATTGTCCCTGTTCAGGTGTCTAAAAATCTGGGTGGGTAATCAAGAAACTGAAATGGGATTAAGGACAGATGAATATATTGCCAAATGTAAACAGAATTCCAAGATAATTGTCATCTTTTGTTTGGCTGCTGTCACTTGCAGGTGGACAAAACCCCACAATAGCTAGAGATTAATGTTCTGGACCACTTCTGTTTAGTTCATAGTTGAACAGACAAAAGTCAACAGAAGGGAAACAATGATGTTCAGGAACTGAAATGTCCTCATATGGCCACAGAGGGGCCTTCTTACTCCATGCATTGGCTAGATACCCTGCATGTTTATGGCCCTAAAAAGGCTCCAGTCAAGTGTGTGGCTGCTCACTGCCTCCTGCCACCTTCACACTTCCTTGTAGTCCTAGAGAGGGCAACAAATTGCTGTCTTGGAATTACTAGAAGTTCATGTGCAAGTAAGACTCTATGGCCCTTTTTTTTTCAAGGGACATTTTATCTATAAAAATACACTTGAAATCTTGCTTTTGTGTACAGAAGGGGAATTCCCTCTCCCAGTCTTCTCTGTGAATTTCCTGGGTTTGCAGAGTTTCCACAAAGTTTTGTTTCTGCTGTTTATTTGAACAAAGTAAAGCCTGCAAATATTTTTTGAACACAAGATTTTGAGGTTTGTCTGTGATAGTAATGTTGAATGCTGAAATAATTGTCCTCCCTGGATGAAATTAGTTTAAATATGTATTTTTCTATTGCATACCAAAGGAGAAATATGATGAGAATATGCCTTTTTACTGGCTGTTAATTTATAATGGTACCTGTCACCTGATGTTCTAGCTATGTGGCCTTTCTTGTGTCATGCATTTTGTTTCAATATCTGTGAAAAATGTAACCAAGTGATCTTTATATACATACCTGCCAGTGATTGGGTATCTGATGGCTGAGCATTAATCTATACATGGTTGTGACACCACTGAGAAAGCAGGAAATGCTGGCTTGGACCAGCTGAAAAAGCAAGGGTTGTGTGATGGAACAGTCAGGGATGTCTCTTGTCTTAATAATAATGATTTAAATCAGAAAGTGAAGCAATAAACAGACTTTTTCCCTGTTTACAGGCCAAATTCTAGGGGTTTAGCAGCATGATACATTGGACTGATTCTGTTTGAGCTCATTTCCCAAGGAGGATCTTTGGGATTCACATTCAGCTGAGTGTCAGAGCCAGACTTGGAATAGCCAAGGCTTAAAAGTTGGAGTTTTGTCCTCACTGATTAGAAGGGAATTTTAATCAAGCTTTTAAATTTTTTTTACAATTCTGTTTGTTGACCTGAAAATTGTTATGTAGCACTGGAGCAGGTTAAGAAAAAAGCTGACATATCACTAGACTTAATTGTTGAACTTATTTTTAGAACTAATATATTATCAACAAAATGCTACAACTTTACAAAAGCAATTTTGAAAACATACTTTGACAGTGTGCTCTCTAGACAAGCCCTTTGCTGTTATTTACAGTTGCACTATTATTTTGCCTGGGTTTATCTTATCAATTGAAAATAAATGTGTTTAATTTTTTAAATGTGTTTTTCTTTCTTTTTGATTTATTATGCTTACAAAAAACCCCACTCAAAATCTGTATGAATGCTAAAGAGCAAATTAGAAACCTTCTCAGATGACCTAGAATGTGTAGTTTTTACTGTGCTATGTGGTGCAAGAGGCTGTGACTCCAGAGACACAAAACTCCTTTAGGAGTCTGGCTCATTGTCCAATAATTTCCGCTTGGGTTGAGCTCTTGGTGTTGTGTGAATATTTAGTGATTTACGTAGTGCTCCACAGAGCACTATTCTGGAATGAGCCATTATCCCAGGGCTGAGCTGGAATGGGGATGTCAGTGCTCATTTGAAATCTCCTTTGAAATGCATGCACCCTGGCCATATTTTATGCCCTGTTTCTCTTGTGCTCAGAAACCAGCAAGAAAACAATCCACAAAGCTGTCAGTATAGGCACAGCCTGATTGACTCTTTCAGCAGATGCTCCATCTATGATTAATGAAGCAGTTAATAAGCAGAAGAAATATTTAGTTTGCCTAAGTTACCTACCTGGCTAGTCTGGAGCTTTTGTTACGATTCCCACAGCAGATAAATTTGAGCTGTAGTGAGTATCAGAAATTTCTGTTCTTACTTCCAGCTCGAGCAGTTTCTGGTTTGGGATTGTGGTAGTTTGTGGGTTTCCATGATTGGGGTTGTAGTGTCTTGTCAGATGGGAGTGCCTCCTATCTTTCACTGGGAGTGCTCTTCATTAGAAATAGTCCACTTCTGACTGCAACTATACTCCTGAAAATCACTCTCTGCTGAGCCTCCCACCCTTCAGCTGAAATACTTGCTCCTTGTGAGCATCCAAGGAACACCAGAGAGCACTGGACATACCACACAACTGTCATTTTCTGGCACAAATAAATGTGTGCTAGGTACAGAAGTTTGAAAACTTCTGTTTTGTAGGGGTGATGTAAAGAAGAGCGAGGAAATTATTTGAAGTTCAAAAAAATGCTGCCTGATCTTAGTTTCAAACATTTCCATTATATTCATCCATCTCTGAGTGTGTCTTTCCACCTCACTGACACCAGCTAAAACTAATGCTGTTAGGAAAGCACCTTCATTATTCTGCTAACAGAAGTTTGTCTCTTACCTCTTCACAGTGCGGTGGAGTATAGGGTCCTTTGGGGGAAAATTTCAAGGAACTCCTTCTGATGACAGCAAAGCAAATAGAAGCAGCACTGGTGAAAACAAGTTGATCCAAAAAGAGCACACAGTTGCAGAGCTGCTGAGGGTGGAGAGGGGAGCCCCTCTATATAGTGTCCTTCTAGCTCTGATAGTGCATTATCAACTCAGTCACACAACAGAGCAGGGGAGAGGACACCCCATCACTGAGGAGCAGTCTTCATCCCAGCTGAGCTCTTGGCACTGGGGTTGCTGCTGCTGCTATAGATATGAATATACTGTATGAATATTCCAGTGTTCATGGTGCTTACTAAAGGCTGCTACTGAGCTCCCAGCCGTGCACACAGGCTTCTTGGAGTCCCCTGATTATTTTAGGAGGGTGGAGAGAAGCATTGTTTGGGGGAAGTCTGGTATTAATAGACACAACAGGACATTTCAGAATGGGATAATTCCATAATGGTGGGAGTGGGGAGGGGGAGAGGCAGAGGGGCGGCTGCTATGGTAACAGCTCAGCCTGTCCAGCACTTCCCTTTGCTTGCAATAGAGGAGGGTCTATGGGATGGCAGAGAGAGTTTCTGCGTGGGGAGGGGTTGATAATAGTTTATCAGTGCAAATGGCTGAAGGCATCTTATTCAGCTGAATGAGAGGGGTCTCTTTCAGGACACTTGCTGCAGGGTCCCCGTGTCCTGCCCCGTATAATTACTCTGCATTTGACAGTGCTGAATAAAATTGATGCCTTTATGCTGAGATGAGCACAGCTGCATGTTCCCTTATAATGGGGTGCTGTCTGCTTTTGCTGGGCCCCGTCTGGGCAGACAGTAGTTCCAGCCCTGGAGAGAGACACTTGTTGACAGGAGGACTCAGATTTGGAGAGAATAATAATGATACTTAGCACTTAGACAGGCGCCTGCCAGTTGAGGGTCAGAAATGTTTGAGGTCTCACAACAACATCTGTGTTGTATTCTTATGCCCGTTTTGCAGATCTAAGGGTAAGTGATTCATCACAGCAGAATTTTGGAAGGGGCCCTGCAAAGAACCCACTAGTTCAGCCATAAATTTACCCTTTCCATTTGAACTTTTCCTTTTGTCTGGTGGCGTTTGGGGATGACCTGTAAATCTCAGCGAGTGCTTCACATAGTGATAGAGTGAAAGGGATTAAGCAGCCTTGTCTCTTTTGTGACAAAGAAACCCACAGAAGTCATTCCTCTGTCATTTTCATTTTACCATCAAAAAACTTTTTCACTGTGAGGGTGACAGACACTGGGACAGGCTGCCCCCGAGGGGTGTGGAGTCTCCTTCTCTGGAGACATTTAAAACCCACCTGGATGTGTTCCTGTGTGACCTGCTCTAGTGATCCTGCTCTGCCAGGGGGTTGGACTAGATGTTCTTTTGAGGTCCCTTCCAACCCTTAACATTCTGTGATTCTGTGATAAATTCTTCCCAGCCCCCAGCATCACAGCTAGAGGGGTAGGTAATAGGCAAGTAAACTGAAGAGCTTCTCCTCAGAGCTTCTAAATACTGGGATAAAACCAGTGGATTCAGTCAGCCTTTACAGATTTTTTTTTTTTTTTATGCCTTTTCCCAGGCTTTTCTACCATAAATTTGGCTTCTCTACCTATTCAGGACTGCTTGTCATATATTTTAGAGTGTGAGATAGGAACACAGTTACATTTAACACACAAAAATGCAAAATTGCATAGTTCTTTATTTTCTTTAGCTTAGGACTAGAAGGAATTTGTGGGCAGCTAGTATTCAATGGCCTCTTGTTTGTCCTAGCTATTCAAGACTAGGCCATAGCCATGGTAAAGGCATTTGAGCAATGTGCTTTGGTTTAATAATTTTTTATTCTCTCTCCTCAGCTCCCTCCCAGTGCCTCTGTTAGGGCTGGATCCCATAGTCAGTAATAGAGAGAGGGTGTTGCTGCCTTTCCTTGCCCAGCAAAGGATCTAGACAAAATGGAAAGGTTGCCTAAAAGAATGACAGGATGATATCCCTGATGGGATATAAATCAGTGAATGTTGGAGGATACTGAGGAAATAAAACTGTTTCTGCTCTATCCACACACTCTCTCTTGTGCAACTGATGTGAAAGATGGGATATTAAACTAAATTGTGTTTAGTCTGACCTTGGAGCACTTATTGTCTTATATAAAGTACATTGTACAGCATGTACTGGATGTTTTAGGAGAAAGAATTTCTTAATATTTCCTTTTACTTTGTTCAACCAGGCATCTGTGCAGGCCATGCCATAACCGTGAAAAGGCGAAGGGACTGGGCAAGTACATCTGCCAGAAGTGCCACTTGATCATTGATGAGCAGCCTCTGATGTTCAGGAATGATTCTTACCATCCAGATCACTTCAACTGCACCCACTGTGGGTATGTTCTCATATTCTGAACTCTTGACAGAAATGAGAGAGACAGAAACAGTCAAGTCAGCAGTGAAATCCTTTCCAAGGTCAAAACTTTACTGTCTTCACATTGTTGAACAAACAGAAGTGGTGTGAGGACAAATTGAAAGATATATGGAAAGCCTACAGGAACTTTAGTTTTATTTTGCCATTCAGTGTTGTCTTATTGTAAACTTGAGTGGCACTATACTGAAAATGAAACTACTTCCTTGGTATGAAGTTACCTGAAAGGCTGTGTGCAGGTTACCATAATTGTGTTGTTCAAAGGTGGCTTTGTCAGACTATTCAAAAGAGTTGCACTTTGCATTCCTGGGTAGAACAGGATGACTTGGTGAGCTGTCATTCCTCTGCCACTGTCCATTACCACGCTGATACCTGGGTTACTTCCCATGAAGGGAGTATGACTGGAGCACAAGTGCTGCCCTAGGATGGGCAAGAGCTGGAGAATAAAGTAAATGGCTCAGTGCTGAGCACTACTGGGATGGTCCCTGTGCCTGAGCTGTGCCATTCAAAGACAGCCTGAGTCTTTCATGACACTTCATTGTTCCACATCAGTGCACCTCATGTTGCTGCTGGAGTATCTAGCCAAAGACACGATATTCCATGTGCATTCTCTTGTCTGGCACGCTGAGAAAGCCTCTTTAGAAAGATGTGTAGATAATAATTATATTTCACTGCTTATCTTAATGACTCTGTAGCATGAACGTTGCCAAAGTACGTTCACTTTCAAATTACTCTTCCAAAACAAGCAAGCTCTCTAATGCCTGAGGTGAAGGTGTTGTTACTTCAGGGACATGTTTGTGCTTGCAGGAAGGAGCTGACAGCTGAGGCCCGGGAGCTGAAGGGGGAGCTGTACTGCCTGCCCTGCCATGACAAGATGGGCATCCCCATCTGCGGGGCCTGCCGCAGGCCCATCGAGGGGAGAGTGGTCAATGCTCTGGGCAAGCAATGGCATGTTGAGGTGAGGCCTCTCTGCATTGAAGCTTTCTTCAGGAGCCATTTTGGAAGAGGACTATGCTAGTTGGAAGCTGTAGACACTGATGTGATCTGCAGTGTGTGAATTCAGACAAAAACCAGTTGCTTATATTCCAGGTTGTCTTCACTTTATGTGAGTGAAGGAGTCCAGCAGGCTCATCAGGGTTGCCTAGGAAAGCTATGCTGTCACAGCAGTAATAACCTTAATTTTAAAATGCTTGAGTTGCTTGGCAAAGATTCTTGCAGAATATGGTTCACTGAACAGCATAAATAAACTAATAAATTTATGTATTTACTACTATGTACTTAGATATATCCTCTCCAACCCCAGTTAACAGGCTCATAACAGTTGTTAAAATTTGTCATGTAGAAAGAGCCAGTGCAAATCTTGCTTTTTAAGCCTTTTCAGCTTATTGTTTCTATGACTTTCAGCTAAGTCATCACAGCTTGCTCTGAAGTGTTTTAGTGATTTATGGGTTTAGTGATTTAAGCCTCCTAAGGCTTGGGCTGAGAGATGCTGCTGCTCATTTGAAGTGCATTCATACCAATCATATTTCATATTCCTGTTTCTCTTCTCTGGAACAAGCAAGGTAATACTCTGCAAATCTGTCAGCTTAGACACAAGATGATTGCCCTTTCAGCAGGTCTTCTACTTATCTTTAATACAATTTTAATTACTGTAATAGGTGAAATATTTCCTCTTTGCTTCCATAAAGATTTTCCTGTCTGAGTTTCATTAAAGAATTATGTGGTGACAGTTTTAAACTGGAAGAGGGTAGGTTTAGGTGAGATATTAGGAAGAAATTCTTTACTCTGAGGGTGATGAGACACTGGTTGCCCAGAGAGCCTGTGGATGGTCCCTCGCTGGAGGTGTTCAAGGCCAGGTTGGATGGGGCTTTGAGCAACCTGAACTAGGGGATGATGTCCCTGCCCATGGCAGGAGGGGGTGGAACTAGATGATCTTTAAAGGTCCCTTCCAACCCAAACCATTCTGTGAGTAAGTGTCTCATATTAAGCCATGATTTGTAGCCATGCAAGTTTTTCCCTGGTGATGGGAAAGTTGCTTTGCCTGCCACTGAATGTCTTTTTTTTCTTTTACAGCATTTTGTTTGTGCCAAATGTGAGAAACCCTTTTTGGGACACCGACACTATGAGAAAAAAGGGCTGGCTTATTGTGAAACTCACTATAACCAGGTAAATTCTGCCTTCTGTACTGTAGGTACTTGCTCTGACTGCATTTGCATTTTATGTATGCAAAGCTGTGCAGATTTTGCATAATCTGAATTTGTAGAGGCAATGCAATATTAAGAAATTAGTGAGATTTAACAGAAAAAAAGTAGTTTTTCTTGGTAGATGTGAAAAGTGATGCTGAGAACAGAGCAGAAATGTCTTAGGGATGTGGATTCTTCTTTATGCTGTTGCCAGAATAAAACACTGAGCATGGGTTGTGATTAAAATCCCTGTAATTCTACTCCAAAACTATTTGTGTGGATTTCTTTGATAATTACTTGCATCCATGGGCCTAAGATAAATGTTGTGCTGTCTAAAGCATAGGAGATAAATGTTTTAAAAGCCAATCAAAACCTATTATGACTCTACTGAACAGCTATGATTTGGTATTTTCCATGAGATAAATTAGTCTCTCTTATAAGAGATGAGTGTAATTGTTTTGAAAGTAGCTTTAGTTTTATTTTGATATTTATATTTAAGCATCAGGAGATGTTTGTCTGTAGTAAGCATCATACTCTACCCACCCTCTTTTCTCCCAATTGCCACATATACAGGATTTAAGATCCCATAACAGTGGTAGAGTGTGAGGCATCAACAAAAAAGGTTTTGTAGCATTTAGTGGTATGAGATCCAAAGGAACATAGACTCTTTGGCAAGTGTATGAGAAGTTTATTCAGAGGATTCAAATTGGTATATTTGGGAGCTACTGCAATGTCTGGGAATTCTTTGTTTGTTGGGATTTAATGTTCACACCAGCTGTGTAATTTGGGGAGCATGAGCAGTGAGTAACATGAGTTCCTGTTCTCATTTCTTTTGCTGTGCAGCTCTTTGGGGATGTCTGCTACAACTGCAGCCACGTGATAGAGGGAGATGGTGAGTTTTGTTCTCTCCTTGCTTTGGGTTGCTGTCCCTGTTCCATTTGTTAGTGCAGCTGTTGCAGTCCCCCAGTTGCAAGGCACCAGTGTTTTCTTTTCACATCTGGCTTCATTTGAATTTGGATACAAATCCAAATTCAAACAATCCAGCAGTTTCCTCTTACTTTGGGCTTTTGCTTTTGCAGTGGTATCAGCTCTTAACAAGGCCTGGTGTGTGAATTGCTTCTCCTGCTCCACCTGCAACATCAAGCTCACACTGAAGTAAGTCACTGTTTGTATTTTGGGCCATATGAGACATTTGTCCCTCAGGCAGGGTATCAGCCTGGGGCAGCCACGACCCAGTGCCTCCCTGTGACAGCAGGCACTTGGAATTCTGCTGATTTCAGACCTAAAAGGGAGCTGGGACTCAGCATCATCTCTTAATTTATTTTCCTTCATTAATCTATCCTGTAAGAAGGTTGAGTAAGAGGAGAACTCACTCAGGAGTACGGAGGGAAGGCTCTAAACTTGAGTAACTGCCTGTCCTGAAATACCTACAGCCTCCATGTCACATTAGTCTCAGTGACAGTATTTGCAATTGTGTAGATTATTTGGAAAGAAATATTATCCTAGTTACCTCAGGTATGTAGAAGAGGGACAGAAAACAAAGCAATCCTATTTTTTTTCCTTCCTCTTATTGAAACCCTATCCTACTATGTTGGGTTGGCCCCACTGGTCATGTACATGTTAAGGAGCTCTAATTCATCACCAAGAGGACCTTTGAGGTGACACTTCCATTCTACAATAACAACATTATTACTCTAGACTGTTGCACACAAACATACACAAAATTTTGCTCCTGTTTAACTAACAATACTGAAGAGAACCCAATCTCTGTACTTCCATGACCAGATGAAGAAATGAGTTGGTTTATACATGCAGTAGAACACAAATAACAGCATTTACATAGATGCATGGAGACTTGAAGCATATAATTTGCAAATACCATTTTAACAGCCCACTGTTCTTTGTGTTAAAGGAATAAGTTTGTGGAGTTTGACATGAAGCCTGTGTGCAAGAAGTGCTATGAGAAATTCCCTCTGGAGCTGAAGAAACGCCTGAAGAAGTTGTCAGAGCTGGCATCCAAGAAGGCACATCCCAAAGCTCTGGATTTAAACTCTGCTTAGTGGGTCTGTCAGTTTGCTGACTGTACTCCTGCAGTCATAAGCTGTTGGTTACAGAGGCAGTGACTAAGAGCAAGTGAAACCAAAGATGCATAGTACCTTCCCCTGCTTCTGGTAATGTAGCTTGCCTCTTGGCTATCCCCTTTCTCAAGCAATTCTCTTAACACTGGCAGAAAGAGGAATATGATTTCTGCTTTAGCAGTTTACAGGCTGGTTATTAATTTGCTAATAACAACTTGTTCTGCTATTATGGAATTGTGCACATTCTCTCCTTCCTCAGTTGAACTGTAATTCTCCCTCCTTTATAGTCTAAGGAATTTGGAAACAGTGGTTGAGTGTAGGAGTGGGAGAAATGTGTGATTTACTCTTTTTCAGTTAAAGTATAAAAATTTCTCTTCTTACCCTGGGTGAAGACATTTTAAATTTTTTTATATGTAGACAAATATTCTGAAAGCTGCCACCTGCAGAATGTTCTGGTCTTTCTCCAGATTCCTCCTGAGCATATACAGATGCTGTACAGTCCTCCTGATCTGCAGGTTTGGTGAGAAAACCCAAGAACCAATAGTTATGGCTTCTCTACTGCCTGCTTGTCTGGTTTAGGTCCAATGTTAAGACAACTGAAGTTTCCTGTGCTGTTTTGCTGTCCAGTACTAAGGAGTTTTCAGTTGTCAGGGCCATGTCAGCCTCTTCAGAAGAGTTGGTCTCCTTAAGGAGGAGGTGGAGATGGGAAGTGAAAGATTTTTGTAGAAATTGACAGTATTATTATCTCAGTTTGTTCTCTACTACTACATGGGTAGTAGAGCTTCTAGTGATCAATACAAATCATGCTCTATCCAGTGGCCTCTTGAGGCAATGTGGCTGGAGCCTTGGTTATTATTCTGTGTGATGAAATAAAATTGATAATTCGTTACTAATTTAAGTGCTCCATTTCCCCCATCCTCACTTTATTTGAAAGATGAATATACTCTGTTGGTCCTGCTCCAGAAAGCCCATTACATGAAGAGATTTCTGATATTTACAGTTTCTAGCAAGCGTGATCTTATACAGAAGAAAACCAGGAAGTATTTTTCTTAAAATTTTCACCCAGGTAAGAGTTTCCCCATCACCTTTCTTCTTAAGATCTGAGTGTACTTAAAGAGAGGACCTCAGACATGAATCTATACATCTTAAGCATATAGTTCTGCTCTGTAGTTTTGCCTGTCACTGGTGAAGTTTCACTGGTCCTGCTGTCTGTGCTAATACAACCTAAGGTGCTAAGAAATTTACTGGTTGTCAACATTCTCAATATTTCTGTAGGGGTGAGCCATCAGCAGTGCTGTTCCTGAGTCCACCTGTGNTCTGAATAGATCTAATAACAGCTAAAGCTTTGATAGCTGTTAACACACTTGCTGTAGCTACTACTAGCCATGAAACTGCACCAGTGATGTCATAGGTGTGCTGGGAAATCCTGGTTAACTGTGTGGGGATGAGAATCCCACATGTGAGACCATCTCTTAGATACTGGCTTTGCTAATTCAGTTTCCTTCAGCTGCTTTGCTTTTTCTTGCCATTACCACAAGCTTTTAACTATCACACAGATGAGGGGATAGGCCTAATTTTAACAGTAGAACTCTTCCATCCTCTTCTGACCAATATGCACTGTAAGATTACAGTAAGAGTAGCTGCTTTTGTCACTGCTTTAGGAGAACACATCTCACCAGCCTTTAAATGGTCTCTTAGCTAAGGGCACAAAGAGTGGCCTGGCTCTGGGTGCAGTAGGATGTGGCCACTGCAAAGACCAATCTTGTAAGCCTGTTCTTTGGCTTTTTATTCACAGCATAAAACACAAGAACTACTGATCTAGGTGCAGGTCAGTAACACAAGAACTACTGATCTAGGTACAGGTCACTATGTTATGCAGATTTTTCTCACCATAAGCGCTCAGATTTATTCCCAAATCATAGTCACAGGCCCCATGTAATGCTAAATCTGGGCAGTTTTGTACCTTCAGCCTTCTAGGAAGATGGTGGAGGAACACACAGAGCTACTGGTAAATATGGGAGGACTGTGTCACTACAGGCAATAGGTAATGTTCTTGCAGTGGCCACTCTGAAGCTCAGCAATGGAAAGTGCAT
>VYZX01015353.1:62789-123427 GCA_013401335.1 Brachypteracias leptosomus
GCAGGTGTCCCCCAATAGTTCCTTGTGCTTAACTAAGCTGAGCAGCCTGAAAATCCCTTTCCACCAATAGTAGGAGACTGTGCCTGGTGGTGGACAGGGTGAAAGGCACTGGAGGATTGCTGCCCCTTGCATTATTTAAATCTTCCCAAAAGTGGCTAGTTTAGTAAGTCAAACACAGCATTTGGGCCTGGGCACCCCCCTGCAGCCCCANTAACACAAGAACTACTGATCTAGGTACAGGTCACTATGTTATGCAGATTTTTCTCACCATAAGCGCTCAGATTTATTCCCAAATCATAGTCACAGGCCCCATGTAATGCTAAATCTGGGCAGTTTTGTACCTTCAGCCTTCTGGGAAGATGGTGGAGGAACACACAGAGCTACTGGTAAATATGGGAGGACTGTGTCACTACAGGCAATAGGTAATGTTCTTGCAGTGGCCACTCTGAAGCTCAGCAATGGAAAGTGCATGTATGTAGAGGTGAATGGAATTCTGTACTGAAAGTAGAGATTTAGTGTGTGCTCTCACTATCTCATGTAAGAAATTCAGTAGGTCTAGTAACCTGCAGTGTTCAAAGGACCATTGATGTCATTCTTATGATAAGCTGTTCAGTTCCCTGGGATTTGGATTATGTCCTTATCTTCAGAGCATTTCCCAAAATTAGTAGGGGGGAAAAAAAAATCATCATAATCCCTGACCTCTTTAGTAGAGGTGGGTGATGTTCTTTTAGTATCTGTTAAATTATTAATTTTTCACAATTCTTTTTCTTATACTCCTGCCTGTAGCCTGCAACGTGCAGAGTTACAGCAGTATTACTGACATGCCTTTTGTGGGACAGAGGAATTGAAGGAGGAGAACTATAAATCATTTAAATAAATGCATCTTCCTCTACTTTGAGTCTACTCTTTAAAAAACTAAGTAGAATTTAATGCAGACTTATGGATTCTCCTTAGTGTCTTGACAGGTTGGGTTTTGGTTGGTTGATTTTTTTAATTTTTTTTAATAATGTCAAGATCTTAGTCAGAAATAAGCTGCATGCTCTTTTCCATTGCTGTAACCAGATGTGCTGGCCAAATTCACCCAAGGTATCACACCACTGGAGAGTATAGATTTATAGCAAGGCTGAACTCAGCTCAGAAGTCTACACTTATTAAAGCTGTTGTCTCATTATATACATTTATAGTTTACATCCATATTTATACATACTGACTTAAAATCACTAATATTCACTGAGTACACTTGAAAATGGTTTTGCTTTTAGAAACCACAGTATGTGAAGCTTGTTGGTAAGTTAATCACTTGCAATCTTCTTTATGGCAACCTAATCTGCTCTCTGGGCTTTGCATCCTGGTCTTCATTTTAGAGCAGTCTGTGCAATGCAGGCAAATGTTCAACCTCTGTACAGAGAGTTTCTAGATGGTGTTTTGGTTTGGATGATGTGACGGATACTTTTAAAAGTGGTTGGATGGTAAAGATAGATGGCAGGCAAACATCCTAAATGTGGTTGTACTAGTCTGTAAAGCACTATGAAGTGCTGAGGATGGTATAGATGGAGTGAAGGAATTAGCAGCTACTTGCCTTGGTTCAGGCCTTGATGAGCAGTGTAGATTCTGCTGTGTGGAGCTCATTTTATCACCCATTGCTTGTGCTGTCGACCCAAAACATGTGATTGTGGATGGAAATGGTGTCATTCTGTACCTCTTTATGTTCCTGTAATAAAGTTAACTGTAATACATTCTCAATTTTCACACACACACAAGTGTAAAGACATTGTGTATCTTACAGTAAAAGAACTAATTACATTTGCATTGCTGAGCCCAAGAGCATCATGTGCTCTAAGGAACTTGGGGGATTGCCCAAATCTGATGCAGTGTCATGGTGAGTTCACGTTTTGGATCTGTGCTGTTTTTCTGGTGATGTGTTGGTTGATGAGGCTGTGCAGAAAGGGCTGTTGCCTTCTTAAAGGCTGTACAAATTGTGTATAGAGGGGTTGGTGTGATCATTTACAGGCTGCAGTGGATGTTTGGTAGGTTTAGGTTACGTGGATCTAGAGTAAATACTCAACTTTCTTGGTAAAGAAGACATTGTGGTTGATTTTCTGCAATGTTTATTTAAAAACAATACCATTTGGCTGCAAAATTTTCTTTTTGTACAGGTGAAGTACTGAATGCTTCTCACTTAGAGCCAGTTAGATCAGACAGAGGATGACAAAACAACTCTGAGTCACTAGTCTCAAACATTTCCATTGCCAGCAATGGACATTACAGCAGTAACATCTAATTGCATGCAAAAGGATCAACTATTCTGACAAGTGTGGCACTCACTGAGATGCACAAAGAGAGTGGGGCTCTTCCCTGCCACCCATGTACCAAACTCTCACTAGTGTTTGGATTTCACACGCACACATCTGAGGGAACAAGAGAACCATTGTGCATACATTGGCAAAGTTGAGACATCTAGCAGAGCTGCTGCCAGATTGTGTCTCAAGGAACTTGGTGTAAATGCTTTAAGACATGTCCATGTTTCACTGGGAGCAAGGGAGGGCTTGTCACTGAGGCAGGACTACTTGTTCTCTGGTGGGATAAGCATCTGGGCTTACTGCCACCCCAGTGCTTACATGCTTTGCACACTCTGGTTCCTGTAGGACCAAAGTTGTGCATTGACAAAGGTCTGAGAGATGAACGAGTGCTGAACCAAATTCTACCCCTCAAAGTGCCTGCTAAACAGGAAATAGAGAAGATGAGGAGAAATGAAAGCTGTTCTTCTTGTCTCATGAAGGCATGTCTGCATAGCTCCAAGCTGAGAACATCTTCATAGAGCAGAAGAGTCTCTTTTCAGCAGCTCTTAGACTGTGTTCTTTGATTTGCACTCAATAGAACATCTATAACTTGAAATAGGAGCAACTGAGTAAAAGTAATGGGCCCAAACTCCAGATTCATTTCAGAGTTGATGCTTACTAGAAATGGCATAGTAGAAAGCAGTTGTTAGTTTCCAAGTGCATTATAAAATGTGGAAGAGGGAAAACTATTTAATTTACCCAAGGCAATGGTAAGTGAGTGGACAGCCTGCTAATGTAGCAGCACACAGGATTGACAGGGATATCCTGACAGTAACTGGCTGTCATAGTCTACTGTAACTTGCAGCACAAAACCTAGTGATAAAAGGATGAAAACCAGCATCTTACCTTTCAGTGTCTAGTTATCCTACCTCTAAAGGGTGTTTTTCCACTCTTGGAATTTCCAATAGGAGGAAAAAAGTAACATTACCTTTGTTTGCAAAGACTCAAGGAGTCTGTGCATTTGGTAAGAGGATGTAAAACAGGGGGATGTTGGGTTTTTTTCCAGAAGGACAACCATTAATGTGTGTCTCTCTTTGGAGATTTAGAGTATCAGAAGAGTCTCATATCAGGGTTCCTCTGCCCTTCATCCCCCTATTGCATTAAAATCCAGCTGAACTTTCTCTAAATCCAAAATCTGGATGGAATTCTTATACTACATCTAAGCCAAGTGTTACAGGTATTTGAAAGCACATCACTTGAGCTTCTCCTGGGGTAATAGTGCAGCAGCACAGTCCGTTCAGTGGGTGATCAGAAGACTGATCATCAAGATTAATGCATTTTAAATGGCATTTCTTCTGGGAGATAAAATGACAGGTAGTTTGGCACAGACACAGGTCAAGGGCTGTATTTCAGCTCTCAGGCTGAGGGGTTCTTCTGCTTGTTTACAGCATTCATCAGCAGGCGGACGTAGGATGTTAACAAGTCATCCATCTTGTAACCCTGCCAGAAAAGAACAAAGTCTTAAGTCTCTCAACTTCAGAAGCAAAAATAACATCATTTCCTCCTTGGTTTATCTTCTTCTTAGGTTTTTCCCTACATTGACATCTCCTTCCAACAGCTATCACTGTTTTGATAGTTAGTTATCTATTCCTGTGCTCTTCCCTTCATAGATTTACCAAACTTCAGAGTGTAGCTCTACTGTCTCCTTGTCACTCCTTCTATAGATTGACATCTAAGAGAAGTTAGTCCTTATATTTTTTTCTTTACAAATTTACCTGTAAATACCCATACAGTGATGCTTGGCCGAGTCTGTGGACAATCTGAAACCAATCCTTAAAAAGGTTTATACCACTCATGGAAAAATGTAAAGTCTTACAGGGATGGTGTTGCTGCATAGATGGATCAAACCAGGCAAGATAAAAAGCCTCTTACAAAGTTTTGTGGGTAAGTGCAGACTTTTCTTAATGTTTCAGGCAGAATTTTGATGGAAAGAGTTTGGGAAATTACACTTTTCCTTGTCTCTGTGGCTTATGTCTTCGCATCAGATGGCATTCTATAGAGTTGAACCGGTTCTAAACTGCAATTTTATTGACATAGCAGTAATACTTTTTGTGTCTGCACTGGATTTAACATCTGTTTTGGCACCATTGTTTGGAAGAAACTCTAGGTGTAAAGGAAAAATTAGAATTTTCTTGTTTATAAGTTGACAAAAGTCTTCTTACCAGAGATGTCTCACACAAGATCCGGCTTCCTCGTACCAGGTTCCCTATTGTCATGTGAAAGTATGTGCTCCCACTGCTCCAGTTGGAGATTTTATTGAAGGGGTAAACTGTTAAAATATCCTGTAAGGGCAAATAGACTGAACTGTAGAACATTTCTCAAATGAAAACGGGCTGTTATGTAAGAAAACCTGTAGAACTTTTTCTTTCTCACTTCATTTATAAACGCCGTGGATCAAGGTAAGTCCTGCATCCACACTAGTGGTATATTGTATTTTCACCAAGCAGGTAAGTCTTAATCACTCTAATGAGACTTCATTACATATTGATCTTTGCCTTTGCACACTGCCATTATAGTAATCTAAAATTTGGTGGATAATTGTTTTGCTGTTAAAAGCAAATAGGGATATTCATTAGCTTTAGCCTGGGAACTTGGTAAGGCCAGAGTGTTTGGGGTAGAGAGCTGGTAAACATTGTCATTCAACCTGATCTTTTAGACACCTTGGGTTTCCTGCAAAGTATTTTTCTGAAGCAGGTTCCCTAGTGCACTGTCTGTCCATCTGCCTGATCTTATCACTGCCCAGGTCCAGCATGATTACCACTTCTTTATTCAGACATGTTCTACACTCTTTCCAGTGTAGAAACTGCAAAGTGATTTGAGGCAATGACATTTCCTTTGGTTTCACACAGAAAATGAATAGAAGGACTCTATCTTCTACCACTCAGGGAGAAGGTCCTGTTGCAGTCCCTAAATTAGCACAATCAATTAAATCCTTCCTTAGATAGACTCTGTAGAAGCAACTGTTACCTTTGTCTTCTGATGTATGAGTGAGACTCCTTGCTTGTTGATTGCAATCAGCACAATGTCTGGGAAGTTTGGCTCTGAGGTTTGCTATAAACAAGTAAAAGAGCAAGATAAAGCAGAAAATGAAGAATTAATCAGGTTCATAGTGAACTTTAATAGTGTCCAGTGCTGCTTGTTTTCTTTCCACTGAAATATAAAGCTCTTCAATATTGTGTAACTGCTGCTAAGGATGACTTTTTTTGGCCATATATTGATGGCTTAAGCAACTGCTATGTAAAAGCAGAACCAGGTCTATTACTTCCTAGACTATTTAATAATAGGGTTAATGGTTGGTTGCAAACCTGTTAAAAAGCCTAGTGAGGAGAAATTAAAGGTAGCAAGTGGGAAGTGATTCCTGGAGGTATCCACTGCAAAATCAGAGGATTAGTACAGTTCTGTTCTGGGGGAGGAGTACCCAGAGATACAAGATTTGGCAGCATTTTGTTGTGGAGAAAATGACAGGGCAATTAAGTATTTACTCTACTACAACTACTACATAGCTGTAATATTATTACAACAGGATGAACAACATAGCCAGTAAATAACAGGCATAGCTCAGAATGGATGAAGAACCCATCTCCCCACTTAGAACCCATCTCCCCACTTTCAAGGAACTGAGTTTTCCTCAGTAGATGATGGGAATTCAGCTTTATAATGTATTTTCACTACACAGACAGGGAATTATAGTCAGTCCATGTCTCCCAGTGCTGGTCTACAGGCAGAGCAATTCATACAGGCCTTTTTAAACCTACCTTCACCTCAAAGAAGGCTGATCCAAACGTTGGCCACCGGTGTATCATTTTCAAGAAGGCAATCTTGGCCTCATCCACAGATTTCCCTTCATGTTTACTGTATGCTGCAATAATGCTCTGTTTAGAAAAAAGGACACAAAGCCTGTTCAGTTGGAGACAGGCAGGTTTCCAGGGTCCAGCATTTGCAGTAAGGAGCATCAGATCATCACCAAGACCAGACTTTTACACACTGCAACAGGAAACTATGAAAATAACCTACAATGCCATGGGGCAAGGTGGAGCCAGAACCTCCCCAGTGCTCTGTGAAGTGGTTGGGTTGAAGGTTAAGTGAAGAATTGAGTGAAGGAAACCCAAGTGCTCAAGGGAATGGATTTCAGGGCAGAGGGGCAATATGGGATGAAACAAAATTCAGAAAGGCAGTGGGGTGTTGAACACCCACAGAAATGTATCACATTTTCTGCTGAAACTTGTTAAGGTGACTTCTCCCTCTGTGTTTGAAATAGTGGCCTTGTGTCTTCCTGGTGGACTAAGTGCTAAATAACCTGCTGAAACTTCCTTGCCTTCTAGTGGATAAAAGAGCCTTTTTGCTGTGAGTAGCATGCACACAGTGCAAGGTGCCTGATTTGCTGGCTATGAAGTATTTAGGGCATATCTTAATTTTCTGTTTCTCTACAAGATCCTCAAATCCCCAGTCCCATCACTGACGTTGTTCTCTTTTAACTCTTCTTCTGGGCACCGAAAATAGATCCCCAGTCCCTCCTTCTCTCCTAACTCTTCTTCTGGGCACTGAAAACAGATTAGTATCTCCCAGAAAGATGTGTATCTCTAATTGCCCAGGCCTGCAGATACTTTTCAGAGCTTTGGTAAAGAGGATGCAAAATCTGGATTATATTAAGCAAAACAGCAACATCCAATAACTTCCCTCCATAGTGCTTCAAAAGACTGTCCTGTCAACAACATAGTGTGTGGCTCCATGTCTGTCTTCTCTCACAAAGCTCTGTGGAAATAATGTGGTTAAGGAAAGCTGTTGTTCTTACCTTCTTCCACTCATCTGGGGGGATTGCTCGGAGCAGATTGTCTGGCACCAGCTCCTTCAGGATTTTGGGGATGGTTGCCAGCTGGGCCCGGTCGTTGTTGAAGTGCACTTTGTAAATCAGCCCTGCCAGCTGGACAGCCTCATCCTTGGAACACTTGTGGTAGCCTCTGAGGTACTTTGGCAGCTCCTGGAAAAGGCCAGGAGAATGGGCTGAAGCAAACACTGACATATTCTAAATCTGTGAGGTCAGGACGTGAGTTTTGCCAAATGCAGTCCAAGGATACCTCGAGAACTTTTGACTCCTTGAGGGGGCTCTCTGGATAATGTTTAAAGGTCCTTTCCAACCCAAACCATTCTAGGATTCTCCATAAAATTACAGAGCAAGGTGAGCACCTCCAGGGAACAATTAGCTAAGGGAACTGTGCTCCTACATAGCTAAGGTGTGAACACTGAGAGAAATAAATCTCCTGGGGCTGAGCTGTGCCCTCCAGAGACATTCCTCTGGAGGGTCTCTAATGCAGGCCTTGGGGAGGGCAACAGTAATACCCCAACTGGCTTTACTTTCTCAGGAGTATTTCTTGGATCACATTGTCTGCTGTTATATTTATGCTTTAGGGAGCTGGTTACCTGGTGGTAATGAAAAATGGTATCAGCTTTCAGGTCCTTCCCAGGAGTTACATTCAGCCACAGCTTTCTCATGAAGTAGACCTCATAAGCCACAGACATGGCTCCTAAGGAAACAACATCTTGTTAGTATTCTCTGTATCACTGTGGAGTTCTGCAGCTTTTAAATGGCTTGTGAGTTTCCTCAGAAATGTGCTTCTGGTTTTTATAGCACCAAAATTACTAGATGGCCAAGAAAGTGATCAGTTGTCAGTTGTGGACATTCAGTGATCTAAGATGCAGGCTCTTCAGAGATGAAGTTGAGGATGCCTGCAACACAAGTGTGTTATTTCTTGGTTCTCCTGAGAGCTGCCTGCTGATGTGCAGCACACCTGAGTTCTGTTATATTGAAGCAGGTACATTCCCTGATGGATTGTGATTTAGTGCACCTGCATCTTTGTGGTCCAGAGCTCCTAGCAGCTGCTTCAGCTGTGGGGAGGTGAGGGAAATTAGAAAGTCTTAGATATGTAGATAGTGCTTCAGAAGGGTAAACCTCAGCTGTCCTAAAATAAGCAAAGGTCAGGATAAAGGAATGAAATTTGAATTTTATGAAGATTTCACAATGTGTGTTATACATGGGGTGAAGTGCAAAGAATTGCTGTCAGTAGTGTCACATTGGTTTATTATAACAGGTATTCCCCTGGCAATAGAACTTGTGCTTTGGCATCACCAGGTAATAATCTAGACAACAATTGTCTAACAACCCAAGGAATGGGAGTGACACTGTGTGAAGAACATGTTTACATGTCTTGGCTGATACCTGATCTGGCAAAGCATGAGGCTTGGGCTGTTAAGAAGATCTATCTATCTAACTCCACATATGTGTTTTGGATGCAACAGGTTAAAAAAATCTTTGGTACCAATTTTTCTGGAGAGATTCCCCCTCGAGATGTTCTGGTGTTCCTGATAGCCAGTGCTTGGCTGCATCAGGTCACTGGATCTTACTGCTGGTGCAGGCAGTAACTGTGTATGGACAAACAAAAATGTCCATGGCTCTGCCACACACTTCCCAAGATGGAGTAAATCCTCCTGGATAAATGTGCTGCTTCCTCAGTTCAGCAGCATCTCATGCAGCTTCTTGTCATGCTGGTGTTCTCCTTACCATCCTTCCCTGGTTTGTTCCTTCTGTTCCAGTCTGTCACCTGCCTTAGTGAGTCAAAGAAGTAGTCTGCTTCATTCTGGCTGATCACCTGGAAGAGTCCAAGCAGGGAAGGGGAGGAAGGAGGGATTAGCAGATCATATGAACTACTGCTTGTGCTAACATACCCAAATATTGGGCTGAATTTTCTTTCCCCATCTACAGTGAGAGCACAATTACAGCAGGAAAGACAGAGACAAGGGGAAAGAAGTAGAGAAATAGGGGAAAGAAGTAGAGAAATAGGAGGACAAAGGCTCAAATGGCTTAGATTTCACATGGGGATTTTTACTGCACCTTCTGTTGCTTCTTTCTTTCCACCCTGCTTATTGAAGTCAAGTTGAAGCTGCCTACCTTATTCTTAGCCATCTGCTCTCTGTAAAATACTGGCACATACTGAGTTCCAGTTTTCAGGAATGCAGCACAACAGAAACTCCCTGTGCTTGGGCTCAGTGCTGCTTTTGCTTTGATCATAATTTCAGAGAGAAGGGACCTTTCAGCCAGGCAGCCAACCCAGTAGGTGGTAGGAACTCTGCATCTCCATCCAGCCCCTTCAGGAGATTCAGAGGAATTGTCACTTGCTAAAAGTTGGAGACTAGGTTGTATCACCTCAGTGAGACAAGCAATAATGGCCTGCTCTCTTGCTTGGCTTCATATGTGGTTGTTTAGGCAGTCAGATAAAGAAATAAGAGAGGAGGGGGGAGTCTGGCAACCCTGCCATAGTTGAGGAGAGTTACCTTGTCTGCAATCTTCACAAAGAGGCTGAAACCTTCCCAGGAGCTCAGCTGTAATTTGGAAGCGATGTTCTGACACAAGGTCCGGTTTTTGGTGTTTGTTCCCACAGAGAATGTCTATGAGATAACAAGGCTCTTGTTACACAGAGAAGAGGAAGAAATGAGGACACTGAAGGTCTTGAAATGTGCTCCTGCAGGACCACATCGTGGCTGGGAAAACAAGTAAGTTCTCACCTGTTCTGTTTCATTGGGGAAGCAAATCTTGTGGGAGATCTTAGTGGTGTTCTGTAAGATGGCCTCAACCTCCACAGAATGAGGTGCCCACTTCCTGGAGCCACTCCTGGAAAATGCCACCACCACCATAAGAGAGATCAGCACAGAGTATTTAATCTTTGAGGAGCTGAACAACAGTAATCCATCCAAACAACACACTCCATCCAAACTGTGTGCAATGGGGTGGGCTCTAGTGGACCTTCACCTCAATGCCAATTAGATGTATTAACAGCAAGAAACTGAGGGGTTTATTAGCATGAATATTAAGTCTGTTCTACTCTAAAAGGAGGTTGCATGAATAAGGCACCTTCCTAGCCAGTGCTGTTACCCCTTCTAGGTATCAAGTATTCCCTGCTGTTACCAAAGTGTGAAGATAATGGCCACAAGGAGAAATATATTTTATTCAATTCTTGCATCAGCAAAAAGATTCAGGAGGCAAGTACCAGAAAATTCTGGAGGGCTGCTAGAAGCATTACATTTAATGTGTAATCACTGACTCAAGAGGAGCTCCCCTTGAGTGCCAGCTCTTTGAATCCTAGTTCTTTGAAATCATACCTCAGAGCAGAGCTGCCTTTTAAAGCAAAGGAACTGGCCCTGAAGGCTGAGTCATGCAAAAACCTTGATACAGTTGAAGTGAGGATAAATCTAGCACATTACCTTCTGGGGCTGGTGTTTTCCTGCCCTCAGTGGCACAGAGCAGGCTCTTTGGAGATTTTGTACACCATAGCTTATGGGCCAGATTCCTCTCTCACACTGGGCCAGTCTCTCAGGAAGAGAGCTTAGTCTGGCATCCAGCTTTAGTTGTGTGGATCTGAAAACTAGTTGTTTTCTATTAAATGAAGTAGCAGCTCCATTTGTAGGAGAACCTGACTGTAACCAAGTTGAACAGCATGTTCTTTGGTACTGTGCAGGCACTGTAAGGAGTGTGGACCTGCCCTACTTAGTTATCTATTCCTGGACTTGCAGCAGAGGGAGGCCATAGGGGAGAAGTTGGACTAGATGGTCATTGTATGTCCCTTCCAAATGAAGTATTCTACTCTATCAAGCACTATTCTTGAAGTATTCTATTCTATCAAGCAGGTGCAGGTTTAATCTTAGGGGAAAAAAATGTTCTTAGAAAACAACATTTGTCTGGGGCAGTTTAGCAGATAGACCTCTCCTCCCAAACAGCCCATTCTGCTTTTCCCTCCCTGTTTCCCTGCTCTAAAGAAGTTCTGTACAGCTCAACAGGGCTCAGAGCATGAATAGCACATGATATAGGGGGGCAGGAAATTTTCAGTCTTCCCCATAGAAGAAACCAATGAATAGCATTCCTCACCATGGATTTTTCAGGCACTTCAAAGGCCAGTTCAATGTGCCGTGACATTTCCCCAGCAGTGCCAGAACCCAAGCACTGCAAGAGGGCCAGTCCCTGTTAGCATTCCCCTTGAGCCTGACCCACAGGGCTCACAGACCAAACAGGGCACAGAACAAGGGAAAGGGAAGGATGGAGGAGCTAGAGGGAGAACTCATGGGTCAGCTGCTTTACTGAAGGGGGCTGTGGTAGGCAGGTGGTAACTCACAGCAGCTGGGGTTAACCCTGATGCCAAAGCACTATGTTCTTAGAGTGTCAGTTCCAGTGCCTGGAGGAATCTAGGGAAACCTTCCCCCTATAGATCCTTCCTTAAATTCACTCTTTCTGGTGGTGCCATGTTTGTTACACCAACAAGTCATTGAGAAGCTCAGGAAGCACTGAGGTTTGGTGGCCTTGTTGCTTCTACCCTCAGCAGGAGTGGGGTGAAGCCTAGCAGACTGAGAAGTGCCTTGCTGTGAGCAGCCATGTAAAGATCAGGGCTTTGCTCATTTGGGTTTCCTCAAAGAATAGGAATTGATTGTGTTGATCCTCTCTTCCCAGCATGGATCTGCTTTGCTTCACCATCAGAGCTGCATTAGTGCTCTGCAGGTGTCAGTGACACCCATTATGGGTAGAACCTGGTATTTTTAGCAGTGCTGCTGAGATTCAACAATCCTCAGACACATGTAAGGGTAACAAGGATGTGCTGCCTCACCAAAGGCAAGCAGGGTCAGGACCTCATCAGTGACAACACAGGATTTAATTTCAAGCCCCGTGCCCTTTAGGATGTTTGAAATACCCAACTCTGGGAGTCAAGTGATTATGTGTGATGCTGAACTTTTAAAAATGTTGCTAACTCTGTGAAAGAAAAAGGTGAAGCCGTGACACAGACCTCCCTTAGTGGTTCAAAGTCTGTAAGAGAATTAAAAATGATCACTTAAAGGGATGTAAAGAGAGAGAGGAAAGGAAGAGTCTCAGTATTTTAGACCATGTGCTTTTTGGCACCTGATTCATGGCTTTTGACCACCCTGAGCTGGTGATCTGCTGGATCATTTACCTCATCACTGTCTGAATCCTCCTGCTGCACTCCAGGGCCAGTGGCTCTTTCTGACGTGTCTCCATGAACTTCTGGGCATGTTTCAGCAGGGACTTGCTGGGTGGGAAGAGGCCAGTGCAGAGCCAGAGGAGCTGCCAGCCCTTGGTCACACTGTACCTGTGAACACAAAGCAAACAGTTTTGCTATAGCCAGATATAATTCTTCATTTGACCACACACCAGTGACAGGGAAGAGAAACCCCCTCCCATCATGGTGTGTTGTGGCATTCAGCAGAGAGCTGCAAATCACCTGAGCCCTCACAGGATCTGTGCAACAACCACAGCCCATGTGCAAAGACAATGCCAAATCCTGGCTGATAAATATTCATGGCAATTGCAAATCTCAGCAATAAATATAAGCTCCAGTTGAACAGACATCTTGGCAGCAGTGACCCTGGTGCCATCTTCTTGGGAAGCCCCTGGCAGTTTGCTGTTCAAGCTCTCAGGTGTTTGGATTGTGCTTTCTCAGCTGTTTGGATCCACCTGCCCTCTGTGCTCAGGGCACCAGCACTTTGCATGCTCTTGACTTGCCCTCACACATGCCCCTGCTCTGAAAAATGAGCATTGTGGGATGAGGTAGTTAGAGTTCTTAAGTGCTCCAGCTCAAGTTTGTACAATTTCCAGGCAGAAAGCCAGTTCTTCCAGCCTCTGAACCTGTGGAATTTGCCAGTTGAAGCTCTTCTGACATCTCCCCCTCAGCAGTAAGAAAGACTGTGCAGCCAAGAGGTGGTCAATCATTCTACCTTCAAAGCCAGGAGCAGAACATGCTTCAGCTGTGTCCCAGGGCTTGCTCTGAAATGCTAAATGGTGTGAAGTGGGTTTGGTTGGGAAAATCAGCAGGTCTGCCTCTGAGTGGGCACCAGACTCTGCTGAATAAAGAGGTCCTGGTTTCTTTATTCCCATTTACTTTTTCTAATTTTGCAGATGAAGAAAACCTATTTTAATCCTATTTATACCCTATAGATGAGTGGTGTTTGTGTCTACGTGAGAGCAGGACATGGTCCACAGCACAGTAGCCTGGGAAGGATGAAAGATTTGTTATTCTGGCTGTTCTCATGAAAATATATGGAAATAGCCACCTTTCAAACATTGTTTTTTCCACATCAGTGATCCCTCTCAAAACAGTGAATGACCCACAGCACTAAATTGGTAGAGTGCATCAGGCATGGCATTGGCACCATGGTTACAGGCTGTGCATTAAACAGCCTGTAAGATTTACTGCATGCAAGGAAATTTAGCATTTAATAGTTACATGGTAAAAGTGCCCCTAAGTTTAGTATTTGTGGAACAGTAAGAAAGAAAACAATCAAATAGAAGCTCCTTCTCTAACTTTTGCAAGTGACACAATGCAGGCAAACCATTTTGTTAATAATTAGTATGTTTTTAAGCTTCTTTTTGCAATTCAGTTCCCCTGGAAGTAGGTCAAATTATGATTTTATGAGTGGGGAAGCAAACACCAGCCTGTCTCAGAGACTTATGCACAGGCCTGTGTAACCAATCCATTCTGGAAGGCACTTGTGTAAGCTAATTAAATTAGCTACTCAAAAGTATTCACTGGTGGTAGAAGATGTAGTGAGAACTATGTGCTTATAGGAGGGAAATACTCATTGGGAAGCTTCAAACAAATGTAGGGCTGGCAGAGCAGCCACTGGAAGCATGCAAGAACTCTATGCAGTGCCTTATTTTCTCCACAGGCTGCCTTGGGAGTAAGAGAGCTTCAGTAACACCTTGCCAGCCTCACACCAGGCTACACAGAGATGAGCATTGAAGGCTGATGGGAGCAAAACACCAGCACAAGGGAGAAGAGTAATGGTCCTGCTCTGTGGCCTCTCACTGCCAGTCAGTGATGCTGAGTGTTCTGTAGGGTGAGCCCCACAGCACTGCCTGGAAAAATGGGAAGGGAAGGTGTCACACCAACATTTGGCCATCCTCCCCCTCTGTCCCCACCCCTTCACAAGTGTAGCTCAGGTTCCTGATCACCACCTGAGTTTGCTCTGCAGAACCAGGGTGTCTGCACCCAGCTGAGTACCTGTTCCTGTTCTCAGTTAATTGCTTCATAATCTGGCAGTAAACCTCATCCCTCAGGACCTCCTCCTGGATGGCTGCCACAAAGATCTGGTCAGTGACTTCCACAGAGGAGTGAGACTGTTTGGAGGGATAGTCTCCCATGAATTTCATTATGGGTGAAGGTGCTGTCAAGGACAAAAGCAGACCAATTTTGGAAGGTAAATGGGAAGTGACAAATACTGGGAGGAGGGTCTGAAACACATTCCCTGACTGTTCCCTACCCCCTTTCCCTGTGCAGCAGTTGCTGCTTGGCTGTGATTTGTACTCTGTTAGCTGCTTGCTCTGGGCACAGACAGTAAGTCTCACTCACACCTAAAGCCATGTTCTCAGTTAAGTGAGACACCAAGAGGTGTGAAGCTTTGGGAGGGAATAGGAACCTCTCCTCTGTAGACAAGGGAAGCTGAGTTGACCCCCCCCCCCCTTGATGTTAATGTATCCTTTGTAACGTGGATGCAATATCATCTTAGTGGAGGTGAGTTTAGTGGAGATAACTTGCTCTTCTTCCCCTTGAGTGTTCCCAGACCCCAAAGAGGAAAGTGAAAGGATATCAGTGAAGGCCTGACAGGCCAAATCCCGAAGCTCAGGGTCTGTACATGCTCTCTTCAGCAAGGGCTGTTTCAAGGGCTCCTTAGAGTGTGCCCACAGTTGGCTGCGCCCACGGGATTTCTGGAGAACAGCTTTGCTGATGGATTCCTTCTCAGGACTCCTGAATGAAGAGGAGGTCAGGCAATACAAAATTACTGGATCAGTATTGCTATGAACATAGAAGGTCATTATTACAAAGACTTATCTCTAGGCATGTTCTTTCCCAAGAGAGTGATCTCATATCTCCTTTGATTATGCAGGTCAACAAGAAGAGGAAAATGTAGTTTCTTGTAGATCCAGAAAGAAGAAGGCTTGCAAAAAGAAGAGAGGTTTTACAAGACTAATTTTTCCCTTACTCTCCAAGGCCTGAGCTGCTGTGTATCCTTGCTAGCTGGTAAGTGCTGAAGAAGGAGTGGGAAGTAAGAATAGGGCCTGCTGGAAAGAAATAAGTCCAGCTGAGGGGTCTTCTACCCTTCCCTTTGCATTTCTGCAGACAAAAGATACAAGTAGGCCATGTGCCAGAATCTCTGTGTGTCCAAAGTTACACTTAATTACAGGGAACAAAGAGAAGAAACCAAATCAGAAATGGGAGGTGCTGTTACATCCTAGGCTTTAAGGATCACTGAGGATCAATAAGAACTTTCCTAGTGCACACACTACACAGAGAGCTTTACCTGAAGTGTTCATAGGAGAACTCCTCCAGGGTGTAAGGCTTCACTTTGAGATCCTCTTCATCAGGTTTCTCTATGCAGGAGTTCTGTGAAGCTGTCCTCCTCTGTTCTGGAGACATCATCAGCAAACTCTGGAATGACACAGCCATGTAGAGATGTCACATGAGCACAGGTCTCTGCACAGATTGTCACATGTTACTCAGCATATATGCACAGATAGTGTATAACATGCACACTCTGCTGCAGGAGACCTTCTGTCCCCTAAGCAGCATCTTCAGAGACTCAGGAAAGACTTGGGAATAGTTGACTGAAGGAAGTAACTCCATAGACCCAAAGGTAATGGCCATCAAAATGTGATTATCCAAAGCACAACTCTCATTAAAAATGCACCTGCTTATCTCTGGTGTGTTTTTCCCTGACACTTTCAGCTTTTTACTTTCTAGCACAGTATCCACTATACTGAACCTCCAAAACTGAAGACAAAATGATTAGCAGAGTGATCAAAGGGAAACTTTGACTCCCTCAAGAAGCATATTCTGCTGCACTTAGTGCTTCCCTTGAGACATCATACATGAGGAGGAACAATTAACTTCCAGTTATAAATTTAATCATATTTAACACTGTTATTACCATTTATCTTCCAGTCTCTTCAAAGAGAGTGCTCAACTCTTCTTACCAGCACTTGACTAGAGGGTTTTGTGAGAGAAGGGATGATGTAGATATCTTCCAAAAATACATTCCCTGTTTTGCCTGTCCTTTCATTCTGGGCATAGATCCAGCCAGAGTTTGCATCCAGTCTTTTGTCTTCAGTGAGGATTAGCAAGTCTCCCTTCTTGAAGGACAGGATGGCAGGGTCGTCTGGAAAACAAAATAAGGGAGCACTGTTTAGGCTTGACAGTCCAAGAAAATGCAAAGGGATTGCAATGTGAAAGACAAGGGAATTGTATTTTGAAGGCCTGAATTCAATTAGCAATATAAGTCATTTGTGTAAATATGGCTAATTACCCAGTAACACTTCAGAGAAATCACTTAAGGTTCCTCTGACAGCCTGATTTTGATCCACTGAGGGCAATAGAAAGACTCCATTTGATTCAAATGGATGCTGACTTTGTGTCTAGACCTGGCAGCAAAGCACAGACAGAAACTCAGTGGTTGTAAGTAGGTGAAATTAATGTTTACATTTTAATCCCCTCTTCTCTGTTCCAGCCAACTATATTCCACAGAAAATTCCAGTGTACCACCTCTGTGAAATTTTTCTGGGGACTATTTTCAGGGAGCCCAGTTCCAGCTTCCTACTCTAAGCAGGCTGAGTTGTTGGATGCTGTACTACCTGAATAAAATATGCAAAGAAGCAGGAGGAGGAAGGAAAGGTAATTTGTATGTAAAGGTACTTAAATCACATTGCCTTATGCTCTGTATTGCTGCACTGATTGCTCCCCATCCCTCCAGGAGCAGAGAGACTCTTGCTGAAGTTCTCCCTCTTTGAGCTCTTTCAAACAAGTTTGCTCAAAATTTTTTCCTTACCCTGTAGCAAAGTTTTAAGACTTACCTTGGGATTTCTTGTCATGCATTGCCACAGCAAACCGTGATCTCCTCTTCAGTCCTTCCAGGAACATGACCACCAGCTCAGCAATGACCACGCTGTTTACAGAGGTCAGGACAAACTCCTCTGCACGAAGGGTGATGAGAGTGCAGCTCTGCCCAAAAGACTTCACTGCCCTGGGTGTTATTGAACAGTTTGTTACCAGAGCATCTGAAAAACTTCTGACCCATCTGCAACCACAGCCAAGGCACCTACACCACCTCACAGACAACTCCCTTACAGTGAGTACTGGTGGTTCTGAATTTGCCCTCTCATGAGTTGCTAGGTGTGAGGGACTGAAGAGATTCAGGTTCAGCCTGGACTCCACCACACTTTGTACAAATGTGCTTCATTCTAGACAAAAGAACACCCTTCTTTTGGAGTAACTGGGTGATTAAATCTGTGACAGTCCTCACAGAGGGGTTTTTTCTGTAAGATCCTTCTCTCTGAGTGATCTGATACAGGATGTGTGCCCTGAGCAAGCCAATGGTTACCCCCTTCCCTCAGTTATCCTGTTCATGTCCATCACACTTGAATATGTGATCTCCCAGCATGTATAACAGACAATGGGTCAGCTCTGTTAGCTGTTTGGGCTGTTCTTGTCTTGCTGCTGTGCTTCCTTACACCTTTCTGACTGAGCAGAATCATCTTCCCTTCCACCAGCTGGGAAGATTCAGTATTTCCTTTCCAGGCTGCTCAGAACTTGTCCCTTTCTGCTTCCCAGACCTAGGCTAAACCAGCTTTCCAGGCTCAGATCAAATCACACAGGGGGACAGCAGAGAAAGCACAAGTCTCCCTTTCTGAGTATGGGATGAGATGCCTTCTTCAGATCTTGTTTTTTGGGGCACTCACCTGTTGGTGTGGATGCCAGTTACCTCTGGGAAGGTCAGCTCAAGGAGCCTCTTTTCTGACTCATCCAAGAAGCAGATACCTTTCCAATTTACAGCAACAATAAAGTGGTTCTTGGGCAAGCTGGGACCTGAAAATGCAGAGAAAACTCCTTATCAATGCTACACAAGCCCTCCTGTATTGATCTTATATCTCTCCTCTACTCCCAGGCTCCAGGTGTTACCTGAAAACTTGGTGACTTCAAAGAATCTGGAAAAAAGTAAAGGCCACTGAAAACGAGCAAAATCCACCAGCTGCTCCTTCACAGCCTGGCGAGAGAGACGATCCTGAGTGTATGGGGCCTGCAGGAGAGAAACACACCCAAGGTCTTCTCAGGAAAACCTGGTTTGTGTGATCTGCAGACAACAAAGAGCAGGCCTGATCACAGAGGTTCCCTCTGCTGTCACTGGTGTCAAGGGTATCTGGAGAAGGTCAGATCAGCAACAGCTCCCAGGAGCCCAAGCCACGTGCAGCTGAGACTGCCCACAGGCAAATGGATTCTGAGTTTCCCCCAAATCTGGATCCATCCAGAGTCTAACACACTTTGGGTCCCATGGAAATAATTCAGGTAATCAATCTCCAGATCAAACCCAATATTCCATCCCATGCCCATCCTCACTCAGTTGTTAGAAGGGAGATAGAAAGCCTTAAAAGATACTCTATTCAGAGATTTAAATACATTTTTTTTTTTATTATTCTGCCTCCTTTCCCCCACCCCACTGAGCCCTATATAGAAGAGTGAGTGGAAAGATTCTCTGCTTCCCCAGCCCTAATTAACTTTCTGGGATATACAAACTGAGGAGTTTTTCCTTCTTCCCCCAACAGACTATTCAGGAATGGAAATGGTGAAAGAAGTAGAAGCTGGTGCTCAAGAGTGGTTACCCAGCAGTGCCAGACAAACCTCTTACCTTAGCATGTGCATAGGTTATAAGGCTCACCCACTTTTCCAGGGGCTTGGACTTCAGCTGTTTCGCTGGGATACAGTCATGGAGCACCTTCTGCACAAGGTCATTGTGGATGGAATCTCCAAACTGGATGTAACAATATTTTGCACCTATCTCCACCAAATCCTCCTCCTGTAAAAAAAAAAAATCCATTAATAGAGGCCTAGAAAGATGTCACAAAGTCCAGACAACCTCATTCAACCTTGCAGCCAATTTAGGAAGGGAGTTTTCTCCATTTTTGTCTGGATAACTCTTGACAGTCCTCCAGCATAAGGAGAGATAAACTTCACACAATCATAGCATCAACGATATTATTAACAAAGATATTTTTAAAGGATCCAAACTGCCCCTTTGGACATGTCTCCACCTGCCACGTGAACTGAAAGTTGCAGGAAAAAAAACGTATTAATTATGGTTGTCAGTGTGACATTGGGCACAGTCACCTGGACAGGAATTGTTCACAAGAAGGGCAGAGTTGTTCACAGCCAGTAGACACTTCATTTATCTCCCTGCTTTTTAATCTTAATCTAGTTTTGTCTCTTTAGGAGGATGAATGTGGAGTCTGGAGACCCACCTTCTCACAACGGTACTCTCCAAACCGGATGCCACGGATGACTTGGTGGTAGATGAGGTCAGTGCTGACAGGATCCTCCTGGGAGCTGTGCCAGGGGGTGAAGATTTCCTTCCTGAAGTAGAGCCTCCAGGGCGCGTGGCGCTCGTGTGTGCCCCTCTCCTTCACCAGCTGCTCACACTGAGAGATGGCATCCAGGACGTGATCTCGCCCCCCACCCAGTGACCAGACCTGCAACAAAGGGATGCTGCATTTACTGGCGTGCCTGCTTTGGATCTGAGTGAAGAACAACAAACCCAAAGCTCCTGGTCTCTCCTGACAGCAAGAGAAACTCTGGAAAAGGTAAGCAGGTGGCTGTGTTGGTAGATGTCTATTTTTATGCACAGGGATGATGGTGAGAAAAAGAAGTTGGAAGTTGAGACAAGGCAACTCTGGTTTGCAATCTATTTGTCTCCTTGTACTTTGCTCATCCCCCAGTAAGTGTTGCTGTAATCTAAACAAAAATGCCATCTCTGAATTCACTTCTTTGCTGTCAATACCTAACCCTGAGCACCAAGAAGTCATCCTGCTGAGTATAACAGCACAGGAAGGGGAGGAGAGACTAAAACAGCACCTGTGAGCTGACAGCAGCACCCCCAGCAAGGCCACATGAAAGGGGCTGCACCTGCAGCACTAACACAGAACAAGTGATGTGCAGCAGGAATTGCTAAAAGGCAGAAGAGGATTATCAGGTCCTGAGATTCAGTGGAGATTCACAATGGATTTGGTTTGAGAGTAGGACTGGGACAGGGGTGCTTCCAGATGTCAGGGGGAGTCCTCAGTGAGGCTGGGTGGCCAGCAGCAACTTCACAGAAGGAGAATGGAGCTTTCATTCTATTTTTCTACCCTTTACCTTATCAAACACAGCGATGTAGAGTGAAAAACCAAACACATCCTTCAGTTGAATTTTATCTGCTATGAACTGACAGATCTCTTTGGCAATGGAAGCAGAGTCTGCAGGGACAGTGATGCTTTGGCCGTTCATCAGGGTGACATTAAACATAATGGGTTTCTTCTGCTTTGTTGCCTGTAAGTCAGAGGTAAATGAGAGAAACAAATTATGGACAGACCTTACTTCTCTGTGAAGAGCAAGGAGACATTTAGATTTAAGAGCTCTACACACTGTACACCCTTGTCAACAATCTTTAAGTGAATCTCCAGTACCCACACAGTTTCTTCAATACATGGTGTGGTTTAAATATAAATTACATCCCTGTAGCAGCACTGGACTCAAGTTCTCTCCTCCCCACGGCTCAGGGGAGCTGCTTATCCCATAATAGTTTGGACTGATAGACTTTTTGTGATCCCTGTTTAACCTGATGACTTTGGGGTACAGCTTTACATGCATCCATGGAGAGATGGCCTGCAGCAAGTACTTGGCCCAGGGAGATGATCATGAGGCAATAGGGTCACTCAGATTTAGGAAGGAATGGAACTGAGGCCTTCAGTTGAGGGGAGTGTGTGTCCACACTCATGTGCATATGTGACTTCTAATTACTAGGGTGACATTTAAAGGAAGGGGAAGGGGGATATAGCCCTATCATGCACATTTCTTCCCTCCATTTAAAAAGCATGAGCCCTGCTTGGTTCTTTCCACAGAAGATATAAAGTGCAGCTCCCAGGAGGTGGTTCTGGTCTGTGGCTCCTGAATGGATGGAGGTATCTCCCTGCAAATCATGCACTGCAGCTTTTAACTTATATCCTCCACCAGAGAGGTGTATCTAAGAAGCTGCCCAGACTAAGGTCTTCAATCCCCTTGTGCAATTGATTTCTGTGGTTGGATTTAGGAAGATCTGTTTGAAGAGGTTCACAAACACAATCCAGTATAAAATGATCAATATAATAAAGCAAAAAGGGAGTTGCTACCTGAAGTTCCAGCCAGCTGGGAGGTTCAGTCCTTGCTCCATTGACATAGGTTCTCCTCAGACGTTCAGCACAATATGGAGCATAGCCCGTGGGCCCGTGGTGGATGAAATTCAACAGGTACTACATGCACAGAGCAGAAGGAAGAGTTAGGAAATGCTAATCCTCATAAAACATTAGCAACCTTCTGCAGCTGATGAATAGATCATTAAATAATCTATTAGATATCTAATATATTAGAGTTTTAGGTTAACTTACAGTTCACAAGAAAGAATTAAAGGCTAGGGCTAGAATTAGTGGTTTGAAAAAGGAGATTTGACACCAAGTTTTGCCTCATTCTGCAGAGTTTTGTCAGTCTATTCACCATGTTTAAGTACAGGATAAATACCAGTCAGTGGAGACTTTATTCTCATGATGAGGTTAGAGCAAGGGGTAGCATTGCCAAGAGCCTGAAGTCTTGTGACATTCTATAGGAACAAAAGTGCTGGGAAGAAGGCTAATGCAGGGTAGGACTGATGATGATGGTTACTTTTAGTTTTACCAAGTTCTCTGGCAATATCAGTAGTTGAAGTCCATAATTAAGATTGGATTTTGGAAGAGAAGGATTAGATAAACAGCTTTTGGGGTTTGTATGGCTCTGATACCTTGGATGATGTGTAAGCTTGAACTTGTATTTAGATAACTGTACTTAGTGCAAGCATGGGTCAGTGACCTGGTTATTTTAATGATTAAGAACCTCCTAGGGATAGGTATGGTCAAGTCTTTCATGAATTCTACGTGGTTCAGAGCCTTTGGATGAAGACTGGTGTCAATATGTCTATGGCTTGTGTCAGGTTCATTCCAAGTAGTGTCCATTTAGCAGCATTTATGATTAGACTAATCATTTGAGCTAGGGTGTCAGTAAGATTCAGGCATATCACTAGGCTTGTAACTGGAGACATCTTTAAATGCTGGAAAGGCAGAACTGGAGAGGTTAAAATTTGCCAGATTCTTTTCAGATTACAGATCTAAAATGAGGACTGTGACCAACAACAGAATCCAACTTGTATGACATGCAATGAAAAGGAATGAAATGTGAGTACAGCAATCACTTGTTTCAATTCCCAGATAAACACATGAGATAGTTTCTGCTGAAACCACAGCAGCAGCTGCTATGGCAGCCAGTTGGAGTAGCTGTCTGTATCAGAACATCAAAATACCCAGGAAACCAGATAGACCAAAGCATCTAAGCTGCTGTAGGAAGGGTTAGTGATGTACCTTCACAAATGTGTCTGAAGGAGGAAAGCACCCAAGGCAAAGTGACAGAAGGATCCAGCCTCGAGCGTAGCTGCTCCTGTTGCTGTTTTCAGTCAGTTGTTTGCAAATCTGGCAATAAATCTCATCTCTGGAATAAAACATGTGAGAGCAACAGATGATGATTCACTGGCTGAACTGTCTTTGGCTACGTTTCTGCTGCAAGCTTGGTGTGGTTGCAGCATGATGTAGACCTGAGCTGGGGTTAACCACCTTAGCTAGGAGAGAACCTGTAGGAAATAACTGTGCCATTGGCTTTGGCAGGAAAAGGCTCAAGGTGTACTTAGTGCCCTTTGTTACTCATTCAAGTGCCATCCCCATGCTGGATCACCTCCTGTGACAAGCAGGGGGTGACAGGGATAAGAACTGCTGGGTCACCCAGCTGTGACATGGTCTTGCTGTCCCCCCACATTTGAAACTCATTCTAAGCTCTCTACAGTATGTGGCTTGTATCTCATGGCTCTTGTTTGCTCATATGTGGATTTGGGGATAATAATAGGGGGACACCCTGCTTAATCTTATATTTTTAGTAAACTTGGGTGAGTTCTTGGACAGGAATGGATGAGAAGGTGCTTCAGAGTGAGCTGCTGAAAATGCAAGTTGCCTTCAGCAAGGACATAGGAAATAGATGCAAAAACCTGCAGACAAACAAAACTATTTAAAAGTAATTTTAAATTTGGCAAGTCTGGTGTGGGAGGACACAAGACAGAGGAGATTTTTGTTCCCAGATAGACTCTATGATGAAACACAAACTGAGGGAGTGGATGCTTAGCCTGTGGCTGTTATGGTACATGGGTTGAAGGCAATTTTTGTCAGCTGAGGATGTGCTTCAGGGAGCATCTTGAGTGAAATGAAGCAACTGTGTAGAGAGGAATGCAGCCCATGACTGAGGTCAAAGCAGGGCCTGTGGCTATGGCTTTGTTACAGAAAAGTTGCACAAGCTAAAATGGGCTAAAATGGAGGCTAAAATTCATGGGGTCAGGTCAGAACCAAACAGCTTCTGTCTTATCCTCACACCATGCTTGGCCTAAGGTCCAGCCTCACATTGCTTGTGAGCAGGACTTCTTCTTCTAGTGAGTGATATATTCAGCAAGCCAGACCTTCAACAATCTCTGATTTGGGGACATTGCTTGAGGGCTCAACAGGCTGTTGGGAACAAGGTTGTGAACACCTCTCATATACTTAGTGTATATTAACTCCATATTTCTTACTCTTCTGAGTCTTTCAGCCTCATACTAGGGCTGTGTTCCACCTTCAGGGGTTACAGCCCTGAGCTCTGCCCTGTTGTGTATCTGTGGGGGGTTCAGAAAGCCAGACAGAGGCAGCTGACCTAAGCTACAACATGAAGACACCAGAAAAGGCACTAAGGGCATCATTATCTGTCCCTTCTGATAAGGGTGAACCATCCTACAGTCTAAGTTCTACACGACTAGCTTGGGTTTTCAGTCAGGAATCCCCAGAGATAAATATGAGACATTTCCAGCCTTTGGCAAGTGCCCTGGGAGTGTGGAAAGGGGCTGCTGGGTTTCCTGGATGAAATGAGTGCCTGTCCTAGAGGGGAGGTGCAGGTTTCCTACCTGATGGCAGGACGCAGGATTGCATTGCCAATAATGAAGTGCACTTTTTCTAGGTTGGACATGGGTCTCTCAGTGATCAACTTGTCATCTTGGAAAGCCTCTTCTCCACTTCTCAGCTGGTCTGCCACCTGAAAGGAGCCAAGCAGAAACCCAAAGTGCTCTAGAAACCTGCCCTCTTACCAAGCAGCTTTCCCAGAGGTAAGAGATTCCTTCTTTATCTTTTTGGCTAAAGCTCTTTCTGCTCAGTACAGGAGGAATTAGGAACAGTCCATATTTCCCCTCTTCCTTCTCAAGCTAACTCATAAATGCAGTGTTACAGCATTATTACTGGCCAGGAGAACTTTCTGGTACTGTCCTGTACAGCCCCACACCATGGTGGTTCTGTCTGCTCAGGGCTTTGGGCAAACTTCTGTAATACCAACAAAAATGAATAGTTCCCTGTGTTCAGGGGTCACTCTCCAGCAGGAAGGGGTGGAATTAATCTGTCAGAGGATGAATGACAGCAGTGCACATGGGTGTAGTTTCCAAAGAACAGTGCACCAGGTATCCCACACACAGGGCTTGGTGGGAGAACAAGCTCTCAGCTGGGAGGTTGATGTCACATAACATCTGCCAGAAAGGTGAAGACAAAGTTCCAGGCAAGAAGACTCAGGAAAAGCAATTTATTTCCACCTCTTACCTTCCCTGTCAGCTTGGATGATCGTTTCAGCTTCAGGGAAGAGATCCCCTTTGAAATCTTGTTATCCTTCCTGGTTTCTCTCTACAACACACATTACCAGTATAGGAAATGAGTTTAATCCACAGCAAGAATGACTCGTTAAGCACAGAAAGATGCTCAAATGGAGATGTTTTTGTTTTATCCCCTCCTGCCAGAAGGAGCTGCAGCTTCCTTCCAGGACTGGCAGGGGCCCTTTGGCACTTCTGGGGTTTCAAGTACAGCAGCATGAAAGGGTTCCTTTGCTTGTCTCACTCTTGGTAGAACAGCAGAGAATGCAAGGAAAGCAAATGAAAATACAAACAAATCCTTCTTGTCTCACCATATTTGGGCTGTCGTTCCTGAACTGGACCTGGTTCTTCCTGCCAATTGTGTCGTAAATCTGTGTCATCACGGAGCTGCTCTTGGTAGTGGAATTCTTGGCAAACATTGCTGGCTCTGGCAGGTCCCCCATGAACCTCAGGATGATAACCCACACAACTAGAGAAGCCTGGAGCAGCAGAAAGAACAGTCAGACACTGCCAAGAGAACCAGCTGCCTCATGCCATTTCTGCCTGTTTGGGTAGGAGCATTTTCTTCCTTGCCTAGTCCAAGCTGCTAAAATTCCCATCTCCTCCCACCGTGTGCATCAGCAGTTCACTTTCATGTCAAACAACAGTCTCAACACTCTCATGCTAAAGGAAGTGGGATGTCAGATTTGCTCTGTGATTGCTGAGCCCTCACCATTCCCTTTACTGGCACCTTGCAGGTGTGCTGTGGCTGGAGTGAGGCAGAGAAACCTTGGCTGAACTGCTCTCTGCATTTACCCACCTGGACAGCTAAGCAGTGGAGTGAACCCTTCCAGGAGCCCTCAGGCCCAGAACTAGTGAAGTTTTTACAGCATGGGATCCTCTATTCTGCAAGGGTGCTTAACGTGAAGAAAAACTCCCCTCCTCAATCCCTCTGTGGTTCAACATGAAAATTGGAGGCCTGGGCCTCCCTCTTCTATCCTAACTCACCAGCAGCAACCCTCACAAGAGCAGAGAGATGGGTGAGCTCTGATGCTTCTTCTCTCCAGTCTGTTTTCCTCCCCTAGAGGCTATCTGGAGAAGTCAAAACAAGCCTCAGGGTTCCTTTAGGCACCTTTAGGCTTTTAGGGCACCTTTAGGCAGACTAAAGTTGACCAGAGATCTTGTGTTGGGCAGGTATGTGTGGGAAGTGCCAAGAAATGCTGATGGGAACTACTACATTTATACAAGAGCTTAGGACCATCTACTTGGCTCTAAAATCTGATTTCCAGGGCTATGACAGAGGTGGGGGGACCAAAGCATGAGGGAAATCAGGGCTGTGGAGAGAGCAGGTTGAACAACAAGGAGCAAGATACCAGGACATTGTCCTTGTCATCATGGTAGAGCAGCGGCTGCCGCAGCTGTTTCCGGATGTGAGTGTGTGTAGAAGAGCCCTGGAAATAAGTAGCTGCAAACTTTGGGAAGGTGTACTCCTCCAAGCCATCTGCTTCCTCTTCTAGCTCCACACTCATGGGAACCATGTCCAGGTCCACCTCCTCCAGCTTGTTAGGCTTTGTTTCCAAATCCTGTGCAGGACATAAGGAAGAAACGTATTTTCTTTCCCTGTACTCTGATGTTGTTATTTATGATTTATTTTTTTTTCTTGCCTACAGGTCCTCCAGAGTTTGGCTTTCTAGCTAACCCCAAAACCATTTTGAGCTGCTACCAACAGATGACTGGGACTTAGAGCTTGTCCTTCTGAGGTGCATCCATTCCATATGAATTTTCCTCTCAGTCTTCTGCAAGAACACTGCTAATGGAAAATCCAGGTATTACCTCTTTGCTCACATCCTACACTAACCCAGACCATTCTACTCTGCCAACCTCTGCCTACCCAATTCCATCTTCCACAACTGCCAGGACCAGTATATCTCAAATTTTGCTTTTAAGAACATGGGATAACTTGGGGCAGGAACTTCCAGCTTGTTTCACCTGGAAAATCACTGAGAGCACTGTCAGAAGAACATGTAATTGGTGCCAGAATGCAGAGAGTGGCCCTATTTGGTGAAGATCTTCTGGGCCAAAGACATACTCCCCAAACTGCACGTGACCAACAGCTTCTGGAAACTGACCTCTGAAAGCCAATCCTGAAGATGGATGACTAATTGTGGGTGATTCTTTCATTGTACAGAAGTTCATTAAAGAGAGTTGTCCACTGGTGGACTTACATAAGGGGTGAACATGACCCACTACCAGTCTGCAGCTCCATACCTCAAAGCCCAGAGGAGCCTGTCCTTCTTGACCTCCAATCATAGAAGGTAAAAACCCAAAAATTTTGTCCACCATTTCTTGGTCACTGAGAACATCGTGATTTGTTGGTTTATTGGCAAGAGCATTCCTCTTTTGTCTTTCTTCTTCCTCCTCTCTCTCCAGAGCAGCCAGGTGTTCCTTTAAACAGAGAAGCTGGTTAGACATGACTAGAACATCACTCTGCTGGAATGAATGGGTGGAAGGATGAAGCACTACTACAAAGGTGTTATGACAGTGAGGTCCAGCTCTGGTAGTGCAGTGTTGGATTGTGAAGTCAAATATTGCTTGTGCTAAGCAGCCACAAAGACCTAGCACATGAGCAGCAGGGCCTTGCTCTTAGTCCTTCTGGACTGTTGGCCTATTGGTAATGATGTACAATTTTTTAAGAGCTTTATCAACAAGAGAAAATAGAGGAAAAACACAGAATTCTGAACAGCAGAAAACCTCACCTTATTTAAAATTAAAAAAAGTTTGGGGCCAGGGGTTTTCAGTTGAATTGTGTATGCTTGGCTAAATGTCAACTTAAAATATAACAGTGCTCAGACCTCTAAGCAGGTCCACAGGTGTGAGCTGGGCAAGGTCTCTTGTAGCCAAGGACCTCAGTGTTCCTCTGCCAACACACCTACCTTTTCTAACCTCATAGCTTCTTCCCTGGCTTTCACTGGTCCAAGGACTTGGAGCAGACGTTTCTCTTCTTCCAGGCGGATGTTCCTGGCTTCCAGCTTGCATTTATTCTGTGGACAACAGGACCATTATGTGGCTGTTTCCACAACTGCTGAGCTGGCTCCCCTCTGCCGTTAACAAGCTGCCCACAGCAGGACTTTAGCCCAACAGGGACTCAGTTCTAGGTTTGGCATTTTAGGCAGAAATCTCCAAGTTGGCTTTGTCCTGTTTGTACAGCACTAATACAGAAAGGAAATCCTAGAAGGGCCTCCCATGTGCTATGGGCCACCAGGGTAGTAAGTACAGGATGTCCTCTGTCAGTGCATACCAAGACACTGCATTGGGATTCCCTTTGGAAGGGCTCCCTAAGTGCCATTATCAGGCCTTGCTGTAGCAATTGATCTTCCCTTGCAGGAGCAACTGATGAACATGCACATCTTATCTTTTCTCCTCCCTTCTGTTGCCTTTGGAGGCGTGACGACCTCAAAACCTCTTCGGCCGCCGGACCCGAACTACCCACCCCCTTCTGTCAAAACCATCTCAGCTCCGTCAAGGAAATTTTGATCCATGACAACAAACATAAAACAAACATAAAAAAGACCAATCTGCTTAAACTCTGCTTTCCTGCTTGACAAGAGCTCAAAGTAACCCCTCCCCAAATAAATCTCCCCATCCAGCTCTACACCGTGGCAACACTGGTGGTGAAACCTCTACCAGGACTTGACGGGAACAGCGTGTTCACGAGGTTTCTCTGAGCATACCTCCCTCCTCATCCTCTGGTAGGTGCGGCGAGCGAACATGCCCCTGGCATAGGCCTGGATGACACAGGCAGCTTTCTTCTGCTCCGCAATCTTGTGGCGCAGGAGGTACCCCCGGCACATGGCCTGGAGCCTGATGACATGAGCCCGGGTTGCCTCGTACTGCTTGGAGAGCTGGCGGCTCCGGTGGAGGGCCTGCAGGCGCCCGAACCCCAGCATGGCCTGAGGAGAGGGGGAAAATGAAGTGATTGTGCTCAAAGCCAGTGAGGCTGGGAGGTGGGATGAGTAGATAGCAAAAGTCAGGAACGGAACAAAGATGCTGGAAGGGGTTAATGTGATTCTGCCCTTTACGCTTCGTTTTTTAACAGATTATAGAGTGTTTTGCTAGATTATAGAGTTCTGGGGAGCTGTTGTACGTGGCGGCTCCAGGAAGTGGCAGTGACAGGCTGGGATTATGACAAGGGAAGGGAGAGGGCAGAAATGATGCCAAGTGAATGGGGAGATGCGTGTCAACAATCCCAGGAGAAGGGGCAGAGTGCAGGACAACAGGCTGGCTCTTCAGGCAGGAGTTGCATGGCTGATGCAGAGTAGAATCAGAGAATGTTTGAGGCTGGAAGGCACCTCTAGAGCTCATCTGGTCCAACCTCCCTACCCCAGCAGGGACATCTCTACCTAGGGCAGGCTGCTCAGAGCCCCATCAAGCCTGACCTTGAAGGACTCCAGGGATGGGGCCTCCACCCCCTCTCTGGGCAGCCCATCACACTGATCTATCACCCTCCTGTTAACTTTTTTCTAGTATCCAGCCTAAATCTCTCCTTTCCCAGCTTAAAACCATCACTCCTGGTCCTATCATTAAAACCCTTTTGAACAGACCTTCCCCTGCCTTTACGTAGCCCCTTCAGGTCCTGGGCTTTCAGAGTAGAAAATGTTTCTGGCTGAAACTGGCAGTTTCTCCTCCTGCCCCTCACAAATGGGGTGTATGGGATACATACAATAATTATTAATTATTTTAACAATACTTAACAATAATCCTTGCCACACAGTATGTGAATGAATAAGGAGTAGCTTTCCTCACCCAGAAAACCCACCATCTATAGAAGATCAGCCAATATTTTTAATAATATGAGATTGATAAGATGATTTTTCTGGTAATTTTTTACAGATTCCCAGTTTTCCTGTAACAGAAGACACTGCTCATAGCATGGTGATGACACACAAATGCCAGCCTGGACTCCTGACTAGAAGAAGTGTGAGATCACTCATATGTCAAGTCACTGGAGCCAGACCAGAGGTTAGTTGGAATCTGCCAGAAAGCAGAAATATCCCAGGTTCAGCAAGACCTGAATGGTCCCAGAACCCTCTTTGGGCTTTACACCCTTCAGTTGTGAATATCTTCATTCCTAATACTCTACTCAGTCTGTCATGGCATTGTATATAAACACATAGACACACAAATATATATGTGTGTGTTTGTATGTGTATATATATAAATATTTATGTATATATTTGCATCTCTTACCATTCTGAAATCCTTCCTGCAGCAGTAGCCCCTCCAGGCTGACTGAATGGCTACAGCAGACTTCCTCTGTTTCAGAAACTGCTTCCTAAGCAGACAAACAGGTAAGGTGATAAACAATAGGTTATTTCTGCTGCTTCTTATGATAATAGTGAAGAATAAGGTGGGGTTTTTTATCTTTTATGGGATGTCTGCAGTCTGATCTCAGCCTTGGCTGCTATCTAAGAAAACTAGAGCTAGGAAAGGTGGTTCAATTATTAGTAGATAACTTGCCAGGGCAAATTTGAAGCTCAGTGAGGACTGTTCTTTCAGCTTCTGAGTAGCCCAAGAAAAATATTATCTTACAGCAGAAGGATTAGTCTGGTCAGATACATGCTTCAAAATTATCTCACCCAAACATTTTGTCTGCTTGCATGTTCTCCATGCTGATGGAAAGGCCAGAATAGTCTGTTTTTTCTGACCTTTTCTGTAAATAAAAGCCTTAGGAGATTCTGCCTAAGTTCTTGCTTCTCTACTGTCAGGAATATTCTAAACCTAATGAGGATTCAGTCCTATGGGGGTTCCCATTGGGGGATACAAGATTAATAAGTAGACATCACAATGTAAAGCATTTAAGGAGGACAGACATTTACTTGACAGTAACTAAAGTGAACTTCTGAAGATATGTCAAACTAAACCAGACAAAATGCAAGAGCTGTGATCTTTGGCAAAGAGACAGACTAGTTAGTTTCTATTTAATTCTCTTCTATGTCTTGTATCAAAGAAACATCCTAAATAAGAAAGTTCTTGTAGCTCTGAGGACACAGATTCTATGGGGATTTCCTGCTTTCCAGATACCTGCTGTTTACTAGAAATACTAAGTGCAAATCCTCCTTCCTCATCAAACAAGCTGGATGTGCCTCAGCCCTGCATTGTGAAAAGCACCATGAAAATACACTGAGCCAGAACAAATCTTTGTGCAAAATCCACATGGATGCACTGTGCACATGGTGAGCACTGAATTTAGGGCTACTGGAAGGTATGGATTGAGACATTTCATCCTCAAAAATACTTCAAACCAAAGTAAATTCCCTCCTGTAAGTTCACTGACCTGTCCTTCAATCCTCTCATCACCTTCTGGATCAGGAGAACTTTATCTGTGAGTACATGTTGACGTTGCAGCTCCAGCACTGTATCATGATAATCCTGTTAAAGGAAAGTGTGGATATGCCAGCTGAGTAGACACAACTTCTGGAACCTGGACACATGGTCTGAAAGAGGCCCCAGATCAGCACAATGTAGTGGAACTGCAGTAGGAAGAGTGCACACCACCTGGTGACACCACATCTGGTTGTAGCCATGAACAAGCAGAGAACCTGCCTGCAGTAAGACCTGGGGGTGTGCTACAGGCAAGGAGGTCCCATGCTTACCAGTCCCCCCTCTGTTCTGCTATCCAGTTCTTATTGATGCTCAAGTCTTGAGCAGAGACCAATATATTGCACTGGTCTGTTTCAGCTGCAACACTGGAGCACAGGAACAGGATCAGCCTCTCCTACACCAGGCTGTGTCCATTGAATTACTTGGCCTTCAGGAACAGAGATCCAGCCTCAGATTCAAGAGAGAGTTTGTAAGGGGACCCAGTTCTTCTTCACTCTTGCACTAGCAGGTCAAGCTATACTGTGAAGCACCCAGGTTTTCAGGAGAAGAGAGACAATAAACTGTCCTTTTTACTTACTTTAAGGAAAATCTTTGTCTTTCCAGCTTGCCAGCTTTCATCCTTGCCCAGGACTGCTTCAGAGATGCAGATACAGCTCTGTCGAGCATCATTCTTCAGCTATGTGCAAAAGCATCATCACATTAGGGTTTGGTTGTGAAACACAGCAGCTGTATTATGTAAGGATCTATTGCTCTGCATTTCAAAGGGTGAAGAACCAAAACAGATGAGGTCTTACAGACCTCTGGGCTGACAGGGTAATGAATAAAAGTAATTTAGCTCAAAGGTTCAAGAAAAGGAAGAAGATAACTGCAAGGCCAAGCATTCCAGAGATCAGGTGTGAGCAGGAGTGTGTGATGGCAGAAAAGAAATATCAGAGTGCAATGGGGATGCCACCCTGCCTGGGTTGTCTGTGTGGAGAAAGTCAAGGACCTAAAAGCACCTCTAACTGTTTCAGCTAAGGTCAAAGTGAGTATGTAAGTATCTAAGTTCCTGTGATGACAGTTCCTGTGATGCCAGCAATAATCCAAGGAGAGATTAAAGCCTCATAAGGAGAAATTATATTAGCCTTAAACCAAGTTTTTGCCTACACACCTTTTCTCGGAGAGACCATGGCAGGAGGACTCTGTATCTGTCAAAGAACTCCTCAAATTTGTAGCGAATTGGGTAGCCAGCTTTCCTGATCTGGATGGTCTCCATCATCCCTGAGTATCTCAGCTGCTTGATGCACAGCTCCCGGTCAAACAACTGGAAAGGAAAGCAGACAAGGGGGGGACTTAGCACTGAAAGAAGCTACACATGCAGCATTCAGAACATCTCTATTAACCTTCATCCTGCAAAATGGCCTACTGTGCTTTTTTAATTTAATTGTCCTCCTTATTTCATTGGTGCCCTAAATTAATCCATTACTGGTGTAAACAAGTCACCTCAAAGGATCCTCACATTTGTGTTTAGCAGCAGTGGAGACAGCCCATTAACTTCACTCTGGCTTTAGCAACCATTTTCAATCCTAGAACTGTGAGTTCAGGTGAACAATAAATTGTTCACATCATTTTGCAGGTGTAAATAACTGCAGCAGCCCTTTGGGCATAGCCATGCCCAGCACAGCATGTGTGCTGCTACTTTCTTGTAATGCAGATTAAAAATAGACTCACTAAGCCACATGCAGTACTTTGAAAATGATGAACTCACTTGACCAACACCACACAAAGGTCTTAATGTAGAACTAGGTCATGATCTCCCAGGTTCCAGTCAAGCATCTTAATGACAAACTCACTCCTCATCTCCTGTAGCATCAAATTAAGCTGCATCACCCCTCTCTCCAACACCAACAGTTCTGCTGTTCCCTCTCAGGCTATTTCATATTGTTGTGGGATCCTAATGGTTTTCATCTGTCCCCTTGTTGATGGGTAGAAGCTCCCATTTTGTCTTTATCTTTACAGGAAAGGCTTTTGCAACTCCCTCAGGAATACACCTATGTGCTTTTTTGCCAGCTGTTACCCTATGATGCCTTTTAGAGATGGCTTTGTAAATGAACAATGCTCTGTCCTACCACTCCTTTTATTGCAGTAACAGCCTGTGCTCCAGCTCTTCTGGGCTGAAGTACAGTTATAAAATGCTGCAGAGCAATTAACAGCTTTTTCTCATTAAAAAGTTTACTGAAGACAAGGCATCATATTGTTAAAACATCACCAGTGGTTTCTTGTAGTCGTTTGGCTTGATGCAGCGGATGAAGTATGGCTGGCACTGCTCAAGGATCTTCATGAGCTTCTCCAGGGATTGCTTGAACTGTCCCCCCAGAGTAGAGAGCCTTTTGGTGGTATCCACACCCTGGGAAGAGTAAGCACATGCTGACTGCTACATCATTCACTGTCTGGAAGGACCATTAATTGTATTTTTGTACAGAGTTACAGCATCACACAACAGCCAAAAAAACGTTTACCCACATTGGAGCTAAGCTGGCCACCTACATCTTATTAATATGGGTGTTTTTTTGGTGAAGAAACCCCACTGAGCTCTTGCACCTACGTTGTAGCAGTGGGGGTGGCTGTGGTGGAAGCAATTCCACCCACAGAGGCCTGTCTCTTCCAACCAAGGACCTGGATGTCAAGGTATTATTCATGGGTGTGTTCCTGAAAGCTTGGTGAGAAACAGCCACTCCCAAAGCTGTGATAACCTCCAGGCCAGACATTTTTCTGCCATCTCATATCTAACTAGGAATTCTAAAGAGCTCATTCCTCAGTGATTAGATTGACTGATGAATACTGCAGTAGGCAGTGAAAAGGCAAACTTCTTCTGGAGGATAAGGTAAGAGCTACTCCATTTGTGGCTGCTTATAAAGTGTTTTATGTCCCATCCCTCCTGGGTTGGGTTTTGCTCCCAGTTGCAATAGTGTAAGGATCCAGAGGGATCACACTTGACTGCAGTGAGCTCCTGACTTCCCCAGCTTCTGTGGCAGCAGTTCCACCTGTCTTCTTCACATAGATCATCACAGTGGGCCTAAGCTTCTATCTTCTAGTACATTTTAAGGACATATTAAATTATGATGACAATGGTGCAGATTCCAAGCAACAAGAGGACTCCACTGGCCTTTTACATGCAGGTGTGGAGCTAATCATTGCAGCACAACACAGCTAGTTTGTTTGTTTTGGTGGATTATGGGGCATTTGGATTTTTTTCCAAGTAAATAACTTAAAAGTCCAGTGGCTTCCTTCAGTTCCATGGTCTTTAGATACCTCAATCTGCTGGTTTTTAAGTTTAAAGTGTCCTTTTTAACACTCAAGTAGCCACCTTCTGCTTTAGCTACAGAGCAATGCTGCCCTCCAGTGACCAAACACTCAGGCCTTTGGAAAACAGTTCCTAGGAATGTTTTATAGCAGCTCTGATGCATTTTAGGACTAGCAAGCATCTGTTTGAGGTGGATATGATAATGGCAGATACGTGTTTAAGCTGTGTAAGAGTTAAAAGCAGTTTGCACTCCCAGATCTTAGAGGCCTTTCTGCTGTACCAGTAAATCATGGGGGGTGGCCCTGAGTCTGAAGCCCAGGGTCTCATGATCTCACATGTGGAACACTGTTAAAGCTGAATTTGTTGTTGAGATGGTGGTGATTTTTCTCCCCTGGTGTGTGTTAGGAGAGCAACTCTGAGACCTCAAGACAGAAAAGTTATTTTCTGGCATTTCATTCACTATTTTCTGTTTCTGATACTTCCAACAGTGGCCCAGCATATTTGAAATTACTAGGAGTATTTCAGTTAGCTTCTGTGCATTTAGAAGTGGGCAGTAGTCCACATTCAGTATCTCCTTTCTTGACATGCTGCTGTACTTTCTAAATGTAAGGAAAGGTGGTTTTTTTTTTCAATAACACAACCTTATTTCTAGAGACAAAAACCATTAGAGTATTACAGCAATGTAGATAGACCTGATATTTAATCTGAAGGTATTTAAGAGATGCTAAACCAGTTCTCTGTTGCTGCTTGTACCACTTCTGACATTCTTCTCCCCCAGGATGTTTACCTGTCCATGGCCAGATGTTCTGGACAGCAGAAAGCCACAGTGGGTTAAAGACTGAGGAAGAAAGGACAGGATGAGAAATCAACAGATAACAGGTAAGACAGCAAGCTGACTGCTTGTTCTGTACCCTGACATGAAAACTCACAGATATAAAAGTTAAAAGCAAAAGTACCTTCACACAAGGATGACAATGGATAGTTAAATGTTGAGAAATCAAAGTGTGTGTAAGTTGCAGCAGGGCAGAGAACTTGAACTCTGCCCCATGCCATTTCCAGTCCACTGCTCTTTACAACCTCATTGTCACTAGGCACAGGACAAGGCTCCCTCCAGCACTGGGCAGAGATGATTCTGTCCTAATTAGCCATCATGAACTTCATCACAAAGCCTCTGGGCCAGGAGGGAGCCTGAGAGCTGCAGCAATATGAAGGACAGTGAGTCTGTGAATACAGGTGTCACTAGGAGAAGGAGACAGGGTATGTCTCCCCCCCTTTACAGAGGGGTCTCTGGTGCTTTGTTCCATTCCAGTGAACCTTTTGAACTACAGACATGGCTACACGTGTGTCCAGGGATGGAGTCCTGGGAGACAGGGCTGATATTACACTTGCTTACAGCATGAACACCAGACCCTGACTTTCCTGCAGACTCCTTTGCAGAAATATTAGTTGGCTGCAAGGGGAAGGGATTTGCAGAGACAGTGCAAAGGGAAGAGGAGGTCAAGAACAGCCAGAGCCTTACAGAAGAGAGGAGAAATGAGTTGTTTCTGCAACCCAGTGCCAGTAAGCCAACCTTGTAGGCCTGGTCAGCTCCAAGGTGCCGGATGGTCCCACGTCCCAGAGTAGGTGGGGTCGTTTCAACCTGGAAAATCTCTCTCAGGAATTTGTTTTTGGAGGAATGAACCACCTGCATGACGTTAGCACTTAGTGTGTCCCGATTTTTCTCCAGGAAATCTATAGGATGGAAACAAAACCAGGTTGTCACCTGTGCAGCCTGCTGGCTCGAGCACCACTCTGTCTAGCCAAAATCCACTTCATTTACAGTAACTTGCAGATTAGTTTAGAGTAATCCTCATGATCTCCTGATCTGACTTCAGATCAACACTACCCTGGAGTGCCACACATCCAGGGCAGGTCATGCCCTTCTCCTCACCCTCCATATCCAGCAGAGATAGGCTCACCTTTTGACTCGTAAAAGACAACCCCAGCAAAGTGGTTGATGCCAAACTTGGTGTCATGGACACTCCTGGGTGGGATGTAGACTTTGCTTTTGCCATGGAGGGAATTTATTTTGACGAGCATGGTGGCATCTGTGCCCTAGAAATAAATACAGGCAAAAAAAGGACAGTGAACAAAAAAAGCAGTGAACGAATAGATGTGGTGCTCAGAGATAACAAAGGCTCAAATTCTGCCCCTTATTTGTGTAGTAGATCTGGAGGAAGGAAGTGCCAGAAGTGTCTTCCCTTTTACACAGACCCTCTCTCAAGCATCAGGACAGAACACACCACCACAGTGCAAGGCTTGGTATTTTAGGGCCTTTCTCTCTTCCAGGAGAAGAAAGCACAAGCTGGAGCCCAGACCAACAGCAGAACAATACTCAAACAATATGTGATTCAGGTATTTCCTAAGAAGTCCTTGTAAAATGATCTGGACTCTTTCCTTCTTTGTCTGGAACAGCTGTAAGAGTTTCAACAGCAAGGTAGCAGGAAGAGCACGTTCCAGCAGAGAGTGAAGCATCTGCAGAGTGAGCTAATTGAAAGGAGACATCTAAGGGGAGAAGACATGACCTGGTGAGTTCATTATAAGTAATGAATCCAAAAGCCACTTCAGCACTATGCTTCAGACCAGGCATTACAAGTGAAACCAGACATTTACCTTTGGGAACTTGCTCTCTTCATCAATGAGGGAGATGATGTTCATAGGCTTGAGCGCGATGACTTCCAGGGCCTGGCGGTTGTCAGTGAAGTCAATGTTATTCCAGGCAATGTGCTCTGCAAGGTATTCCTCTTGCTCCAGCTTGAAGACATGGTGCACAAAGAACTGCTGAAGGTGCTCATTGGCAATGTTAATGCAGAGCTGCTCAAAGCTGGGGGAGGACAAGATGGAACCCACGATCATCCTTAGCCAGTGCTGCACTGCCAAGCCAATACCTTACTCTGTGGTATTTCTTTATTCTCTGTATCAAATACATATCCAGATACACTGCTGCTATATTCCACAGTGTTAATGGTCACCACCACTGCATCTTGCTGGCCTTAGCAATATAGAATAGAATCATAGAGTGTTTTAGGCTGGAAGGGACCTCTAGAGGTCATCTCGTCCAAGTAGGGACATCTCTACCTAGGTCATATAAACAAAGCATCTTCTGCTATGATAAAGACAAACAGAAATGAACCAACTGATAACTGAGTGTTGCTGAGTAAGCAAGGAAAGATCTTGTATATGTTTCAAGAAACTCCAGAGATAAAGGGGAACTTGAAGAAAAATGGAATCTGTGCATGATCATCACTGGGAAAATTCAGTGAGGGAAATTTCACTGCTTTCCTGAGGATGATAATGAGAGGGCATATGCCTGTTTAGTTTTTCATTCTTTCCCTTTACATGAGCTGCTTTTTAGCTTCCCAATGGAAATCAATCCAGAGCCTCCTACCTGTTGTTGCTGAAGTTTTCAAACCCAAAAATGTCCAAGAGCCCAATGGAGTGACGTCCGCCTTTAGGCTTCTGAGAAGTTGGGTTGAAGATGGCTGAGTTGATCTTGTTCACTATCCACAGGAAAATCCGTCCATATATACCCTGAGAAAAGAATTCAAGAGGCATTAGAGCCCATTGTTACAGTCTTTGGACAGAGCTTACAGCTTGCTGTCGTGCTGCTACAATGCTGTCAAACTATCCCTGAAAATCACAAAGGATTGGAGCCCTCTGTGAGTGTTTGCCACATAAGGTTCCTCAACCAGTAAGACAGCTCTGGAAGCATCCCCAGCCTTGAAACAGAGAAGATGTAAGCACCAGTACCTTCACAAAGGCATCCCTCCCATCTGCAGCTTGAACTATGTTCAGGGGCCTGGACACACTTTCTCCTCGGACAATGATGGAGAGGTTTGTGAGGCTGTTCTGGAGTTCACTGGAGTCTACCTGGAGGAACAGCCATGGCAACCTGGTCATTCCAGGTGGATAAAGGGGGAGATCCAGCAAAACCTGTCTCAGGAAGAAGGCCATGGCAAACTGCCTGTGCAGCAGCATTCACTGGCAGCCTGCTGTCCATGTTGAAGATCCCCTAGCTCAGAGGAGACATCTGCAGCAGCATCACTTGAGTGCCAGCAGGAAGATGAGGATGTGCCTGTTGTATGTGCATCCATTCATAAACACTCCACTGAGTCAGGCTTGGCCAGTGCACTCAGGGAGCAAGGGTGAAGGAGAGAACTAGCAGGAGAAGGTGAGAGTCCATTACCTCAAGCAGTTTGGTTGCAATTGAGAAGTGTGGTGAGTCCATCACATCAGAGCAGTCCAAGTTGTCATACACAGCAGCTGCAACGAGGAAACAGTCAACCTCAGGGTGAATGATTTCTGCTGTGCTGAGGGGCTGTGCTGTTACTGCTGCCCTATTTCTGTAAACCTGTAGCTCTGGGAGTGTGTCAAGGCAGTTAAATCTCTTTTGAAACTCCCAGTTTTGATGATTTTACTTAAGGAGGGTCCTGATTTCACACAGGGATCCTGGGAGGTATGGGGCACTCACAACTCCACAACATCAGGCTACAAAAGCAGCAAAACTGACAGTTATTAACTCTAAATAATAGCTACAGGAGATCTGGAGAAGAACAGATCTGGAGAAGTGGTGTCTGGCTTCAGAAAATATGTTTCTGAAAGTATTTTTTTCCGTGTATCATCTGCCTTGTGGGAAATTTAGACAGTGAAAAGGGAATGAGGGAGCACAACCGTCAACAAATGCAACATGGCATGATATTATCTGTTGTTTCAGTTTGTGTGATAAGGGCCTGTTTATAACCATGGAAACCTGACAGCATAACAAAATAATAATAATATTACTATGTTTTTCACTACACTAGGCAGTGGAGTCCCAAATCAGTATTTAATGGTGCTTATCTGCCTGTCCTTCCACCCCTGTTCATCTGTTTATACAGCTAACCCCTACAGATGGGAGCAGGCAGCACCTTTAGGCCTTTACCATGGAGTCTGAGGAAGTGCCAAGCAGAGACAAGGCTGAGTTTACCTTCAAACTCCACATTCCCTAGGTGCAGGATGGCAGCCAGCAGCTTGCTGATGTCCCAGTGCTCAGAGTCTGAGAACATGAGGATCTTCATGGCCGAGCGGATGTGGGCATAATCCTTGGCGTCATTCCTGCCATCACAGGACATGCAGTTGCCCTGCAAGACACCACTCACAGGTAAGGAAAACCCTCCCATGTCCACGCAAGGATGAAAGGACCTGAGGGCTGACAAACCCTTGTACACAATGTGGACACCCTGTGAGCCACTTGCCACAAGCTAAAGACCTATTTAGATGTTCTATACGTTCTCCCCATGGCTTTTTTTCCCCTCATGTCTTCTCTCAAGAATAAGCCATTAGCAGAGGGCTGAATAATGTATTTCTCCAGGGCTGGACTGAATCATAGAATTGTCAAGGTTGGAAGGGACCTTAAAGATCATCTCGTTCCACCCCCCCTGCCATGGGCAGGGACCCCTCCCACTAGAGCAGTTGCTCACAGCCCCATCCAGCCTGGCCTTCCAAATGTCCAGGGATGGGGCTTCCATCACTTCTCTGGGCAACTTGTTTCAGTGTCTCCCCACCCTCCTGGGGAAGAACTTCTTCCTAATGTCTAATCTGAATCTCCCCACCTCTAGTTTTGAATACTGGGGAGGCCAAAAGGCAAAGGTGAGGGGAAGGTTGATCTGGAGCACAGAAGGTCAGGAAACTTTGACAAGGTTCCCTGCACTTATAAGGCTATGTCTGTTTCCTTGGTTCCTTCTCTCTGCCTTGTCAATGGACAATTAAGAGCTCTAATCCCAAATCAAAACAAGTAGGATTGGATCAGCACTTGGAAACAAATCTCAAAACAAGAATCTTAGGTTCTAGTGGAAGACAGATGGAAGCAGAATAACCTTCCACAAAGCCTGCACAGCAGGTAGCAGGGTGCTGCCCCTGACAGAAACTATTTTCAGCCCTAATGGAGATGGCAAAGTGCCTTTTTCATCCCTGCTATTACCCACAACGTAGTGTGAAGATTACAAAAGTGAAGCATTCCTAGACATTTCAGTTTGCAGCACACAAATATGCCAGCTTGGGCCAGCAGCTGACCTGAACAAAACCATGGATATGATCTCCTTTAATCTAATCCTCCTATCTCTGTATTACACTGCCCTACTGCTGAGCCAGGGAACTTCAGACCTTTTTATGGAATGGCCAGTGTGTGAATTGCACTCATCAGCTCTTGCTGCAAGACTGCTGCTATTTTGAAAACATTACATTTGAGAAGATCTCCAGCAAGATTAATGGCTTTGCTTTTGAGACTCCAGAAGCAGCTTTATAGACGTGATTTAATTTCCTCTGAAATTATTTGTCCAGCTCCCATTAGCTTCAGCAGAGGCAGGACTTAGCCCCATTTTTTCCACAGCCCAAATCAAAGCAGCTGACATATTTAATAGGCAGTATCTGCACAGGTTAACAAAGTGGATTTTCATGATAGCTTTCATGCCCTAAACCAAACGGTGGAAGGGCATTGTGTATTGTCAAAAATCCCACCTATGAACACCCCACTCCTGCCACTATGGCAACATAAACCCAGACAGGAACATTAACATCATCTCTTGGAGGTTAGATGGGGTGCCAGCTTCCTGCATTATGCATGTAAGTTTTATCAGATAGAAGGACTAGGATTCTTGGCACTGTTTCTGCTTATTCATTTTCCCTTAAGGTGTACAAACCTGATTAGTATTCTCCCTGGCATGAGATCCCTTGCATTCATCTGAAATCTGGGCGCCTGTTAAATATTAATATTTCCCACCTGCTTTAAGATGTCCTTTAGGTTTCTTGAGTTTGACTTCCATAGAATCAGAGAATACCAGGTTGGAAAGGACCTCAAGGATCATTTGGCCCAACCTTTCTTGGAAAAAGCAGAGTTTAGGCAAGATTGCCCAGCACCCTGTCCAGCTGAGTCCTAAAAGAGGAATATTCCCTGGGGAAACTTGGATAGAAAGCTTTGAACTGCCACAATCTGCCTCCCACGGGTGGATAATACAATAAATCTCTGAAACTGAGGCTTACAGCACTTTTGGTGTCACTGCTTCTGGTCCTCTAAGGAAAGGACTGTTCCTATTTGATAACTACCCATCTGCAGCTCCTATTGATTGTAATTGCTCACTGGGAGCAGCAAATGGCAGAGAGATAATGGAGAAGAAAGCCCAGGCTATTACCATGGTGAGATAAGTGTACTCGGAAGCAGTGCCCAGATTCAGCATCTTTTTCTGCTCCGTATTCATCCCCATCAGCATGCAGTAGAAGATGTGATAGTTCCTCTCCTCTGGAGCCTAAAAGAAAGAAAGAGGCCAATGAGCAGCTTTGTCAGCACAAGCTGGTAAGCCAGGCCAACAAAACAACCATCTGCTGGTGCCCTCACCTGCCGGCAGACCCGGGACTTCTCCAGGAGGAACTGCTCTATCCGGGCCCCCTCGATCACCCCGTTCTGGTTGAAGTGAATGTCAATGTATTTCCCAAAGCGGCTCGAGTTGTCGTTCCGGATTGTCTTGGCATTGCCAAAAGCTGAGGGGCAAGGAACAGGAATAGGATCTGGGTTATTGTTGCAGGTAATGAACACCAAGTCTATTTTTGACACCGTTATTTTGCTGGTAGTATTTTACACGTGGTTTTCCAAATGGCAGTGCTGAAGAATGTCTGGTCTCAAGGTGCCTCCTAAAGAGAGAGGCAGGAATACTGTGCATCCATATGTCCTAAAAGCCATGTTCAAATGATCCAAATACAGCTTATATCTGGCCAGCCAAGAGAGCTGGGCAACTCTGAAGACCTCCAGAACACATTTGATCCCTCTACAGAGAAAGATGGGTGTCTCAGGGAGCTCCCCTATAGATACATCCATGCTTGGCCAGCCACTTTGCCACTATCTAGTGCTAAAGGGTCTTTACCTTGGGCTCTGCATTCCCAAGGCCTCCTGTGCTCCCAGCAGTTCCAGGTTGCATGCTACAGTGGCACCTCCTCCTACAGCATAGGAGCTGCTGTGGACTTCATGGGGACATGGCAGAAAAATATGGAGAACTTCTACCCTGCATCACTTCAGGGTTTCTAGCAATTATGCAAATACAGTGGTTCAAAGATCTCTTTCTGAATTTTTTTATCGTGATATAAAAATCCTGAGGTATAGGTGGTAAATCAGGTGTGTTTGCTAAATAACCCACCTTCTAGAATGGGATTGGCCTCTAGGATTTGCTGCTCTATCCAGGAGTGCTGGCCACTGACAGCTGCCAAAAACTGTAGTATTAACTTTGTGCTTTCAGTCTTCCCAGCTCCAGATTCTCCACTGCAGTAAGAAACAAGATTATTACAGATTTCCTTTCTTCTTTTATGATTAGGATAGAAAAGTGACAGACCAAGTTAAAAAAAAAAAACCCTACTTCTATTTACTCTGTGAATTCAGATCAGACTTTCACGGAAGGCCAGAGAATTTTTGTCTGTCATCATCTTATCTGCTAAAATTTAAGCTTGTTTTTAGACCTGGGCTGAGGACTAAATTATCCCACTGATTAAAACCAGGCAAATCATGGAAGACAATCTGTACCAGTACAAATTAAATGACCACTTGCTTTTCTTCTTTGATGCATTACTGGATTTTCAGTGCTAGTCTTAGCACATTGACTGAGTTGCCTCAGAATAATCAGATATTATTGCAGTGAGACTATCTGGTTCTTCACACTGGTGGTTAATAGAAAATGGGTATGTTATATAGGATTATATACGTTATAGGATGAGGAAAGCTTCCCTCCATCTTCAGGTTAGGCTTCCCTCCATCTTCAGGTTAGCAGAAGTTGTTTCTCTCCAGGAAATCTCAGAAAATATGTGTACCATAAGTATCATGTCCCCAAGATAAAAGATACATCAGGCTTGTTTTTTGTTTTTTGTTTGTGTATGTAGTGACCAAGTGCAGAATGTATCACCACATTCAAGGGTTCTAGGGGAAAACAAAGGACTTGGAAATCCCTTCCTTATCTTCTACCTTTTGCAGCCCTATCTGAGAATGAAATAACAGGGGAGAAAATAATTCCTTTGTGTTATCTCTAGTCTTATCTGTGCCCTCCCATTTGGAAAGTCTCCTTTGTGCACTGAGGTGCCCCCCAAACACGACAGGCTTGGTTTGTGCTGCTCATCCTCTCCGAGTCCACTCACCTGATCACACAGCACTGGTCCCTGTTGTTCCTCTTCATATTGAAGTAGCAGTTGTCTGCAATGGCAAAGACATGAGGTGGTAGCTCCCCAATCCTCCTGTTACAGTACAGTCTGATCTGATCCACTGTGTAGAGGGGCAGCAGCTGGTAGGGATTCACTGCTACCAAGATTGAGCCCGTGTAAGTCTGGAAAAGAGTCGTGAGCGTTACCTCTAGCAGCAAACCTGCAACCAGCCAAAGCCACTGGCCTGGGCACCTTGGCACTCACGTAGATTTTGTGCTCCTGGTGGCGGATGAGGAGGTTGTGCACCATGCCTGCTTCATTCAGATCCCCCAGGAGGATCATGTCCTCCACCCCGTGGACAGAGGAGGGGTGCATCATGTGCACCGTGTGCATGTTCCGAGCCGTGATCCAGTGCTCCTGCAAAAGGCAAAGCACCAGCTCTCATGGGTGATGCTGCTGCTCAGAGGCAAACAAAGGGGAGAACAAGAGGAAATGGCCTCAAGTTGCACCAGGGGAGGTTTAGGTCGGATATTAGGAAGAATTTCTTTACTAAAAGGGTCGTCAGGCACTGGAACAGGCTGCCCAGGGAGGTGGTGGAGTCACCATCCCTAGAGGGGTTTAAGAGAGGGGTAGATGTTGCACTCAGGGACATGGTTTAGTGGTGTTGATAGGCCTAGGACTAAGATGATCTTGAAGGTCTCTTCCAGCTGAAATGATTCTGTGTTAGACCAGAATGAGCTTGAGTATAAGCCATGCTCAAAACCCCATATATTCTAACAAACAGTTGACTGGACTACAGAAATTAACTTGTTTGCTGCTCCCCAGGACCAGATGAATTAAAACACTGAATAAAGCCATTCAGGTGGGTTCTGGACATCACCAAATTCAGCATTGTTCAGAGAGCAGCTTTGTCAGATCATCACAGCCACATTGTATGAGGTAGGGTGAAACTGACTTTAATGGGCTCATGATTTCACCTAAAGCTCCACCAGATTTTACTTTTAAATTTGATGTTTGTCCTTTACAGAAAGTTATAGTGTGGCCCACCTTGCCTTCATCATCCTCCAGCAAGATCCGTCCTGACTCAGAGTCCTTCACAACTGCCCCAATAGGGACATTAAATTCACTGTTGGTTTGAGTGTCCAGCCACACATGATCACCCTGGGGAGAAGAGAAGCTATTGTCAAGTACAGTGACATACTTGATGCCTTGTAGCTCACTGGCATACATCTCTTGGTCTTAATTTATTAGTGATTTGATTTCTTTAGCAGTGTTAAACTGGTTAAGCTCTTATTGCCCAAGCAGCACAGTCTAACAGTTACAGCAATGAGGCTACTCCCAGCTCTGCAGCTGACCTGGACCATGACTTTGGAGAAGCCATCAAGCCTAGATGTCTCACAAGAGGAAATGAGACAACACCTTTAACAAGGACACCAATTACTCAGCTTTGCTACCTCCCAGAGATGGGTGGGGGTCACAGAGAATGGTGGTAAAGTGCCTTGGCAGCCTCACATTACCTGTGGTGTTCTTTTGGAAGAGATGCTTGAAACATAAACATTACCAGGAAACAGAAAAACAGACAGACAGATGTACAGACTAAATGCCTGAGGATGTAGAGGGCTCTGTTGCAAGAGTTTTTAGATAGATATTCTTTCTGCTGTAGCTGACATCCCTTAGAAATGTGAGTGCATCCCTCTTTGAGAGGGGAAAAAACCAAGCAAGAACTGCTCTGCTCTCCCCAGAGGAAGGTGTGAGCTATGACTGCCCTTCCCTAGCAGTGAGCAGCATCTTGGTGTCACCTGAGCTACTGTCCTGTGATACTTCCCAAGCCCCCAGAACACCTTCTCTTGCTCCAGGCACTAATACAGGTTGAAACAGAAAGCTTTACTGAATGAAAACTGAACCATCCTCCAAGGTTGGGAAGGATGTTGCAGGTTACCAGCTCTCATTTACATTGACTAAAACTCCAGAAGTAATCCGTGGAGTTTCAGTGCCACACCTTGTGACAGAGGTCACCAGCTCAGCACAGCCTGGCAGGGCAGGACACCCTCTACATCTCTAGTGCAGGTTGATACTATTTTATACCTTCTTGATACTGGGCTCTTGCTCTTTTCTTTCTGAGGTGGATTGTGATGTTAAGGTGATTTTCTCCTTTCTGGGCCTCAGGCTAGTGACTAAGTCACAGTAAAGGGTAGGACTTACCTTTCTGAAAACCACCATTATGTTTCAGATCACTGTGTACAACCTGCAGTGCCAAGAACATAACATTAGGCCACAAAAGGTCTCAGGCTTTGATCAGAACAGACAGTGGGGTGGGGATGTTTCCTATATGCAAGATACTGCCCCTGTGGTGGGTTACACCAATGTCCTGACCATAAGGAGGGCTCCTAGGGCAGCAAAATGGAAACTGGGAAGTGCTTTACAAGCTACAAAATCTTTGTACTCTATTTGTGGCTACAAAGGGCTGTACAGTTGCATGGGTTGAAGACAGTTTCTAAACAAGCTCAGGATGATTTACACTTTAAAGTCATCCTAAGATAGGCTGAAAATAACTAATTATCAAAATTACAAAATGTATTGTGATCCCCAAAGTGAAAAATAAATAGAAACCTCAAGAGATTACAGGTTGCTCTGGAGAAGTCCAGTGCTAGCACACATTTTAAAGTGGGATTCTTCACAGAGCTGGCTCAGTAACAAGAAGAGAAGTGGAATGTCACACTTAATAACAACAGGTGGCACATGGAGAAACTCTAAGTGCTGTGTCCTCAGCACAACACCTGCTGACTGCATTAACAATTGATTTTCCCTGTGAGAGCAGAGCAACCTCCAGAGCTCATCTGTAACTGAGACAATTCTCAATTATGTAGCAAAACATCTGTGAAAATTTAGCAATGCCACGTGAATGTGTTCTCTCTGGCTGCTTCATTTTTTTTTTCACTCTCTCAAGAAGAAACTTCTGTCTTCCATAATCAATTATTCTTATGGCAGAGTCCTCATGCTCTTAATCAGGACTCAGGAACTGGATTTGCATATTAACTTCAAGAATGTGATGACCTGTCACTATGAGTGATGTGAGGAGCTACAGGAGCCTGGCCAAAAATGGGCCACAGTGGCTCACAGCAGATAGTTTTTCACCTGCCCCAGAAACCAGGATATTGCAACAAAGCAGAGATGTCTACCCAGAACACAGAGGGAGTGGTAGGTGCAGCCATAGGGTGTCACATCAAAGCTGTGGCTAGCTCTGGATCCAGGCTGGGACAGCAGCTGAGACTGGAGATGCAGGGAGGAGATCCCATATAATCCCAGGATACACAGCTTCAACACTGAAAATGCTTATTCCAGGTAAATCACAAAGGGCCAACCAACCACCCACCTGCTGGGGTAGCTGCTCTCTGACAACCCCTGGCCCTCCCTCTTGCTTTTCCTTCCAAAAAAACCCAGCACCCTAAACCAAACTGCACCCCACAGGATAGGAGATTACCTCAGAGAAGAAATCTTCACTGTCTGGCTTCTGCAGCTTAGTTGTCTCCTTTTTATAAGCATTGGAGTAAGAAGGAAAAGGAAGGTGAAACTGGCACAGGTGCCATTAAGGGATCCCTCACCAAGCACCAGTTCTCTGCTGCACAAAGGAGGAAATGACTGAAGCATGGTTATTTATTACAGGACTTTGCTCCCAGTTCAGCATATATGTCATTTCCAAGTCAGGTGTTCCAGCAAGCAGGAAGGCTAATTCTTGCCTGGGTGAACCTTAAACTTCAATCTCTCCACTGTGCCTGAATCCTTTCAGATTTCTGGAAAGCACGCCCAGAAGAAAACCCTTTAGCATCTGGTCTTGTGCTGCTCCAACATCACTGACTTCCTTGGGGTTCTCCTGGAGTCACCCAGTTAGATAAGAGGAAAAGCATCTCTTATCTCTCCCCTGGGTTTTGCACAGCTCTTTCTGCAGGGTCAGAAAATGCACCTCAGCCTGTGTGGTGTGTGGGCTGTTTCACAGTACCCAGAGCTCAAAGCAAAATAAACTCATGGCACCTCACTGAAATTGAGACATACACACATATATGAAGGGACAAAACTTTCTGGTTTTGTTATCATTAATTTATCTCCCAGCAAGCACTATATCCCTATGTTCCAGCATCTTAAGGGCCTGTTAACTCCCTATCTTTCCCAATTAGGACAGGATGGCCAAGAGCTTTCTCATTGCTCCACATGTACTCTCAGCAATCCTGTGCCCTTCTTGCATATCCTGTTAAATTCCAGAACCAGAAGTGTAGAGAGGCAGATACAGGGTTTCTCCAGCCAGAGCCAGGCAGGTTTCATCCCAAACAGCAAGGATAAGATCTTTCCCATCTGCCTTAACTGTATAACCTTCCTCCAGGGTGCTGTACACAACAGTTGGCTTGCCTCACTCTGCACTGTTCTGTGTGCCCTCTATTAAATGTGCAAATAAAGATGTGCAGTAATTGTGAACATGTGCTTGTATACCTAATACCTTAATTCTTATTTCCTAGGTTCAATGTAGCTGCACTGGAAAGACAACAAAAAGCTGCCATGTTGGAGACACACTCTTGGGGCTCCCACTCTAGTTCCATATCTGAATCAGAGGTAAGCATGCAAGCAATAAATAGTTGGGAGTAATGTGTGTTTATTCATTACATATTTATGTTTTAATACACACATGCATCCTTACATGAGGTTTTTCTTCACGTTTTATAGCAGAAATGAAGGTAGAGGTGCAGAAATAGAGGATAAGGCTTGGAGAATTTAAGAGAGAGGCAGGAAACCACAAGGAAGAAGCTTTCTTAAAGCTTCTAACTGCAAATCAAGGCTTTTGCCTCAAAGTAATTCTTTATCAGACTTATTTCTGACATAGTTTTTAGAATAGGTCTATATGCTGTATGTGATTAGCAAAATTTCAAGTACTGGTTTTATTAGATGAAAGTCAAATATTGGCAAATAATTCAAAGTACCTACCTTTATACTACCAAGGCAGATACCTAAAACTAAAGCTTTTTGTGTAATTAAACTGCAGGGAAAAAAGTGCCATGCAGATTTCTTCAACAAATGAAACATACCTGCTGAAATTCCAAATGGAGCCTGTTTTGGGGCAGAGAATCTCATTCTAAAAATGGATATATTTTTAACACTTGTGACCAAGATGCAGTGGGGGTGCTATTTCAGAGAGAAATAACAGTATTTCTGTCCTGGTGCAGGGTATAAACTGTCTGAGATAGAAACACACAGAACTCAGGGCAGTCTGAAAGAAAGTCATGGACTCATTGTATGGCTGAAACATGTATTGGAAGGGAGGGGGGATTCCACAGTGAAGTCTGGACATACTCAAGAGCCAGAAAACATAAGATGAAGCAGTAGAGACTTGGTATTCCAAGTGGCAGCAGCCCTGATGCTTTGTGAAGCACATGTACCTAATGAGAGGTGAAGGCTGCTTCAGAGAAGTGCCTGGGAGTGAGCAGGGGGAGCTCAGGTTTGGGAAGTCACTGAGCTGTGCCAGCAGGGAGCTTGCCAGGAGTGAGCAGCCCTGTTTGCTGCTGAAGATGGAGTTTGGTGAGGGGCTGTGCAGGGCACAACCACATTTGTAGTTGTAATTAGGTATAATTTGTAGTATAGTCTCTGCTGATGAATAATGCACTGAGAAATGCAGTGAATTAAAACTGGATAATCCCTGGTGAATTTAATCCTGCTGTTGTTCAGAGCAATAGGTCTGTCTGGAGAGACATGTGTTAACAAAACTGCCTCTTCCCGACAGCTTCCTAATTAAGAGATTGATGTCAGGATCAAAGGGTTTAATTTGCACATGGCACCACCTCTCACATTTCCTCTCCAGCTCAACCAAAGTGGCCTTGTCATTTCTGCATCACCGACTCTTAGATGCCAAGCATAATTTTATGTTAAACTGCTTTTTATCCTGAGGTTTCTGCAGGGAGGTGAATTGGATAGAACAATTTGCAATTTAAACTGTTCATTTGGAAGCCCTCCTGTCTCCACTAACCTCCTTCCCTTCCTCTAAGCAGATTTGTAGCTTTAAGTCACTGATGTCTGTTAGCTCTGAAAGGCACACTCCAGGGAGCAAAGCAAACTAAACAAGAAGTACATACCCTTGAAGGATTCCCAAGTGCATCCCTTGGTTGTCTTGAGCATTCTGTCCCTCAGGAAAAGGCATATTTCATTGCAGGCAGGTCATGCTGCTGTGCAGAGAGGCAGACTGGTGGGATCTGTGTCATTGCACACCTTCACACGCGTCAAGTGGGCGCTGCTTGCTCTGCTTGTTAGAAGGCAGGTCATTCTCCCCCACTGCTCAATCCCATTATGGTCTGAGTGTCACTCCATCCTTCCTTTTGGGATGCAGCCAAGATGGTATTACAGGAGTGTCTTACAGGCCAGTAAGTGCCAAGTTCTGGCTCGTGGAGGGGCAGAGACATGTGCCCACAAGCGTGCACACTAGTGCACACACATGTTACCTGTGTGTAACTGATGCCCAGTTATTCAGCATTGCTGAGGTGAGGTTGCTTAAGAAAAAAATGCACCCTCTCCTGTGTGGTGCATGGGGCATGTCACAGCACAAGATTTGAGGTTAGGAGCTTCATTTCAGAAAGATGAGAATTCATGATTTTAAGAAGGAACCTCTGTGCCTCCTTCCACTTTCAGTAAATGCAGAAATTCTCTCATCAATGTAGCCTCCATGCAGCTGGAATTTGGGACAGTGGCTTCCCATCTCTGCAGAACATGGCACGTATTTATAATGATTTATAATGATATTTCATATCATACTCTGGTCCTGCTTGGGACTTTAGTATGTGCTAGACCTCTGTGTTTTCTAGGCACCGTGGTGAAATTTACAGGTACCTTGGTATACATTATTCAGTCTTTTTTGGGGGGGTTAGTTTTAATTTATGTTTCCATTGCTATCTGCTACATTACTCTCAACTTTTTATTTGCTACCTTAGTGCTCTAACTGCAGAAAACTTTATTTGTTGTGTTGTAATGAGTCATATTAAAGTTGTCACACTTCCTTCTATTTAGTCAGCTGTAAAAAGTCATTACACTTTATGGAAGTCAGATAAATGAAACAGGAGCCTCCCACCACATACAGTCACTTGTGCCTGCCTCTTCCAGGAGAGATCTAAGTGAAACCAAAGAGTGCAAAGAGCTTAAAGCTTTAAAAGTCATAAAGGAACAGGAAAAAAGGATGTGATGCCATTAAGAGCATGGTCCTGAGGATCACTAAGGAACCTTTAGGGCTATCTGGAAAAGACCTATAGAGCTGTAAACAAAGAGATATTCTCTCTATATTTTATGTATGCTGATTTCAAGGGGAGAAAACAGGTTTCTTCCTTTTTGCTAAGCATGTAGGATTGTATCCAAGAAACATCTGACTCCACTGCCAATTTCTCTTTCTAATTGAAACACTGTAGAAGATGTTGAGTAATGACTGAATTCAGAGAGTTCAGCTGTATTTATCATGGTACAATGAACTCCCTGCATGATAACTGTGCTTGCTGCTGGAGTGTTAGTTTATTTATAATGGCTTCACTTCCCTGCCTCTAGCACAGAAGAAATAATGACTCACTTTGCCCAGAGTTCTCAACTTACTAAATTTTTATGTCCCTGAACAAGAGTGGAGCATGTAGGATTATAAAGATCACTGTTGTTTACTATCTCAACACCTTTCTATTTGTCACAGAGTAAACTGTACCCTCTTGGAAAATGAAGATGTTTTCTTTGCCACTAAAAAAGAAGAGAAGCAGGAGACCAGCAGCATACACATTTATTAAGCTTTCAATTTTAAAATGACACATCAATGATGGAAGTCACTGGAGATGTCAGTGGGCAGGTGAGAAGATTGAGATGGATTCATATTTACCCTTCTCAGCTCTTAGTAAGACTGCCCAGACTGATGCTTGGGCACGAGTCTGCCTCATGGGGTGGATGTTTTAGGGTGGGAAGCAGGGACAAGCTGCAGGGTCCTGAAAGGAAACTCATCTCCACTCCCACGATGTGCTGTCAGGGGCCATGTTTGCCTGTGCATGAGGTTCCCCAGCCAGGCAAGCTGCAGACGTGAGCACTTGGGTGAAATACACCCCAGCAGCTACGATGCATCGTAAACACAGGCTGGGATGGGCTGCTGGGCAGAGAGGTGCTTAGAGCTATTCCTGTCCCAGGCAGGAAACTGAAAGGGATAATGCACAGTGAAGCCAACAACTTAACTCCTGCTTCTGCTGCCGCACGCGATCCCGCCCGGTGGTGACTGTTCAGAACGGGCTGACCACTAAACACACCAGTCATAAGGCAGCTGTGGTGGCAAATTGAATCCTATTTAGTGGGATGATACTCGAGGCAAACTTAGAGAGTGAGAGATGAGGAAGCATCAGCAGATGGGTGCTGCTGAGACTCCTCATGGTGCTGGTTTGGGAGCGCTGAGCTCCAGACCCGCACTCCAAGCCCCAGTTTGTAGGCAGTGAATAAGAACTGTGAAGCTCCAAGGGATAAAGCTGAACAGGGAAGCTTGTTGGCCAGCTCCAGAGCTGAGGGTTAAGTGGGGCCACTGGGTGGGCTTCCCGCAGTGAGCAGTTGGATGCTCCTGCCTGGATTATGGCTGGAGCCACATTGGTGGAACACCAGAGCCCACCCACCAGATGCACCTCAACAGTTTCTTGGGAACTCCCACACGGCTCATACAAGGAAGCATCTTTATTAAAATAACCATTTCACACTTCTGTGCAGCTCTTCATTCCCATGGTGACAGAAGCACTCAAACCAGCCTGTTCTTCTCAAAGGCTCCTTCAAGTCGCCAGCACTTTGGTTCTCAAGCTAAAAATCCAACAATTTTCTAGAAAAAAAATGATTAGAGAGGACAAAAAGCTGTTTCCGCGTTGGCTGCAGTCAGCTCGGCCCCTGTGGAAGCAGCGAGCAGTTCCCAGCTGTCCCTCACCATGATCTCATCTGGGTCTCTCCAACCATCAAGCTGTTGGCGGCCTCCCTAAGGCCGTAGGGGCGGGACCGGGCGGCCATGGGCGGGGTCACGGCCGTGGCCCCGCCCTCACGGCGCCCCCTGGCGGCGCCACCGCCCCCGTAAGCCTCGCCAGCACTTCCGCCTCACGGGGCAGGGGGCGGCCGCCGCTGGCGCATGCGCGGGGGTCGTTGCCGGCCGTTGGGAGGAGAGGCGCCATCTTGGGCCTGTGAGCAGCGGGCGGTGGTGGTGGCGGTGGCGGCGACCGGAGGCGGCGGGCCCTAGCGGCGAGCGCTGTGTGTGTGGGGGCTTCGCCCCGCCGCCAGCCCTCGGCGGAGAGGCGGGGCCGGTGGCCCGCCATGGAGAGCGAGTACTACGGCGGGGACCAGTCAGGTAGCGGCGCGGCGGCGTCACCCGCGGGAGGGAGGGACGCCCGGGGCGCTGGGCCCCGCAGGGGACGGTGCTGGGCACGGCGGGGCCTGCGGGGATTGCCCTCCGCTCCCGGTCCGGTGGCCGCTTCCGGCTCCCGTGCCCTCCGCGCTCCCCCCGGCGAGTCATGTCCGGGGTGCCGGCTCGGCAGGTGCTCCGCGGAGGGTTCCCGGGGCAGGGCTAGGCCGCCCCCCCCCTCGGTGGTGGTCAGCAGCCGGCTCCGCAGGGGTCTGGGCGGGCACCGGCGGGGTCGGGCGTGATAGCAGCATAGCGGCTGTTTTATTATTATTTCGGTGTTTTGATCGGTGTATCAGTCACTTGCGTGTATGTTATAAGTAGTTTTGTGGTGTCCTGAGGGGTATCTGTGGTGGGTTTGTTCCAGACCTCCCCAGTAACCTCCGTTTCTCTGTGTTGGTGCATAGTTAGAACGAGAGTCTGACCGCAGCGCTGCCTGGCTCCCTGTTCATCATCTCTATGAGGGCTTTTCTAAACACTGGGACATGTCACTGAGTTTTACTTCTCTTAACTTTGGGCTAGATGATGGTGGAGCTACCCCAGTGCAAGATGAACGGGATTCAGCATCTGATGTTGAAGATGAAGGAAATGAGCAGCATTCTGGATCTGAGAATGGAAGCGTAGGGCACCATTCAGAGGTACTGCTGGAACTTTATCTAGAAAGATTACTCCTCTATAAATTGATTGTTTTGTTGATGTTTAAAGAGGCGTTTTCTCTTAATGGAGATTTATGTATTTATTCAGTTGTTCTTAAGGGTTCTGTCTGGCAAAACTTTACTTCCAGAAAGAAATGTGTCAGATAATCTCTTGACCAGTATACAGGATAGGGTTGTGTTTATTTTCTTTTCTTCTATATCTTGTTATAATAGCACTCACTGATTTCTATTAGAAGAAGTTTAATATTGTTATACTCAAGTAAAAGAAACTTTTGGAGTTTTAAATTTTAAGTAATGGATTGTGAGGAATTTAGAATTTTGCATCAAATTCTGCACAGTAATGTAAACCCAAACATTATGGAGGCATAAATTTCTTTACTAAAGAATAAATCCTTTCCCATCTTCCATCTCTCCTCTCAGATGTGAGTTTTGACTCTCAAGTCTATTTTGTGCTATGTTTTCCACCTAGTTGCTCATAAAGGAGCAGGTCTCCATGTGGAGCAGGTTAAGGTTCCTGAATAGAATAGGTTCTTGCTTGGAGAATCCTACACCAAGGAAAGGGTGATAATGCTTTGATTCAGGGCTGTATTTGGGGGACAGTCATTTTGCTTTTGGATTGACTCTTTTGTTTGAAAAGAGATTCTGATAAATGTGGAGGTTCCTTTTAGATTTCTAAGACAGTTTTGGAGTTAATCTTAATTTTGATGGTTTTTTTGTGACCTGAAATGGTCTTAATAGGAAAGAATAATTTTGGCCTGTGAACTCATGTCTTCTGACAGCAAAGTTATGTTATGGAGAGCTTTTTGATACTCAGAAAAACTGTAATCAAAGCTATTTTGTTCTGTTTTGCATATTTTGTTGCATTTTATGCAGAGATCAGGATTGACTCTGGGTTTTCTGTGGTTATACATTTTAAAAATTGCTTAAAATTCATGATGTGATGTACTGTGGCAGGCTGATGTGTTGAAAGACTCAACTCTGCTGTGCTATAACTTGCAATCTCTTTTTTTTTTATTCTTCACCCCTTTATTGCACTCATACTTTCCTCGGAGTTAGAAAGTAGATAAGATTTTATATTTGTATAAAACAAAAGTTCTTAGTATATGTTTGAATTTGAATGTAAAACTGATTTGGAATTTCTTTTAAAAGATGTTGATTTTTACCATGGAGGAAATTGATTTGGTGTGAGGCAGCATCTGTTACTGTGACAACCAGGATTTCATCTTGGGAGAAATAGCTTTTTCAAAGGGATTTAGTAATTCTATTTTAATTGAAAAAAAAAAAAGGTGATGAGTGCGTGGAGAGTCATGTTTCTGCTACAGTAATTTTAAGCTTTTTTTTGCAGTGTATGAAAACTTGGTCATTTGTTGTTACTCCTCTATATGCCTGTGAGATGTTGATTTTTCTTACTGTGGCAAAGTAGTTGGAAATGTGGCAGGTAGTTGACAGTTACTTACATATTTAGTGTGTCTTTTTCAGATTTAAATAACCAGAAAGAACCAGGAGCTATTGTTATTGTTAACTTGATCCTGCTTATGTGCCTGCCTTATTTTAAGGCCTTTGTTCTATGATGGCTGTTAAATATTCCCTTGTAGTAAAATACTTCAGAAAGTCCTTAAAAAAACCCCAAACCCACAACCCCCAAACTCCTGAATTTAAAACACTTTTCTGTCCAATAGTAAATGTGAACCTTCAAGCTTTTAGTGCTTTATTTGATTCCATTCAGGTCATGAATATTTGAGGATTTTGTTATGAACTCTTACATTCTTCGTTTTCCCTACATCAAATTCAGAATGCAACTCAAAATGCAGTAATGTGGAGGAGCTGTCTCTGGAAGGAGGAGCTTTCAGTGATTTATCATATTATTTACCTTAAATACTCTCTCATCCTCTTATTTCCTTCATCTTTAGGAATATGTGGGAGGAATGACACTCAAAGGTAATAAAACCTTTGAGGCAGCCTAATCAGTTAAGTCTATTTAATTACTATTTCGTCTCTAATTTAGAACCCAGATGTTAAGGACTGAAGTTTTAAACTTTCAAACTTTTTTTTCAGGTTCTTAACTTTAAAGAAAAAGGGGAATCCTGAGGAATTACTTATGTAGGTCTCAGGTATGTGGGTTTTTCTTTTCCACAATTCTTTTCTGGCTTTCCTTCCCCCAGCCCCACTTTATCTATAAATGTTCTCCTTGATGTCCTTACGGATTCCGCTTTAGCCAAATAGAATTAGATAACACATAGTTTTAGTACAGTAATGGATATGAAATCACATTTACAGTGTTTGTACAAGTCAGGCTCAGATGGAAATCTCTAATGCCTTAGATCCTTTCACCAAGTCGCTGCTGTCCTCATGAATTGAGTTATGGTTTGACTGTGACTGTTAACAAATATATACAAATATCTTACATTTCTGGAAAAAAGAGACACTTGCTGATCTGCCTGTGAAGGTTGTGTGCCTTAGTTTAACAGCTGTCATTCATCAGATTGTAGTGGATGGGTCAATTTTGTTGAACTTACTAAATTATCAAAGTAGTACCTCTTAAAAGTGGCTGCATGTCGATCCAATAAACTATTTACTAACTGACATTTGTATGCAGAAGGATAACACTGTAAATTTGATTTTGATGTATTCCTTATTTTATACTGTACTAAAGCCTCATGTTATAGAATTCTTCCAGTTAAAAAAAAATAAATAAGGACATCTCAATTCAAATGTTTATAGATAAAGAGGAGGAAGAAAAGAAAGCAAAGGAATTAGAGAAAAATGCAGTAGCAATTACCTGAGACCTACTTGGTTTTGAGGATGTCTGATCTTTTATTTTAACTATTTGGAAAAGGAAAAAGAAAACTCCAGAATGAAATACTTGATTTCTTTGAAAACATCTTTTTAGAGACGAACTAGTAAAAAAAAATAAAAAGAAGGGGGGGGGGTGGGAGAGTCTGTTGCTCCAGAGTTTAGTCATCTCACTGTGGAGTTGCCTGCACTTTTTGTGTCAAGTATATTGCAAAACACTCAGAGATTCACTAAGAACTCAGAAGACCTTTGCACTGAGGGCTGTGGGCAGGAGCTAAGGGAGTGGGTGGTGTCTCTGTGGGGCTTCCCAAACAGCCTGCCCTTGGGGTTAGCTCTGCTTCTGCTCTCCAGGCTCAGGACTAGAGTAGGTGGTACCTAAGTGGTCCTTCTGTAGGTGACAGTATCACTGGGCTCTGTGGTGCTGAGCACTGTATAATAACAGTGTGAGCTAATTAGGATGCACCTCTGCTCATCCTCCCCAAGCATCTTTGTTCTCAGGAGTGATTGTCTGTTTGAAGTGACAGATATTCAATATACTGTGGAGTGCTTCAGTAATCATGCTGTATAATTGTAATGGCTTCTTGCCAAGTATTTTGCATAGGAAGTTCCTTGTAATTTAGTAATATATTTGGAATAGGTGGATATATAACTTGCAGCCACACTTCCAACCTTAGGAACATTTAACAATCGTTATGGATTCCAGGGTTGGGTTTTTTTTTAGTTTTGTTTACTTGTTTACCAAAGAGTTTCTGGAAGCTGATGAGCCTAATATTTAAATAGAATGATTTGTGTTGTCTCCTGTGGTTTTGTTTAGCAAAATCCCTTATTACTGCTGCCATAATTATCAGTATTCAGCATTAGCCATCTGAAATAAAGACAGACAAACCCACCAAATAGTAAGTGGTAGGAAAATAAAGATTAAATAATTCATATTATTACAAAGATCAATTTCAGTGTAGACTTCTGCATTTCAGTACTTCTCAGTGACCTTAACTGTAACTGCTGTGAAATGTTTCCTGTTTTGTTTTCACTTGCAGTTTTTTTAATCTTAAATGATACAGTCAGAGAAAATGCATCACATACACACATTGTTAGCTTAGGTGGGAGATACTGGATGGGAGAGGGCAGTTGAATCAATTTTGTGGTATGACAAAAAACAACTAGTGAATAAAATCCTGTAACAAGCTGAAAGCAGCTCTGTGTATGTAAGGGCTTCCTCAGCTGTTCATTCCCAATTCTGTAACTTCTTAATCCTCATACTTAATGCTTTGAAATTCCAAATTCAGGTTTTAACAGAGCCATGTTTCCTTTCTGTAAGGAGAAATAAGAAATACTGGGTAATACCACCAGCATGATTCAAAAGACAAGCATTGCTGTAGACAGGGACAAGCAGTAGAGGGAAAACTACTTGCTCAGATAATCACAGCAGCTGTTTTGTAGGTAGTGTTAATTAACAGGGAAATAGCAAAGCTGTATTTGAAGTGCATCTCTTATATAGTCCTAATTTTTTTCCATTGTGCAATAACTTTGTTAGTGATTCTGCAATAAGTTAGAAGTTACTATTTTATTGAGTGCTAACCAAAGGAATAAATGTGTAAAGTCCAAAATCTTAAAAAGCAATGTTATTTACCACATAGTATAATTCTGGAGGGAGAAGTTCCTAAAAGCAATTTAAATTCATTTCATTTAAAATTCCTTCTTAATTGTAAATTTTAAAGATTAATAGTATTGTTTCTTCTAAGTGCAGGATAGTTTCTTCTCAGTTTCTATTGTTTCTTCTAAGTGTAGTGCCCAGGGAGGTGGTGGAGTGGTTAGAGAGAAGTTGAGATGAAGGTTGGACTTGATGATCTTAGAGGCCCTTTTGAACCCTAATGATTCTATGACTCTGTAGGTACACATATGACTTTGTAAATATTTGTGTTACTTTACAATACATGCAGTACTTTGTAATACTTTATGTTGTTTTGTGTGACTCTGAATGTGTGGGTGGAATGACTATAGGAAATAAATATTGATAGGAAGCCTGTCCTTCCAAGGAAATTAAATTACTGACAAAAAAGATTTGGAAGCTTCAGGACATACAGGTCTTAAATTATCTCCTAGGACAATAAATGCTCAGTTTGCAAATGTGCTAGTGGAAGATGCCTTTAGCTGGGACAAAATCACCCCTGAGGAAGGCCTGGTGGAAGAGTGACTAGAAAAGAACTTCCTTTTACAATATTGTTCTTTTCAGTTGAAAATGGGATTATTGTGACAGTGACTGAGAGGTGTACCAGCCTAATGAAATTAGTGTTTTGAGGGTCTACTTTTTTTTTCTTAAATAAATGCAATTGAGGTTTTCTTTTCCAAGTAGAAATTAGATGTAGGAGAGATAAAACAAGATGTTGCCAGTAATTATATTGACAGGTGGCTTGTGAAAGGTTTTTCCAAAAATGGAGCATGTGGCTTGATGTTTTTTGCTGTGCAGAAAAAAGACATAAAGGATTTCAGTGTGTTTCAGTTCTGAAGTTTTAAGAAGATTGGTGTATTTATATGTAGGTTATCTCAGCTGTCTGGAGAGGCATGGGAGCTATCAGCTTAAGGGAGAGATGTTGAATCTGTTCTTATGTTCTTACACATTGAAACACACAACTTGTTAACAGCAGTACTCCAGAAGGTCTGACTAAAACTTTATCCCTGATTTTTGGTCTTGACATGGTCTTAAAATAGGTTTCCTTGGCAAAGAAGGAAGAGGCACAAGCTCTCTTGAGCTTCACTTGGAAAGCAATGCTTGTGCAGTTTCAGTAACGTGTATTTCATGCCAAAAAAAAAATCTATTTGAGATCTTAAGAAAATGACAAGTGTGAGATGCTGGGTTTTGCCTTATTGGGAATTCAGACTAAACCACTTTGAAGGCCTGACTTTTTAAAATACAAGCACTAAGTATTTACCCTTGAAGAACAGGACCCTTCTTAGGCACGTTTATTGGAGTCATTTATTGGACAGACTCCCCTTAATCTTAGTATTTTTCTTGTTCTGCAGTATTTGATAGTCCTTTGATGCAAATCGTCTAATAATTATTTCTATATAGAAAGTGTTTCAGTTTGCTGTACCATGGATAATGAGATTAGAGGAAGGACAAGCAAAAATTCAGAACTTTTTTAGTGTACCTTTTAGGGTTTCTTTTGCTTAGTTGCCTGAGATTATTTTTCTCTTTCAGAATGAACACAGTGATGGAGAAGATGATGGGCAAATGGGAGAGCCTCATGAGACGGACTCTGAAAATGAAGATATCCCAAGGCAAAAAGACAGTGACTCAGATAATGAGGAGCCTCCAAATCACAATGTAAGTGATTCAGACAATGAAGCAGCTCATGGAGGGAAGGACAGTGATTCTGATACCGAGGACCGTCCAAACCGGCATTTAAGTGACTCTGAGAATGAAGATGCCTTAAACCATCGAGCGAGTGACTCTGAGAATGGAGAACCTCCCAGGGATCACAGTAGTGATTTTGAAAATGAGGAGTCCCACAAGCAGCCGGGCAGTGACTCGGATGAGGAGCAGCCCCACAAGCAACCAGGCAGTGACTCTGAGAGTGAGGAGCAGCTCCACAAGCAGCCAGGCAGTGACTCGGAGAATGAGGAGCAGCCCCACAAGCATCCAGGCAGTGACTCGGATGAGGAGCAGCCCCACAAGCAGCCGGGCAGTGACTCGGATGAGGAGCAGCCCCACAAGCAGCCGGGCAGTGACTCGGATGAGGAGCAGGCCCACAAGCAGCCAGGCAGGGACTAGGATGAGG
>VYZX01015353.1:123508-152423 GCA_013401335.1 Brachypteracias leptosomus
GATGAGGAGCAGCCCCACAAGCAGCCGGCCAGCGACTCGGAGAGCGAGGGTGTTTCCAGACACAAACAAGAGATAGAGTCTGAGGATAGCGATGGGGAGGAGAGGAAGGAGGAGGTGCAGAATGACTCTCATCATTCAGATAATGAACATGTAAGGGAAGGATTCCAGGGCTCTGACAGTGAAGAGGAAGCGCCAAAGAGACGGAAAATATCGGATAGTGATGATGAAGAGAAGGAGGAGGAGAAGACAGTGAAGAGGAAAACTGCTATCCTCTCTGACAGTGAGGATGACAATGAGAAAACACGTAAGGAACTATCGTGTGAAACTAAAAATGTCATGTAGCAACTTCACTGTTAGAGTTAAATCATTGTTTTTATGTGAGGAAAGCATCTGTGATAAATATGAAACCATAAAGCACATTTGGTGTTAGAGCACAACTGCATTTGTAGAGACTGTTGGTCTAACTGCATTTCTGTGTGAATGTGTCTAATACTTCTGAGTAATAAGTAGGTCTAAAAGAAGTAAAAGAGAAGACTGCAGTGATCTCACTTTATCCTGGCATCTGTTGTTGTGTTGATTATTCCTGTTAGTTATTTCTCTTCTTTATTTCTCTTGTCATTATTTCTTTTTTTTTTATGTACTGGGGGTGAGAATCAATTTTGAAATTACAAGTTCTTATGGCTAGATGTGGTATAAGGGAACTTCAGTTACTGGTGGAATAAACCAGATGTTAGAATGGTTATTTTTTTAAGAAGTGGCAGTATATTGTGTAGGAAGGCTGGTCAGCTTTCCTCTTGTCCAAATTTGAGAGAATAGATTTTGAGAGTAGCTCTGTTACTAGGACCTATAGTAACACTCCTTTCTGTTGGCAGCTGCAAAGAAAGTACGAATCCTTTCTGATGTGGAAGAATCAGATAGTGATGCTGCTTCAGAGAAATCTGAGAAAAGGAAGAAAAATATTGTATCAGACAGCGAGGAGGAAGAAGAAGACAGGAAAGAGAATGCTGGGAAGAAAAAAGAAGAAAAAGATCTTTTTGGCAGTGACAGTGAATCTGGAAATGAACAAGAGTAAGTGCTTCTGGGAATATGAATTCCTTCAGGGTTGCAGAGAGTGAGACTGATTGTGAATGGAGAATGGATGAATCTCAACCAGGGAGTGATTGTCCACCTTGATTGGTGGTGAGAAGAGCACGGTCAGTAGCAGGTGGCAGAATGAAAGGTGGATCTCCACACAGTCATTAGAAATTTTGTAGAAAATGCACTTCTCACTGTTGCAGTCTGATCAGATCAATGTTATTGTTACCTTCACAGGAACCTGATTGCAGATATATTTGGAGAATCTGGTGATGAGGAAGAAGAGGAGTTTACAGTAAGTGTTACTGTGGATGTCTCTTATTCACTTGCTAGATCTGATCTCCAGAATGACTGTTGGGGTTTGCTGTGCTGGATTTGGGTTAAATAACATTTGCAGATTTTCTGTTGGGAGAGTTATTGGTGTGAAGGTCACAGCTGGAATTAGGAAGCTTTTGTTCCTCTTTCTTCTAGATCCTCTGCAGACTTTTCTGAAGGTTTTAGAGTATCAGTGTCAGGTGACAGAGCAGATGCTCAATCCATACACTGATTTGCACTGTCTTTACCCACCAGGGTTTTAACCAGGAAGATTTGGAGGAAGAGAAAGGAGATGCAGACCTGAAGGAGACAGCAGATGAATCGGACTCTGATGACAACATCAAAAGAGGGAAGCAGTAAGTCAGTGTGTTACTCCTTTGTTAATAGCAAATGCAAGATTTTAGTGTCTCCTCCAAAGACTGGGTAGACCTCTTAGTTTAGAAAGGACTGTTTCTGCAGAAAATGTGTTCTCAGAAACTACACCAGAAGGTCCTGTCTCAGCTTGTCCAGTTCAGTCACTGCAGTCCATAGCAGATTACCTGTGCTCCTGCTTCAGAGAACAGTATCTCGTGGTTCACATCAAAACATGAGTGAAATTAATATCAGACAAGCATCTAGCTCTACTCAGCACTGGAGTTATGGTGTGTTTCTCTGCTGGTGTAAGGGATAAGGCGTGGCAAGACTTGCCATCAGCATGTCTTCTGTTTCCTTTCTCTCTGCTCCAGTCAGAGCAGTGTATTGGAGGTACAGGAAAGCTAAATCTTTGGCAGCCTCAGCGACAGCTTTAGCACATTTTGAGCCCTGGATGTTACATGTGTGCCTGTCCTTAGCTATTTCAGCATGGTCTTGCAGGCTTCTGAGGACATCTCAGAACCATTAAAACCCTTTGCTAGTTTCCCAGTTTGTATACCGAGGATAATTAATCCTGCAGGGACTATGAGACGTACACTTGTAGATTTATTGGAGAATTTTTGAAAGGTTATGCTACAGAAATAGAAAATTAGTTCCTACAACAACAGAACAACCCACTTCTGACCATCAGCAAACTCTTCTTGCATTTCAGCATGGACTTCATGTCAGACTTTGACATGATGCTGCAAAGGAAGAAGAGTATGAGTGGCAAACGTAGACGAAACCGTGATGGTGGAACCTTTATTAGTGATGCAGATGATGTGGTCAGTGCCATGATTGTGAAGATGAACGAAGCTGCTGAGGTGAGTTTTCTAGGCCCCAAAGACACCTTAAAATCCAGTTCCATTCTATGGGAGAATCTTGTGATCAGTAAAATATAGAAAGGTGTCTGATACTCAAGTAATCTGTACACTGTGGAGAACTTCCAGTATCTAAATAACTGCCAAAGTTACACTTGTTGTTTAATAGACTCATCTTTTTCCTGTAAATGTAAAGGACAAGAGTTGCTGATTTCTTCTTGCTCTCATTCCTCAACTCCCTACAGGAGGATCGACAGCTGAATACACAGAAGAAACCAGCACTAAAGAAATTAACTTTGCTACCAACTGTAGTTATGCATCTTAAAAAGTGAGTTGTCATTCTCCTAATGAATTATCATCGTGAGAATATTGGGAATTTGGTAGATTTCATGGAGTGACATTACAGTTGTACTGAGTATGCAGGGAAACACTTTATTTTCTTCCAAGTAAATGCTGGAGCTTAGTGGCCTCAAAACCCTAAAATTCTACATGATTTTACCTGTTGATTTAACATGAAACAAACTCAAAGGCACGATTGTGCTGAAGGAACATCACCTCTTAAGATTTTGATGTATTGTATGACTTTGTGGCTTCTCTCTCAACTTTCTAGGCAGGACCTCAAAGAAACTTTCATTGATAGTGGTGTCATGTCTGCTATCAAAGAGTGGCTTTCTCCTCTTCCAGACCGAAGTCTGCCAGCACTGAAGATACGAGAGGAGCTTCTAAAGATCCTGCAAGAGGTTTAAAACTGACTTTTAATCATATTTGATTTGAGGCTTCTCCATGGTTTTGCAGTCATGTGCTTTAGGGAGATGTTTGGTGGTTTGTTTGGTGATGTTCTGGTCCCTTCTCTTTTCCACCCTATTAAAGTGTGCAGTGCACTGGAAAGCCTGTCAAAGGCTTTAGTGTTTGTAGCTAAGCTGATTACTGGAATGCTTTTGCCACATAAGTTTTTACCTTTATAAAATCAAAGATTTGAAGGCAGTAACTTAATTCTTGGGTAATATAAGCAAAAGAGTATTTGGAGTAAATATTTCTGGAAACTTACTTAATTTTGTGTATAAACCCCAAGAACATTAAGGCAAATTTCTGGGTTTTGGTGTTTGACACTGCAACTTGTTCCTCATGGGGCAATACAAAAATGTGAATTTTCTCAACCTTATTGTGAAGATGGATTTTGGTCTTTTTGCAAAGTTCAGTGATGTTATTAATGTTCAGACATAATTTCTTGCTATTTTTGGCCTTTTCCTTTACCCTGCAGCTGCCCAGTGTGAGCCAGGAGACCCTGAAGCACAGTGGCATTGGACGAGCTGTGATGTACCTCTACAAACACCCCAAAGAGTCGAGGCCTAACAAGGACATGGCAGGGAAACTAATCAGTATGTAAAGCTCCCTGTGCCTCCCCTCAGTGAGACCTCACTGATAATCAGATTTCTGCATCAGTCTTCTTGTTGCCTGGTTTTTGCCATCATCTGTAGTAGAATTAATTCTGCAGTGTAGGAATCTCACCAATATCTTTCATCCCTTTGTTTGCAGAGCTCTTAACAAACCCTGTTAACTTCTGCATGCATCTTTTCCTCTTTCTTCCATTCTTGTTTGAAACCAGAGGATGGTGTTTATTTTGCCCAGATTCTCTCCTTGTACTTGTCCAGACCTCAAGTATATGCTACAAAGGTGCTGCCAGGAGACTGTTTATTCCATGTATTTGAGAGGAATCTTGGATGACTGAAAGTTTGCTTCTTAAACAGCTGTAGTCCATGTGCAGTGCATCTTGAATGACTGCAAATTGATTATAAACTTGTGTTCTTTAGGAACTATTTTGCATATTTCTAAAAGAGAAAATTCTCTGTGCTGTGCAGGAGTTCCTAAGTGTTTTAAGAGCCAAGAGAGATTCCAAAAAGAGGAGAGAACAAGGATTTATGCTGAAAGCTCTTTCTTACTGTCCCCCCTTCCCGAGGGGCTGGACTTCCCTCAAATATTAAAGAGTTCAAAAATCATTTGGTTGAAAAGAAGCATAAATATTTACCATAAACTTTGAAGGCTGCATTTGGTCACCAGAATGGTTTGAAGATAAACTTTTGAGGCCTAGTGTTCATTAACCAGTTGTATTATTTTTTTTAATAGATGAATGGTCTCGACCCATCTTTGGCCTTACCTCAAACTACAAAGGCATGACAAGAGAAGAGAGGGAACAGAGGGATTTGGAACAGATGCCACAGAGAAGGAGATTGAGCAGGTAGGAGCAGCAGGCAGAAACAGGAAATCCTTCCTTCTTCCTAAGACTCCATCAAGAAAAAGTGGTGTGTAAACATTAAGGGAAATAAATAATAAGTTAGCAAATATCTCTTTTCTTCTGCCACACTTGCCTGTCTTTAAAAATACTCCCTTTCTCTGTGTATATATTATTATAAAATTCTATTTTTCTTGCAGCTCTGGTGGTCAGACTCCCCGCAGGGACCTGGAGAAAGTGTTAACTGGAGAGGAAAAGTAGGTTGGATTTTTTTTATTTTAATTGCCAAAAAATAGTATTTTAATGGTACTAACAATATTCAGTTTGTTTTGAGGATTGAGAGGCAAGAGTTATGCAGTTAGAGGTAGAGCACAGTACTTGCTGATATTTTCTGTGTTGAGATTTGTCTCTAACAGTCACATCTTGTTTTCTGCAGGGCTCTTAGGCCCGGGGACCCCGGGTTCTGTGCCCGTGCGAGGGTGCCAATGCCCTCCAACAAGGACTATGTGGTCAGGCCAAAGTGGAACGTGGAGATGGAGTCCTCCAGGGTAAGTGCTGCTGATTGAACCTGGGAATCTGTCACCTTATTGCTGTCGTGACTGTACAACCTGGTTGTTCTTTACGTGTCTCTTCTGATTTGAGCAGACAGTAAGCTCTGCTCTCAGGTGGGCTGCTCTCAGCTCAGCAAATGCTTTCACTTGGGTACCGTTGCTTCCCTTGCCAAAAAGAGATTTTCATGTTAACTGTTGTAGTTTCTCTCTAGGGTAAGAATCTGATTACAGGCCTCTTATTTGAGAGCATTTCGAACTAAAGCTGCTGCAATTCAATAAGTGTCACTGAAATTTTTATACCTCTTCCAGTTTTTGTAGCCTGTTCTTCCAGTTTGGGAAAACTTTGAGGTTTTGGTGTATATTAACAGTTTCAGTAGAGGCCTTTGCTTTGCTTTTGGTTCATCCATCTACCTCGTACAGTTTAATTTAAAAGCAGAGTACGTGGTAGAACACGTGTAAATGGAAGAAATAATAATAATTACTGTGCTTGCTGCTGTTCTCTTTCCTTCTGTGCATTAACTGAGCTGTTGTTTCTAGCCCGGGACTATTAAGAGAGGTATTAGTCGCTTGGAAAAGCACAAGAGGCGGTTTGCTGAACAGAAACGACTCAGCAAAGTGCATCGGGCCATCAAGTTCAGCATTGAAGGCAACAGGATGCCCCTGTAGCCATGCCACTGCCTTCCCCAAGCTTGTGAGGTATCCCTCAAGGGAGGTGTGAACAGTGCATGTGCTTCAGCTGTTGGCAGTTTGCACATACAGGACAGGAGTGTGCACACCCTAACTTGGAAAGCTCTCCTCGTGTTCTCCTATGTCTGTACTGGGACCGAAAAGGGAACTTGTACAGGAACAAAAATTAGGCTGTAGCACATCACATGTGCCACGAGCCCTGTCTCAACAGCTTCAGGGGACCCAGATAATACCGGGTGTTAATGGAAGATACCTGTACTCAAAAATAGCTCTGCACCACCTGGGGTTTTGAATGCTCTGCTGAACTGACACACGGGGGTTCTCAGCCCTTAGCTTAGGGCCTCGTGTCACCGGACACCGGCATCTGTGGCTGATGCTTTGCTGGTCCCAAGTAAGGTGTGTTTTCACTCTCATTTTGAGTGATGTGACTCTTGAGGGGTGGGTGACAGGAGGCAGAGCGTGAGACCTCTGCAGAGCAGGGGGAGAAGAATCCCCTGCTGGGAGTGAGGGGTGGAGGGAGGCCAGGCAATGACATACACCATTGTGGGAATTATTTGGACAATTCCTAGTCTGCATTTCAGTTCTGTGAGCAGGGCTGCCACAAACCAGTAGTGACAGGAAGAGGCTAGCACAAAAGGTAGATCTAACTGTTGAGTTAAAGCTTCATATTTATTTGTTAAAAAAAAATAAATATTTTTTTAAAGATCACTGTGAAATTCCAGATATAATCTCAATGGATAGTGAATAGTTTTTGAATAAAGTTTATTTAAAATCAGTGTGTGAGGAGCACCTTCCTCAGTGATGGGAACAAGAGCTTCAGTTTCTAATAGATGTTTTTTGTCAGATATTAAGTAGTATCTTCTGGATATCTCTGTTCTCCCAAACTTAAAAGGTGTGCAATTTCCATCGTTTATTTGTTTCTGTTATCTGGATAGTGGTAATTGCTTTCTAGGAAGAAATGGCTGTGGAATGGAAGGTCCTTGCTGTTTATCTTGGTGGCATTTCTTTACAGAATCCCTGTATTTGATCTGTGAACAATTAACTGCTCTGTCACCTCGGGTTTTCATTTGCAGTTAAAATACAGAGATGCAATGCAATAACTCTTCTAATGACTTGTATGGTCAGCTTTGGCATTTCTTTTGCTTCTTCCTACACTCCTTTTTTCCCCAATAATCTGTTTTAAAACAAGTACTAATTAGTCACCTTTAAAACGAGCCGTGGTTTGGAATTGGTCCCTCAGCTGCAGCCACCTCAGTCGGGGTGTTTGTATCTGAAGCCCGTGTGTGCAGCACTGAGCTCCAGCCAGCAGAGACACTAAACTGCAGTATCCAGCTGGCATGGGGACAACTAACACTTTATTAATCCCTGTAATAACATCACAGCTTTCCTGTGTGATGGCCATGAGTGTTTACTGCCTCCATGTATGCAATGCATACATTGGGGGAACCATCCTATCCCCTGCACAGGGAGAGAACACGTACACACACACACACGTGGGACCAGGGGCTTGACCAGCTCCCTCTTGCAGGTTTCACCTTGCATGCATCTCTTTTCTGGAACCTCTGGGGCGTCTGCTTTTTTTCAGTGGTAATTATTAGTTTTATTTTTTAAGTTCCAGGGGAGCTCTAAGAAAGGGGTGAGTCGACTGGACAAACAGATGCGGAAATTCACAGATATCAGGAAAAAAAGCAGATCGGCCCATGCAGTGAAAATCAGCATTGAGGGTAATAAGATGCCATTGTGACCCTTCACAGAATGCCCCATGAGCCCTGCTGTAAGACAATACACCCATAGACTCTTTGGAGACCTTTAAATTTTTTAACAACTTGTTTGGGGGTTGTTTTTGTTTTTGTTTTTTTTTTAGTGAATCTTTAAATTGTTGGTTCAGGTTCTGGTATAAGATGTTGTCCGAGGACTGTGAATATGGGGACATCTTTCTCCTGATTGTATTTAAACTTGCTCTATTGTGTCCTTTGTACAGATCACGTATTTGTTGTATTGCAACACTTTAGACAATAAAACATCTTGTTTTTTCGGGGGGCTGTCTGTTGATTGCTCACGAGAGTGTGTGTATGGACCACCTGGGATGGGGAAAAGGTGCTAATTGTTAGTTTTCTGTTTGCCATTGTCCATTTCCTCTTTATTCAGTGCTTTAGTAATGAGTTGTTCTGTCTTTGGAGATGTGCATGGATTGGTTTTGATTGGAAATACTGACCACCTTCCACTGGGAGGATTTCATTTACCATGACAGGACACATTTACCATGTGAAGTTCAATGGAAGACCAGCAGATCAACCCCTAAAAATGCCAGCTACATGCTGGACATGAGACAGCAGTGCTTGGTGACCATTGATCCTCCTCCATGTGAACAACGAAGCCTTCAGTGGTGACTGCAGTTGGAGAGCCAAGGGCTGCAGCTGATGGGCTTTTCTGTCACGTGCAATAGATGATTTTTCAAGCCAACCAGCCTTTGGAGTGGAGAAGACTTGAACACCAGACTGCTGGACATGTCTGTGGGTACTTTATGCAGCACTTGGAGCTAACACTGTGCATTTGCAGCCCAAAAAGCCAACTGTGTCCTGGGCTGCATCAAAAGAAGTGTGGGCAGCAAGTTGAAGGAGGTGATTTTATAAGGCCTTGTAGTGATGAGGGGTAATTGCTTTCAACTGGAGGAGGGGAGATTTAGATTAATAATTAGGAAGAAGTTCTTCACTAGGAGGGTGGTGAGACACTGGAACAGGTTGCCCAAAGGTGATGTGGATGTTCCATCCCTGAAGTGTTCAAGACCAGGTTGGATGGGGCTTTGAGCAGCCTGGTCTAGTGGGAGGTGTCCAAGAAGTGCTTGGCACAGTGAGAGCGTGGAACACATGGATGGTCACACCTTAAATGTGCCTCTGACAGCAAACTAAAGCTGTGCTGGGACACAAAGCGAAGCCTGAAGGAGGGATGGACCCTGCTAGAGGAGTTCTGCTCATAAAACTGCACCTACATTTGCCAGGTATGCTTATGACACAACTCGGGGTGGGGCCTGCTGAGAGTTTCAAGGGTTTGGGGCTTTTTTCCCATTTTTTAACTTAAAGAATTTATTGAAAGGGAATTTACTCTCATATTGGCAGGTGCAACCATGAAAATTAAGTGTATTAGAGGGGAATATTACTCTTGGCCACAGGTGGTTTATTTCACCTGTGGTTTTTGGCATTGAGCACTTGTTTATGTGTGGGGAGGCTGGCTGCTTATAGAGGGCTGGAACGGTGCACATGGTCAGCCTTCCTTTGGTTGGAGAGTGAGAGCAAAGTAGGTTTTTTTGGTTGTGTGTTTCTGTTGTTTTTTTTTTCTTTTTCTCCCACCCTGTGTGTTCACCAGTAGCTCATGTCTGTATTACTGAGTTTCATCACCTATGGAGAGAGGCAAGTTGTGCACATGAGGGGGGTGTCCTCAGAATAAAGAAAAAGGGTTTTATTTTATAGAAAAAAAGTGTTAAAAATGGGCAGTTGTTCTTGCTGTTTCCACAGCTGTGTTTTGTAGTTCCACTTCTGTCCACATCCAGAACAGGAGCCCAGAGTCCATCATCTTTAGGTCTTTCCCCTCTCAGTTCATCCAGTGCAGTTTGTAACACACAATTCCACACATGCCTTGTTCCAGTAGCAGAAAACTTTTGTATTTTAATGACCTGAACTGCACTTGGGGTAACAGGACAGCACTGCCAGAAATGTGCTTCCTTTTCTAAGCAACACATTCACCGAGGACTCTTCATGGGGGCTTGAGGCAGGAAAAGCTTTTTCTTTCTCTAAAACAGCCCTTGCTGCTAGGAATTTACATTAAAGAGAAGTTGTAGATGTCTCCTTTGCTATTTGTAGAATAGTTCTTTATTACACACAAATGTTTTACTCAGTGATACTTCCATGAGCTATTGAACCATTGCTTTGACAATAATCTTGATTTTACCCCATTTTACTGCACCATGTCTTAGACTGAAGCACTGTAATAACAGCACTGTCCCCATTTTAAAGATGGTATTAAGAAAAGGTAATGGAAACATTTTCTGAATCTGCTACACTCTCAACAACCTCTTTAATCCAGGGCAGGTAGTTGGACACCCTGGTGTACACACCATACTTCCCTCGTTCAGCACAGCCCTCCCCCCAGCTCACAACCCCCAGGAGGAACCAGGTGTTGTGGTAGGACACGGTGAAAGGGCCCCCACTGTCCCCTTTGCAGGAATCAGCAACCTCCGTGTGGTGCCCTGCACAGAACATGTTGTCAGTGACCAGCCTGGCCATGGAGTGCTGGCAGGTCTCCATGTTCACGATGGGCAGATGCACCTTCATGAGGAAGCGCAGGGTGGAGCCGCTGGCGTGGGAGGCTCCCCAGCCACTCACCATCCCCACCCGGCCCTCCTGGGCCAGCAGGGTGGCCAGGGTGGGGCTGGGCAGGCAGAGGGGAGCCACGTACTCGTTAAAAACAGCAGCACTGCTCAGGTACAACAAGGCGATGTCGCTGTTGTAGTTGTTGGTGTCGTAATGGGGGTGTGTCCAGCTCCTCTCCACAGCGATCTTCTGCTCCTTCAGTTCTCGTCGGTACTTGTCAAAGTCACCTGTAGGGACAAGTTAAAATGTTAACCTGGCACCAACCTCTGCAGTGTCAGTGTGGGGAGCAGGAGCCAGTGCTTTGGGCCTCAGAAAACAGCCCAAAACATCTCATCCTCTGTAACCATCCTCTTGTGCTGCAACTCAAGCTTCCCAGCTTGCCCCATAAGGGCAAAACAAGGGTTCTGACTGGTTGAGTGGACACACATGGATTTTTTTAGCATCAATACTGTCACTGCTTTGTAGTAATCACTGTATTTAGAACAGTTTTTCCTCAGCTTTCCTGGGCTGCTGTGTTATGATATGAGCATGAAGATGCAGCCAGGGATAAGGCTGAAGAGCTGGTGCCCATCAGTTCCCCAGTGCTGTGTTCTGGTCACTCCTCTTATACCTCTTAAAAAACCTGGAGGTTTCAAGCACAGGAGTGTGTGTATTGCAGCTTCCTGCTGCAAGGGCTTCCCTCTCCCCTGACATGTCCTACAGCACCAGCAGGAGTCATGTTGAGAAGCACGTAGCGCACCAGAAACTAATTTTAGGGCTGCTTAAAAACCAACAATTAATTGAGAGCAGCTCCTCACCTCTAGGAATCTTTTCTCCTCCTGAGGTGTCCCCTGAGATAGTTCAGGCTCCATGCACAATGAGTTTGCCAAAAACGGGCAACAAAAATGTAATTAAAAAAGAAGTATTAACTTGCCTTATGCTTCCAGCTCCTCCATGAAGCACAGAGGGACCAGCTGCAGCCCCTTAGCACTTACCTGTGGCCAAGAAAATGAAGTGTTCTGTAAATCCACCTCAGGTTGGAGTGTTTCTCACCCCCACCCTTGTGCAGTGTAAGAGCTCACCCCGTGTGAGCCCAGGGGACTCACCCACAGTCACGTAGCGTGGCCTGACGAGATCCAGGCAGTGAGCAGCTGTGACCACCCAGCGGCTGCTGATCAAACTCCCACCACAGAACCCAATGTTCTGACTGTTCCAGATCAACACCTGTGTGGAAGATGAGGAAGAGGAGGTGTCACAGGGCTGTGCACCCCAGCAGGCTCCTGCTGCTCAGGTCCAGGCTCTCCAGCTTAACACTAACACTGCTCCACTGATGTCCCAGCAGCTCTTCAGTGACACTCCTCCCTGCAGCTGTTAGTTCAGGTATTAAACTGAAGGAAAAAGCTTAGATTTTGGTGCTCTGCAGCTTCAGGGAAGTTAAACAAGTAGAAAAAAAGAGTAATACAGTTCGACCTCCTACTATAGTCTATTGTCATGGTTTACATTAAATCTCTGTACTATTGGTGACTTTAATTCAGCTCAGTAATGCTAAAACAAAACACTGAAAAGCAGCAAAGAAACACCTGAAAGTTCTGTCTTAGTTAGTCATAACCTAGAATGGGAAGGGCTTACAAAACCCTTCAGAAAAAAGAAACACAGATAATGCAAGATTCAAGTACTAATTGCCTGATGTAATGAAAATTGAAACCGCCTTTGATAGTAGCACTGCTTCAAGAAGAAAAGGTGCAGGTTGGGCAGCATTCAGACAGTCCCTTCTTTCAACCCCAAATCAGGTCTCACTTGGTCAACAGGAAAGCAGCTGCTGTTCCTCCTGGAAGCGGGTAAGTTACTAACATATAAAGGACACACACATACACAAAAACCCAAAACTAAGATTAAAAAGCAACACTTCTGAGAGGTTTCACTACTCACCCCCCACCACCATTTGCCTTCACATTAGAGCCTCTCAGTTTTATCTTCCTTACCATAGCAAGTATGAAAAGCTCCTCATTCTAAGAATGTCACCTTGTCATGGAAATTATTTTTTATGGGAAATAGCACCAGTCATTGCAAAAAAAGAGTTAGTTAGCAGCACAAGCTTTTCATCAAGAACATTTAGAAACAAAGAACCTGACTACTAAACCAGGGGAAGATCTGATTGATGTGGTTAGGAGAGAAGGTATTTAGCTCAGCTCTGTATGTAGGACAGGGGAGAATGATAAATAGACAACTGAGAGCTGTATCATCAAAAAGACCTGAAGAAGTTTGAGCAATCCATGGGGTTGGGTTGCTCTCCACCTGAAAAAAAGACCTTCATAATGGTTTGGTGAACCCTGCTTCAACAGAATGGGTGATGATAAAGGAGGAAAGGGTTGAGGTGTGGTATTTATGGCCAGACTAAAAGAAAAGTATTACCTGCCAGGGGCAATGTCCACGGTGACACAAAGTTCCACCCGTTATCCTGGAGTCACTGTGCTCTAACGTGGAGCTGAGGTTGATCTGGCTGAGCTGAGGCACGTCTGAAACATCTTCCCAGACACTGCTCTGGTCAAGCCCATCGTGCATGGTCTGAATGGTCCCTGTGTTGTTCTGGCCAGAGCTCACCCCTGTCTGGTTTTGCCCAGCAGCATTTTCTGTGTCCTTCTCCCTGGCAGCAGGGGCTGGGGGCTCATTCACGGCCTCCTGGTGCTCAGGGACACCATCCCCCAGTGGCTGCTGGGGCACAGAGTCCTCCAGTGTCTTGTTCCAGCTGGAAGCATCTCCTGCCACCTCCCTTTGTCCAGCATCACCCTCCACATGCGTGCTCTGGCCAAAGGCACCTGTTGAGGTCTCATTTTCCCCTGCTTGTTGTGGCTCCCCCTGCCCAGCCATGCCCGTCGTGCTCCCCTTCCATGTGGCCACATCACCCCCCTGCTCACGCAGGTCCCTGGGGAGCCGCCGCTGCTCCAGCTGCTCTTCCACCAGAGCCCACCTGGTTTTAATCAGCCCGCATGGAAATGGTGCTGGAGGGGGGACAGAGAGAAATAACCATGTGAGTATAGAGTGCATGGTGCTGTGCAAACCTCAGCATGAAAGCAGCACCATTCCTGGCCCAGAATGGGATCCAAGGCTCCTGTAAGAGCCCGGCAACAACTCTGACAGCTTGATGGCCAATTCCAGCCCCTGATGGCCAATTCCAGCTCCACCATCATCTGACCAAGGTGTCTAGAGCTCATTACCAAGAATCAGGAGCACATGGCTCTGCCTTTTCTGAGTCAGCCATGGTGGCTACTCAGCAGCAGTCTGCCAGGGCTCTCCTCAGGACAGACTCCAAACCCAGCACACAGGATGCCATGAGAGAAAGTTCTAAAGATCCCTGTCGTGTCCCCCTGCCTCCTAACCCTGCAGTTTAGCTCCATAACCCAGTTAGGCTGAGCTAAGGCTGTGCAGTTGGAAGGAACAGGCCACCCCAGACTGTACTGCTTCTCTTTTACCCAAGATGGGGGGCACTGGTTTAAAGAGAGAGAGAGAGAGACACCTGACGGAGAAGACCCCTAAAATTTAAAATAAACAAAATATTATAAATAAGACAGATCTTCTCCATATGCTAAGTACAAGCTACAGCGTGTGTAGCTCTTCTGGAACTAGTGAAGAGGAGAAAATGGTTCCTGCAAATCTGGCCTTGACCTGCACCCCCCAGAGCTGCCCAGGCTTTACCTGCTGGCAGACATCTCCTCCTTTACCTGCTGGCACACATCTCCTCCCATCCTCGTGCAGAGTGTAGCCCTGGGCACAGGAACACACCACGTGGAAGGTGCTGCTGCTGTCCCTGCAGAACTGCCAGCACCCGCCGTTCTCGTACCAGCACTCCACCTTCTCTGCAATGGGAACACTGGGTTACTGCTGGGCATGGACCCCAAAGCTTCTAGCACTGATATTATAGGAAAGCAGGAAAAAAATCTGCTGCAATCTCACAGGGAAACAGAAGGCTCTACCTCCTACAGTCCCAGAAAACCACATTGATTTGTAGCAAACCCAACACGTTGCCTTATGTCTATTGTTGGCTTGTTTCTACCATTTCCTTGTTGCCAGCTTTGTCTTGAGGCCACAGTTGGGCTCTCAGCCTGTAGAGCAGGGATAGAAAAACACCTGGAAGAGCCAACACCTCTAAATGGATCCACTTCTGATCCATCTGCACATCTTATCTTCTATAGCAGGACAGATTTGAAGTACTAGGAATTTGAAGTACTACACTTGGAGGCCAAGTCTGGAGAAATGGGCTGAGCTTTTTATACATTGTCACAGTAAAAAAATTAACATGATTAATTGCTTCACTGCAAAAAGCACTCAGGGGAACAAAAAAATGACTCATGAATTCATAGTTTCCACATCAGTTTGGCTTTTGCTGTAATTTCGTGCCTCACTCATTTGTAAAGTGGACACAGTATTTGAGAGGACCAAAAACCTGGTAAGAGCCTGGCAGACTGTCTACTTCATTTTTCAGCATTCCTGTATTACAACATAAATACCATTTTTTGGTTTACACTGAGCTTTGGCTTTGTTTGGTGCATTTATTCAATAAAACTAAGAGAATGGGGCCCCCCAGTTCTGCATCGTGCAGATAAAGCCACCACTGATAAACCCAGAGGACCCTGTGCAAAGGTTCAGCTCAAAATTCCAGCCTTAATCCTTCCTTCACAATGAAACTCAACGTGTCTGTTCCTGTACCCACCTTTTTCACAGTTGACTCCTCCAAATCTGGGGGGGCAGATGCAGAAGTAATTGTAGTTTCTTACTTTGCAGACTCCACCATTGTTACAGGGATTGGTGCTACATGGATTTAAACCTAAGAAGAACCAAGGGATGGAGTTAAGAGGTGCCCACTTTTAATCTGCCACATAATTCTTTGTACTCAGAAGGGAGAAAAGAAATAGATTTTTTTTTTAAATTCTTTGTTTACCTACCTTTGTAATTGAACCAAAACTCCATCTGCAAGAAGAAATCACAAATGAAGAAAACAGTAAGTGGCCACATTGGTTACTGAAGATATAATTTTATAAATGGTTTATTTTTTAGGGTGCATGTAAATGAACATTTTTATTAGAACAAAAAAAATCCATTCTCACAACTCTCCTGATCATCACCATGCAGCTCACTTTTTATTTGCATGCAAAAACTGGTTTATATTGGAATAAAAACTGGACTGAAAGCTTAGATCCATAAATGCTGCAGCCAGGGAAAGGTCTGAGGCACCAACCCAGGAGTTTCAAGTGACACCCAGTGTCCTCCTCAGCACCAACTGCTTCATTCTTCAAGAGCTCTTTCTACTGCACTGCTCTACTTGCTAAGGAAGACACCACCTAAGGAACTGGGGCTAGATACAAGAGAACTCAGGCACCTCTATTTAAAACTTAAAATCCAAACTCATCCTTCAGCAGCAGGTCCCCAGCAGGTCCCCTGGGAATGAAGTGCCTCCTCCTCTGTGTTGGGAGGGCTCTGATCAAACAAGTGGCCTCTGAAAATACCAGAATCATGTTGCTGGATTGAGGCTCTCACAGAAATAGGTTTTGGATACTTTTAAGTACAACAAACTGAGCACTCATTCAGAAAATGAGACCTCACAGGTGCCTTGAGTGACCCCTCAAGCTGCAGACCCCATGGGCACCCTCCCATCAGAGCCATGCTGGGTGGCTTGGGGTGAATTACTCACAGCTCTCTGCTAACTTGGCTCTGTTCTTCCTAAAATGAAGCTTCTCACCGTTTTCTCCTGGGAATGGAAGATCTCTTTAGCCTCCTCAAAGGAGCACTTCTCCTCACTGCATTCCCTCTCCAGGTTCCCAGGACGAATCTCTTCTAGGAAGTAGTTGGCACGTTTATGGACTGACAGCACCTCGTGGGCTTCATCCTTCCTCAGAAACACTAGGAAAAAACATCAACAGGTGATACTGGGACACAACCAGCATCACTCATCCACTCATGCACACTTTGAGTGGGGTCAACAACATCAAAAAGAGAAGTGAGAATCTACATGAACAGCCCAAAGGAAAATAAACTTGGGCTGTGTTCAAACAAAAGACACTCATAGTTTGAGCTTTAAGACTTACTCAAGATTAGTGAAGAAATAAATTCTTATTCCACAAAACTCTTGGTTACTGCAGCTTCTTTGGAGGCTTTTTGGGTCTAACCAGCCCAATTCACAACAATTATGAGTTGCCTGGCTCTGTGTGCTTGGGGAAATAAAGCTGAGAGGGGAGGTGTGGCTTGTATTTAGTGAGCTTTGGGAGATGCTCAGTGATGGGAGACTGACAACTCTGCCATGCAAAAATAATTCAGATTTCAATGTCACAAGGACAATACTTTTCACTGGTTAGGGGTCTAACTAGGAAGCTAAGAGAGGCTGATTTATCTTGGAAAGATATTGTCAAAGAGACACCCACAACTGTATCTGCCACAGATACATGAATATTCATTTTCTCTTTTGCATTTGAGGAAATGCTTCTTCAACCCACAGGACTTGGTGATCAGAAAAGGAATGTAGGTTCTGTTTAAATGCCAAGTTTGCCACACTAAGACAATTAAGGTAAAAATGTCATTCAGCAGTACATACCTGAATAAGGAGAGCTGGTGTGGATGGAGCACAGCAGCAGGAGGAACATCACAAGTGAGGAACCACTCTCCATTTTAGTGAGCATTCAGAATACTCTGATTTTCTGCTGGTTGCCTTCAGAGGGAAAAGAAGAATGAAATGGGAATACTGTCACAAAAACAAGGGTGGATTAGCCTGCAAAAAAGATGTAGAAGTAAAAACGAGAGGACAGGAGAAGGGATGAATAAAGCAAATTCTACCCAGTTCAGTTTGACCCCATGCCCATGGTTTCCCCAGGCCACACCAATGCTACAACAGGAACCCCAACAGTTCTCATGGCAACGTGCAGAGCTTGGCCTTGCCCAGGTGTGGTGCAGGGTCTGACCCACAGCCCAGGGCAGCAATGATAAAGCCATGGTGACAATGCTGCTCTGTAACCACTGATGCTCTCCTCAAGCACCACCCTCTGTGCAAACCCCAGCGAGGAAACCACCCACCACATACCTGGCAGTAAAAGTTTCAAGAGAGAAGTTTGTGCCTCTCCAAACTACCTCCCCAGGCTAAATAATTTAGAGGTGTTGCCAGCACATACCTCTTGGCTACCTCTACCATTTTTCCAAGAGCAGAGGATCCAGAATGAGTTCACTTCACACAGACCCATGCAGTTATACTCACTTTTCTCTTTATTGTTTAGGGGGAAGACAGGAGAGAGATTTGGATGGACACCAGGAACAGCCATGAGGTCAAGAGGCTGATCATTAACCAGCCACAAATATTGACAGAGGACAGAGCCAACCTTCTGCATTCGTTGAAAGACACTTGAAACCCAAAATCAGGAGAAAATTGTGTTCCCACACACATGCACGTGTGCATTGAAAATAAAAAAGTCCTTAAAAACCTCCTCCAACAACAAAAGCCACTTCTTTGCAACAAATTCCTTCTGGAACTCAATATTTCTGATGGTCTATCATCTTTCAGCAGGTAAGACCAACTGATCTGGAGAATGCACAAGCTGCTCTGTAAACATCTGTTGAAATGTGCAGAGCTGTGAGTGTGTGGGAGGATTCAGAGCAGGAAGGCAAATATTGCCCTGAAGAGTCACAGACATCACCATTTCTACCTTTAACTAGACCCATGTTTTCACTGGCTTTCACCACAATGATGTTTCTCCTCTTAATTCAATGACCAGTGACATCAGCCTCCTCCCAAGCATGTGTTCTTCTGCAGGCCCTGGCAGGAAGGCTGCAGTTAAAAGTATTATTCTTTAACACTTCTTAACCCTTAAATCCAGCCCCAAATAAAGAAGGGGAGGGGAGAAAAAGAGACAGATGATGGCACATTTCAGTTCCACCCACCTCCAGCAGGAAGCCCTTGGCCTGTCTGGTCCTTCTTTAATTCATGAATCAACTTCAGCACTTGCTTAATAAGCTTCTAAGTCAACAAGACCAAGTCCACAAGTTTAGGAGGTATTAAACCTCTCTGCTGACACCATAGTGAATTTCTTACCAATTCTAAACCCATTTTGTTGTACCTGGGGGTTGGTATTTTCATTTAACAATCTCATCACAAGACTGAAGTTCTTCGTTGATCCCAATCCTGATTGAGATGCTAGAAACATTATCAGAGTTAGTTCCACTGGTCCAAATCCTGATTGAGATGTTAGAAACATGCCAGAGTTAGTTCCACTGATCCCAATCCTGATTGAGATGTTAGAAACATGCCAGAGTTAGTTCCATCTTTTTTTTTTCTACAAGATTAATTATATCAAGACTTCCAGGCTTTAGTGCTAAGAGTAAAACCAGGTATAAATTATGATATTATTCATTTTCACTATTGGTACTTCCCGTGACCTTACTGGTGCTATATATCTTTATTTTTTTTACTGATATACACACAGACAGATACAGGTGTAAACACACATTTATCAGTATTAGTAATGCTAATATAGCCTGCAAGCTGGTTGCATTCCCTAGAATAGGAATGAACAAAAGTGTTTAGCTTGCTAATCAGAAGAGATTTATAGACAGACATGCAAAAACTTGGAATTAAACCTTTTTTAAAAATAATATCAGAATTCTCAATAACTTTTAAGAAGTCTGGAGGGGGAAAAATCAGGCATTGAGTGTGCAAAGGATAGAAAATAGAAGTTCTAGTGACCTGCTGAATTAACTCCATCTGTGAGCACTGGAGCAAGATGTAAGTGAAGGGCACTAGTGATGGTGTTATCAAAATTTCATTGTGCTGAAATAAAAATTCTACAAGTACAGAGCAAATCAAAACAGTTACTGTGAATAAGATGTTAGAATCAAGCTGAAATGACAGAACTGGATCACTACAGATTGCTGAGACACTTCTCCCTGTCCCCTCCTGCCCCTCATCCCAACCAATTCAGTCATTTTGACACTTCAAAGATGGAATTGGCTGACCATGGACTATCTTACTCTCAGTGTAACCAGGTATTCCTTCTTGCCTGTAAGGGCTAAGCAGGATCATGCTACAAATAAACATCATAACCTGGAAACTAACCAATGTGAACAAGAAAAAAAGAAGTAAAAAGACCCCCAGGTATGAAGGAAAACAGTAGACAAGGTTGACAGGTGCTCCATATTTAATACTGAAGAACTGGCAGCACATTACACTGCACACTGCCACTACCACACAGCCACAATCTCCAGACCCAGCATCAAAATCAACCCTTCCAAGAGGCTGACATCTTATCTATGTGCTGCTGGATCCACTCAAGATACTGACTGACTTTGGTGTAGACTCCAAACTTCTCTTTTCTTCCACAGCCTTCACCCCAGCTCACCAGCCCTACCAGAAACCACGTCTCCCTGTACTTGGTGATCATGGGGCCTCCACTGTCCCCACTGCAGGAATCTCTCCTGTCTCCTGAGCTCCCAGCACACAGCATGTTGTCAGAGATAGCAAACCTCATGGCCTGGGCACACTCGTTGCGGGGCACGATGGGGATCTCAATGTAGTTGAGGAGAACAGAGTAATTTTGGTTGGCATCATTGGTGCTGCCCCAGCCAGTGACCACCATCTGCCTCCCACTCCTGGCCAGCTCCTGCTCGGCCAGGTCACGGGTGGGGAGGCAGATGGGGAGGGTGTATTTGTTGTACATCACGGGCTCAGCCAAGTGCAGCATGGCTATGTCATTGTCAGAGGTCTCCTTGGTGTAATTCTCATGGCTCACACGTTTATCAACCCAAATGAGCTGCTCCTCTGTCTCGGGACGCAGACGGTGGAATTTACCTGGAAGAGCAAACAAGAAGAGGACAGGTGCTACTGGATCTTCCTTCACCTTCAACACCAAGGTATCACTGGGCTTTAGGGCTGTACTTCATTTGTTCATTTAATCATAGAATGGTTTGGGTTGGAAGGGACCTCAAAGATCATCTCGTTCCAACCCCCCTGCCATGGGCAGGGACACCTCCCACTAGAGCAGGTTACTCACAGCCCCAGCCAGCCTGGCCTTCAACATGTCCAGGGATGGGGCTTCCCCCACCTCTCTGGGCAACCTGGGCCAGTGTCTCCCCACCCTCCTGGGGAAGAACTTCCTAATGGCTCATCTGAATCTCCCCACCTCTAGTTTTGACCCATTCCCCCCAGTCCTACCACTACCTGAGCTTCATGCTGTGCAGCCAGTGCCTGAATGACTGAACCTCAGGATCTGTAGGATAAAGATGGGTGACTGGTAAGGCTACTCTCTTCTCAAACCTTCCATCTATGTTTTAAGGAACTTTTGACTACTTAAGACATCTCAGTTGTTATTTGTGCTACATGATATGGCCACTCTGTGGGCCAAGCAGTTATGGAACAGGAAGCAGCAAAACAAGGTGAAAAGGGCAAGAAAGGCAAGAACAAATCACTCATGATACACTGGAAGAGACTGAAACAGATCTCTCTGGTAAGATGTGAAGAGAGAGCCCCAAGAGCAATTATCAGGGGCTGTCACACTCCTGCAGCACCTCTCCTCCTTCTCTACTGAAACTCTTAAGTAGTGGCATTCAAAGGCATGAAAAGGCAGGACAAGGCACTGTGACTTCTCCTCTTGCCATCAATTTTCTTTCCAGTATTGGCACGAGCTTGAATATTTTCATTACCAGCAAAACACAAGCAGAGGAGATCAAGTCTTTCTACTTTACAGCCACGCAGCAATGCTCACAGACATCTCACTTCCACAGCAAGGTTAATAATGATTTGGATTAAATTGGATTTTTACTAGACTTCTTTGCTTTGTGCTAAGGTACAAATTAAACACCTCCTAGAAAATCTACTCCAACCAAGAAGGACCTTTGTCTTCATAACCTGCTAGTCTTTCTGAGATGCTAAACCTTAGGGACGAGATGTTTTACATCTAAAAAACCAGGGACAGACATTTTTTTCCATACCAAGTCTTACTTTGAGCCTCTTTTCTGACTCAACACAGTGTGCAGCTGTCAGCACCCAGGATGGATGGATGAGGACACCCCCACACAGGAATCTCCCTTTGCTATTTTGCAGCATAACCTGAAATGAAAAGGAGAGAGGTGAGACACTGCATGGAGCAAGGCTCACAAAATGCTGAGCACATCCTTCTTTGTGGCTGCAAAATGCCCAAAGCAGCACATTCAAAGCTTTACAGGGGGAAAAAAATCACTATGAATAAGGTCTCTGTAGAACACCTACAAAAACTTCTTGAATATTCTTGCTGAATGATGGCTGGCTTCATCCACTACCCTCTCTCTTGATATTGTTGGCAAGGTAAGGTAAAAAAACCTGACAACAGAAGGTCAAGAATCCTGAAAGATAATAAACTACTCCTCCCTATTAGTCCAATTTTCGGGTTGCTTTTGAAAAAGCAAAGCTGAGGGAATCTGAGCTTCATGTGTAGTAATGCAGGAGCCTTTCTGGAGCAGCTAGGCAGGCAGAGAAGTGTGGGAAGACCCTTTTCTCCTTACCTGCCAAGGGCTCTCTCCTCTTCTTCCCACGTTTCCCTCAATGAGCCGAATGTTGAATCCTGCTTTGGGTTCAATGTAATCCGTCTTCACCCTTCCACAGGGGAACTCCACTGCAGGAGATGCAGAGAATTAGCCAGCAAAGACCAGAGCAGCCAGTCCGAGGTTTCTAAAGCACCTCCTCTGCCTCCCTAACCTAGGCAATGCTGTTCAGTGTCTCTCTGGAAGCCCCCCAGTGCAGTTTCCTCATCCCTCCGCACGTCTCTGTGAGGCAGGCAGGTTAAAGACCACAAAGTGGGTGTTGTGGAGCTGGGAAGTGCAGGAATGGATGTTTAGTGCTAAGTGCCCTGCAGACAATTCTCCCATGAACACCTGCTACTTAATCCTCTGTGCAACCTGGGCTAGGAACACCCTCCTCTCACCTCCAGGCTCACACATGGTGTGGTCCTCCTTCAGCTGGTAGCCAGAGGCGCAGCTGCAGTGGCGGCACTGCCCGCCTGGGTCATCCCTGCAGAAGTGCTCACAGCCCCCGTTGCTGACTGAGCAGTTGGTGTACTTGACCTCTGGGGAAAAATGAGCAGAAAGAGGTGACATGAGAGCTTAGAAAGAGGAAGAGCCACAGGAAAGCAAAGGGGCAAAATGACACTGATTCAAGTGGGCAAGAGCTGGTAATAATTTGGGATGTCTGCTGGGGGATTTAATGGCACTGGGGATCTGGGACAGCAAACAGACAGTGGAGAGATGGAGAAAATAGAGATTACTGACAGAAAACTCACTGTCACTGTGCAGTGTTGATGACACATACACACCCATCCCTAAATGAGCCATCCAGCTTTGTCCAGGGAAGAAACTGTCACGGCAATCAAAGATTTACAGTGGATTGTTTTCTCCCCGTGTGTATTGTTAAAAAAAAAGTAACTGAAAATCCTGCTTTACAGAATTATTTCCAGTGTTTTTGTGAAGTTTTGGTATCTCACATCTCCAGACCTCTGCCATGGGAATACAGATTTCATTTTGCTTTAGATAAGCACGGATAATTCTTTTATCACATAATGAAATGAAATAGAAATCACATTAGTCAAGAGAGTATACTGTGCAATGGCTGAAGTGCCAATCCCCCTTACACAGAGCTCTCTGTCACAAATAATGTTATTTTTTAGTGGATTAAAGGCAGCATTACCATAATTGCACAAAGCCCCCTCCCAGCCTTTGTTACAGATGCAGGAAAATTTTCCAATGTTGTCCTTGCAGATCCCATTGACACAAGGCTTTGATTCACACTGATCTCCATCTGAAAGAGAGGCAGGAAAATGCAGTCCCTGAATCACACAGAGCTCACAGATCAAACACTGACACCAACAGACCCTCCCCAGATTCCCAAGCACCTCCCATGGTTTCTGGCACCAAATGGTGATACCTCCTGGTGCTGGGCCAGTGACAAGGGGCTGGGGTCTGAATCAGGATGCCCAGAGAAGCTGTGAATGCTCCATCCCTGGAGGTGTTCAAGACCAGGTTGGATGAGGTCCTGGGCAGCCTGGTCTAGAGGGAGGTGTCCCTGCCATGGCAGGAGGGTTGGAGCTAGATGATCTTGAAAGGTCCCTTCCAACCTAAACCATTCTATGAATTACAGCTGCAGAGTGAGTGGAGTGGGCAGAAGGGGAAGAAAGAGCAAAACCTGAGGCAGACAGGGCAGAGGCAGGTTACTGTGGAAGTGAAGAGCAGGGTGGGGCTCCTTTTTGGACCTCATCAGGCAGGGTCAGAGCATCAGAGAGCACTTCTGACCAGTGCCTTAGCTGAGGGGAGATGACTGATGACAGGCAGAGCTGCACCTCAAGCTTTTTAGGAAGGTTGCCTGTATGACAGAACAGGAAAACATTCTTTGCACACCCCATTTAAGAGAGAATGAGAATTTGAATCAGCAGCAGGAAGGCTGAGCAGAGTTACTCTTGAGGAAACACAGAAGTGATCAGGAAAATCCTTCACTTACCTACATACTTGGTCCAGAAATTTAGCTGTGGAGAAACAAAATTTACATTAAGGCCAGAAGCAGATTTGTAACAAGCAATATCTTAACCCAGCAGAAGAAAGTCAAGGGCAACACAACAGTTGGGTGTGGAAAGGGGCAGGAATCTGTGATGTTGATAGAAGTGTCCAACTGAAAACATGAGGTTTGGAGATGGAGAGAGAGAAATATTTGTCAGGCACAGGTGGGAGACCTGGGGAGATACAGCAAGAGGCAGCCAGGGCTGGGGAGTGGACAGAGGGCAAAGAAAGACTGGGAAAAACTCAGTGGCAATAAGAAGAGGCAATGGGGTCAAGCAGGGATTGGGATTACTGGGCTGGGACCTAAACCCCACAATTAGGTCAGTTGGGCAAGCATGAGCAGCCAAGTTTTGTGGCCTATACAGATGGTAACTTGACAATCCCTGCACCAGATCACATTCCAAACCATGCCTACAACTTAGGAGTCAGGAGCGATGCATGTCCAGTGCTGACAGCAAGACCTCCTGTGCCCTGGATTGCAATATTTGGAGAAAACAAACAATTGATGGGTTAAGTCCCACACTCAGCCTTAAAAAAACCCCAACTTACTGTTGCTTCCTTGGTTTCAAATATCTCACTGGCCTCCTCAAAGTCACACACCTCTTCCCTGCACTCCCGCTCCAGGGAACCTGCTTTGACCTCCTCCAGAAAGGAGTTTGCCCGTTTCTGGATTCTCAGGACCTGGTTTGCATCTTTATTGCTGTAAAATACTGCAAGCAAAACATGTGAAAGCACGACCAGGAAAAAGAGCTGGCTGAAAACTGCTCCCAGAGGAGCAACAGCCTTTCTCTAGCACAAGAAAAGCTGCCCTAGAAAGCATGGGCTGTCAGTGGTGTGCTGCAGAGAAAGCTCCAGCCTCTGCTCTGTGGTACTCATGTGGAGCTCATGTCAATCTCTGCTAGTGGAAATTAAACAAGAGGAGGAAATGCACTTATAGAGACTGCAAAAGGGTGAAAGTACCTCTAAAAATGAACACTTACTTGAGGTACCACAGCCAGGTGAGGAGCAGGCAGCCAGCAGCACCCCTACGGTGACGAGCATCCACATCCTGCAGCAGGAGTCACCTGAAGAAGAGAAGGAAGGTGTGAAGGGCAGAGCACTGCTGACTGCAGCAAGACCCCCCTGCTGCAGATGGTTTCTCATCAGGCAGCTCAGATCCATCCCTCCTTGGCCCACAGCAGCTCCCTCACTCTGCTGTGACTTTCTCTGATCCCAGCTCCGTTCATTAGAGACCCTCCAGACCGGTTTGCTGGTTCCCTTCAACCCATCAGCAGCTCTCCCACACCCCTTCTTGTCTGCCCCAACCACCCTCCCCTTGTCACTGGCTATTTTTGACAAGCTTTATTCTTCATTAAAGCTGTACTTTGAAATCCTGAAGGCTACAATACTTGTGGAGCACTTACTGCTTTATTCAGCGTGATCTATTCTTCCACCATGAGCTCTGCTGCAACTTGGTTAATCCATAACTTCACATATTTACTTTTGGGATGACTCAAAGTGCTTTCTTTTTAACATTAAACAAACAGTGCTCACGGGGAGCTTGACAATTTCCCTGCCTGCAGGGGGAAAGTGAAAGAGCTGAGACATCCCCTCTGCCTTTTTAAATCTGTTTTGTCCTTTGGATTCTCTGGTGAGTACGTTTGGTTGTCTTCAAGTGTAACCACCAACTGAGAGATCCTACCACTTTCTCACCACATGCAGCCACCCAAAAGGGATGTATATTACTATTTTTAAGAGTTCTTCCACTTTACTTTCTCATCAAAGGTTCTAATGTCAAACAGCCAAGGCAATGAATCCCTCCTACAGCCACGAGCAGGCAGTGTCTGCCCCATCAGCTGGGAGGAGGCAGAGCAAGAAGCTTGTACCAGGGTGCTGCATCTCTTGGTGTACTGGAATAACTCACCAGCACTAAATCTCCTGTTGAATTTTGAGTATTAAACATTTTAGAGAGAAAATACTATCATTTTCAGAAGTTCTCTAGTATTAGGGATGGTACAAACCAGTGGGTCTCCCTTCTCTGAAAGCAGCTGGTGCAGTGACACTGTTTAGGAGAGCTCTGACTATTTATAAAATTTTTTTTCTTTACAAACTTGGCCATGGACTAGCTTGAAAACAAGCTCTCTTTAAACAAAGGTTTCAAAGTTCACCCACTTGTGCTAAAAAAAGAGGATTGCAGCATCCAAACCCACAGCTTGGGAAGATGTGTGCACTGAGGAGCTCCACTGGTGTATTCTTTATCCTCAATTCAGTAAGAAAATTTCAGTTGAGATTGATGATAACAAATTTTTCCTGAAAATAAAGTTTATGGTCATTTGAAGACAGGAAAAATAAAATAGGGAATCTAAAAAGAAACAGGTGTAATTCCATATATTCCATGTATTACTCAGTATTTGTAGCCAACCTGGCTACCTAGAAATTGTGCTTTGCCACCACATTGGCCACATGGTTTTGAATATACTTTTGTTTCAGGTTAGAAATTCAGGACATGCACCATCAAGTGCCAACCTCAAACATCTAAATCAATTTTTTAAACCTATAATGATACCTAGAAGGAATTAATTTAGTTCTTCATCAGCTCTTGTGTTTTGGGGACTTTATATTTCTGCTTTCCAGAAAGGCAAGACAGAGGTTCCACATCATTTTAATTAACACTGTGAAGAGTTCTGATTCACTGTGTTATGAGCAGGCATTAATAATCAAAGGATATCACCTCCCTGAAGGAAAAACAGACCATGGATCTTTCAAATTTCAAAGCTCACAAGCTGAAGGGAAGAGCCCACCAGAGCTCACTTTGTTCTTCTTTTCCCTGTGAATAAAAAAAAGCCAAATGCTTTGGTTTTGCCTCTTCTAAAGGAAAGCTGCTCGAAAATTCTCCAATATGTTCTCAGCCTTTAGCTGCTTGGCTAAATTGTTTTCAAATTGAAATTGCAACTTCAAATGCAAATTTCCATAAATTAAAGATATTACAGGCAGATATAAATTTTGATAGAGGGGGGAACTGAAGTGACAAAGCTCCAAGGCTGGAGAATCACAGCTCTGCAGCAACTCATCTTGTTCTTCCTACTTCACCATAACAGCTTTTAGTTTGTAATCAATCTGAGTAATTAACTGAGCAATAAAAGCCCCAAGCTGTCTTCCTATATGCACAACTCCTTGTCAGGACACTATCAGAGCCTCCCTCTCATCCTGGGTACTGATTTCTTGCAAGACCACCATGGATCTTTTAGCTGTTCCTAACATCAAATGTCACTTCTGTGGTCTCAGAACCTTTTAATGCTGCCCATGTGAGAATGAACCATCTCCAGCTGCTCAAGGCCCAGCTGGTGGGGACAGTTCTTCAGCCCAACCAGGCAAACAGCAGCCAAATAAAGAATTTACCTTATGGCTCTGAAGCTGGTTTACAGGTAAGGAGTGAGACCTTCTTCTAAACCTTCATTTCCAGTGCTGCCCATTCAGTGGGAGCAGATTTCCTTGATCTCTTCTCAACACTGTATTAAAAACAAAACCCAAAAACATTTAAAGACCCAACCAAGCAACACACAGGACAAGAGGAGCAGCAGCAGAACACATTTAAAAGCCCTCTCAATGGTTCTTCAAAGATCTTTCCAGCACATCTCTCTCCAAACCCACTCTGCCCTCCCATGATCCATTAGGGAATTATCAATCCAAGAGGATGGAAGCCCTGAGCAGAAGGGCTGGTACCCCAGTAATTATACACTGAGTGGGGAAAAGAGTTTCTTGTATTGGCTTCTGCCACATAAATTAAAAAAACAAAGCCCCAAACACATTACCTGGCTCAAAGGAGGTGTATCTTCTGTCTCTGCTGCTTTCCTTGCATGTTTTCTGTGGTGCTACTTAATGCAGAGCCTGACACTCAGGTCTGATGCTTGTGAAAGCAAAGGCAAGAATTTGTCTTTTCTCCTTATTACTAGGACTAGGGAAGTGACATTTTCATGAGCAATTTACTATTTTTCTTGCAACAGTTTATAGCATTACTAAGGTTTCTTCATGTTCCTGTCACAAACTATTCCCTCCACACAAAGTAATTCCTTCAGTTTAACTGTCAAGTACAAAGATCTTCACATAGAAAATATTCATGACCATTCTAAGTTACTTTTCAACACTACTATGGAACTCTATGATCATCCTCTCAGTTTAAATTAATCTAAGTTTTTTATGAACACATCAATCTGTAGAGATAGAAGAGAAAGCTCATCACAATCCAACCCATGGGCTGCTCACCTTAATACCTCAAAATATTTATGTTTACAGGTGTCATTTTATAGCAGTTGATTTCTACACTTCATGAGAAACTTAACTCCTCCCATCTCTTTGTAAATGCACCTTCCCTTATTCTGGTTACCATATATTTATATATATATATAGAATGTAAAGAGGCCCAAGCAGAATAAACAACTGTCCCCTCAGGGCACTGCACCACCATGAGCTGGAAGATGTGGTCACACCACATGAAGCAAGGTCTACAAGCACATGGAGGTGACTAATAAACACTTCTTCTGAGTGTCTTCCCATCTAGCTGACAGTGGAGCTATGATCAGGATGAGCAGTAGAACCACCATGTTTAAACATCTCTTCTTCTGTTCACTGCAGAGATATAGTTAATAAAAATATACACCATGATGTCTTCTACTCCATGCCAACTACACCAAAGAACTGCTACAAAACTCATGGACAGCAATCACTGATCAGTTCACTCCTCTCCAAGGAACAGCTCTGATGCAAGTCAGGATAAAGCCATTTTATCACAGCACAGATTTTTATTAGCTGGTTCCCACCAGATGGGCTCTGAAGCCCTTTCACACAACAAAATCAGTAACAGAGAATCTTTCCTGGAAGCTCAGAAACATGTTTTTACTTTATATACAAGAAAAAAAACCACCTTATTTACATCAATGGTAAACTATGTACAAAAAAAAAAAAAAAAAAAAAAAA